>CM075818.1:36788195-37388195 GCA_037975025.1 Excoecaria agallocha
AAGGTCACACCTAGGTAGTATGCATGATTCAAACAAGGAAAATAATTACATTATCTTCAAGCTTGTTGGATCTCCATCCGGCCCATCTTGCTCCTTGAAAATGGTCTTCATCTCTATTTCTAATTCTAATCTAAGTAATCTAATTACATATTACAATTTAAAATGAAATACAAACCAAAAACAAGTAGCCGGGACATGAAAGTCCTTATTGGGCCAAAACATGCATAATGCTCAATCGCATTGGGCTTTGTCCATAACTATCCATCATGCCAATCATACACCCTTATATGCCTTTCTAATGCATAAAGAAATGGATTACTAACTTTGTTTCAACCTTTGAAACAATATTTTGAGTTATTTTAATGATGTGATCAAATTAAGAAACTTTTTCCATTTTGGAAACTTTCATTTTAGGAAACCTTTTTGCATGAATGTGTTCTTGCCTTAATAATCAATCAAATTGATTATTAATTAATTATAAATTGATTATTTAATTAATTAATCATATTAAATAATTAAAAGAATCAATTTTGGGCTTAAAACAAGTGTAGGCCGAAACCCACAGAAGAAAAACCCTAAGTGTGTTCACACACAAACTAGTTTTGTGTCATTTGGACCATTTGGGCCTTTTGGAATGAGCCAAGCCCACTCCAGCCCTTAAAACCCATTAATAAACTTAATTAATGTTTATAATAGTTAATTTAAATCAGCTCCTTGGACCCACCAAGTCATCCACTAATTTAAACCAAGTCCGTAAACATAATTAAGCCCATTAAGTGGTTTTAATGAATTAAAATTAATCAAATTAATTTAAGGCCCATTTTAATTAATCCAATTAATTAAAAACACTTTAATATATCATATATATCAGATTTAGAAGATCAAAATTCGTTCTAACCATGAACACATCAAGAACACACGAAGAAAGGCAATTTATCGAACTTTTCGACAAAACTAATTTTCATGCAAAACTTGTTCGATTTTAATTCCGTTCGATCCTACAGCTTAATATCACATATTAAACACATAAAATATTATCTAAATGATTTTTAAATGGATCAATAAGAAATTAAATTAGAACAGCCCCTACATTACCTAGGATTTCACGCCAAACCCTAATGGGTTTCACGCCAAACCCAAATCACTTTTCTTCAAAAATTTCGATTTTGTTTCCACCAAATTTATTTGATCACAAATACATCCAGAAATCAATATTTCTCATTCATGAACAATTAAATCTCATATTTTAAACTTCATGAAATAAATAACTCAAAATAAAACAAAACTTATTCCGCAGAATAATATAGAATTGTATATCCATGGCAAAACCAGGCTCTGATACCATGTTGGATTTTAACGGTTACATGCATCACATACATGAGCGAAATTTTAAAATTTTTAACCATTAGTTCTGATCTTGCCATGAATACATAATATAACTATATGAGAATAAGAAAAATCACCTTTGATTTTTGTTGAATAGTTGATTTTACTTCGCACCGGGTTGTTGCAAACCACAGTATCCAAAATCGAACACCTCCAATGAGTAATCCACACTAGAGAGGGGTAAATTGAACCAACAAATTGGTGTTCAACTAGGGCTGGCTGAAATCTAAGAGGCTAGCAATGGAAGTGGCGCAAAAGGGAGAGAGAATTAAGAGAAAAAGACTTTTCTTTTGTTTTAATCACTTAACCCTAATTCTCATTAGTTGGCCTTTTATAGTTAGGTTAAAATTCCAACTCCTTAATGAGATTGGGCTCTTTAAAATTGCTGGAGAATTATTAATTGGGCCTCTGAAATTAATTATAATCATTTGGGCTTAATTAAATCCAAATTAAATCTTTTCATAAAAGACCATGTACAAAATCCACAAACTAGGCCCTTTGTGCATCTAATTGGATTTAAATACTCAAATGGATTTCAAATCCAACCAAATTAAATATGTGAGTTCCATAACACTTATGTAACATATATAAATATATTTGGTCCAAGAAAAAGCCCTCTAAGCCCTTCTTTATGGAGTTGGCGTGTAGCCCTCTTCTGGAGGGCTTCCTCCAACTTCTTCATTCCTTTGGCCCTTTATAATTTCTCCAATGGTCCTATTAATTATTAAATCAGTCCTATAACACTTATAGTAGTCTTATAATACTTATAAGACAATAATAATTAATCATGAAATACATTATTTCATTTAGGTCCAATTTACATAACATTTATCAAAAGTTCCGCGGACAATTTTATTTGATCCTAATTAATTAAACTCTTTAATTAATTATTATCATATTCTCCTCTCTACCTTTATAATAATATCAAATATTATTATCCTTGTCATTTTATCATTTTACCCTTTTCTCTATATATGTGTGACCTATTGGGTTCCTGTCCATGTTGGCAGTATAATATGTAATTGTGAGTTTTATTCAAAACTCACATGATTTAAACTCCTTTAAATTATTTTATCAATCTCTATTGATATTTTGATACATCATTATACAAGTCATGATTGGCCTCTAGCTAGGCATCATGACTACCCAAATATCAGGAAAGTCATGTGGTTTAACTGTACCCTTCCATAGAAACAGTTACCGTGCAATTACTCCTTTCACCACTCTTATCTCAATTAGATTCTGAGTATGGATTTCTGCCAACTCATATAAATCTAATTATGTATGTTCTATTAATTTAACCATCATTCCTAAAATGCCCTTCATGGATCTCCATCTATCTCGGCATATTACTCTGGCCAGAGATTCTCTGAACAAGGCAATTATAGAATCATGCGAGATAACTTCCCTTGTTAAATCTGGGATGGTGAATCCTTTGTCAATCACTCAACTATCTTCAAGTAGGTCATGATATACCCAATCTCCTAACTATGTTAATTCCCAGTCGGAAGTAATCAGTTATGGAGTCAAAGTATACCACTTGCTACTTAAGATAACTTTGGTGATCTCAAGTCTAAGGATACTTGCATAACCGCTATGAAGAGATTTCTCACTGACATAGATTTAATATCCATATGAGGATTCTCTTTGCAGGTCTCCAATGAACTTGTTCCTCTAACAAGCATCCACATGTTAGCTTTGATTATCATCCATAATCACAATTATGAGAACCATTGCTTGAACCATTCAAGAAGCATAACATGTGCTAGTCTGTCCGAATTAACAATGTCCTATCTTGTTAATTCTATGACTAGGGACATTTAGATATTAACACATTTACATGCGATAGACATCTCACATCATGAACACCTTCATGATTGCCTTTGCACTGTGTTTATAATATCTAGGACTTTATTTATTAATTTAAGATTTACAAACTCATGTATTCAAACACAGCATTAATAAATGAATGATGCCTTTTATTAAGAATATAAATTTCATACATATGAAAAACATCCCTATTATATGGGCTCTAGGGCATACTCTCTAACATCTATATCTCCCAGACATTTGAACGGCTAGCCCCAGTTACCATATCCAGTGAGGATGCATGAGATGTAATGTTCCCTCATGAAGACGCCCTTGTCATCAGGACGCGGATCAATAATTTTAATGTAAAGAAAATATTGGTAGACAACGAAAGCGATGTGAATGTGCTCACTTTACAAGCCTACAGAGCAATGGAGTTGCCGATGAAAGAGCTCAAATCAAATGCCACACCACTGATCGGACTAGGCAATGCCACAGTGTCGGTGGTAGGATAGATTGAGTTATTCACCGAGCTCTGCCAGAAAGCCCTCGCCCATGCTTGCAAGGTAACATTTATGGTTATTAATATGATTTTTGTTATAACGCCATTTTTGGCAAGCCTCTACTCTTTCAAACTGGAGCTATCCTAAGAGAGGCGTGACCATCCTAAGAGGTGACCAAAAGGCATTGAGAGAGGCCTATATTGCCATAATCAAGCACCATAAAGAAGCCAAGATGGTAGAGCTAGGGCTAGAGTAATTTGAGCAGGCAGAGGATCGGAGAATGGATCCTGCAGAGGAAGTCGAGACAAGGACACTTGCTAAAGGCAAGGCCGTTCAAATTGGCACCAGCATGAATATGGAGGTCGAAGAGGCCGTCATGTAAGTTTTGATGATCAACCAAGCATTCTTTGCCTGAAAGCCGGAAGACATCACCAAAATCAACCCCAACGTGATCACCCACAAACTTAATGTGAATCCAGCTTACACGCCGATCAGGTAGAAGTACGAAGGTATGCTCCCGATCGGAGGAAATTTATCTCTGAGGAGGTGGATAGATTATTGAAAGCGGGTATAATTCGAGAGGTTGACTACTCTGAATGGCTCGCCAATATTGTTCTGGTAAAGAAGAAGTTAGGAAAGCTGCGAATGTGTGTCGACTTCACGAACCTTAACAAAGCAACTTCTATCTATTGGCTGACTACTATTCGAAACCATTTTTGATGGAGGGAGAGAAGTAAAAGAGTATATACGATGAATGAAAAAGAAAATCAAAGGCAGAGATTGTTTACTTACTTGGGTGATCTCGCAGACACTCTGAAATTCTTTGAAATTTAAAGTACTTCCCTCAAAAAGTTTTTGGCAAGGGTTTCAAATATCAAAGTTCATAAAGAAATTTTGGCAGAGTTTTGCTAAGAATCACTGAAAGTGAGGGCAAATTGCCTCAAACTTGCCTATTTATAGGCAAAAAGCTTATGGAATACTCCAAATGCCTCCCTGTTGGATGGACGCCATATGTTCTCGATCCGTTACTGTGGTTACGAAGAACGAAGCGCCATTCTCGAATTACACACGACATTAAATACAAAATAGTTATCTAAAATGAACAGATGTAACTCATCAGTTCGCATCTCCCAAAAATTCAAAATCCCGCCAAAACACTTATATCGCCCAATCGGACCCTTTGGAGGGAGGATAAGTAATAACTATGAAAAAATATCTCCAAGGCCCAATCAAGTCAGCCCAATAATGCTTAACAGGGCTCAAATCCCATCAACAAAAAGGACAAAGCATGAGCTGAAAGACAAGACATAAAGGCGTGGTGTCCGATCGGACTGATGGGATGCCCTATCCTGTCTAGTCCACTGACACAAGTAAATGCCTATACCTTTCACCTGCTTCCTGTCACATCACCGCACACTTACTCCTACACCAGTTATCATGCCCTAAGGTACTCAAGTACCTCTCCCAAAGAACTCCTATAAACAGCCTAAAACACAGTGGCTCCAGGCATTGAACATCTGAGACTCTCTCTCTCTAAAAGCTACTAACTTAAGCTTCAGAGTGTTAACGCCCGGGTCCGATCGGGCACTCTTTCTTGCAGGTCAATTCATCCGACCGGATCATCGACTGTCGACTCTCTTTCTTTCAGATAAAGACAAAAATCGCTTTATCAATTAACATAAAAATTTTATGCAAGTTTGTGTTTTCTAATGTTATTAAAACCAGACTGGACAAAAAAATAGAGAGGCAAAAGATTTTTGGTTTGATCAGTTCGATGGGGTTAAATAGAATTTTTTTCTTTTTTTTCAAAATAATATTATTTCTAAAATTTCTATAAATATGATGAAAATATAACTATATAAAAAATAAAAATAGTTTAAAAAAACACATTTATCATCAAACATTAATTATAAAGCAATATTTTCAAATTATTCCATATTTATAACAAATATTTAAGATAATTATAGTAAAAAATTACAAATGTTAAAAAATATTCATCAATTATAAATTATAATTTTTATTTTATTAGTAAAAAATCATTAAAATTGCCTAAATTTTAATTATTTTGTATTTATATTTATATTTATTTTTTTCTAGAAATTGTATGGATATTTTGGATAAAATTTGACTTTTCTAGTTCCAATCGATTTTTCTAATTTCACTTAGTTTTATTTGGTTTTTAACCTATTCTTTACAGTTTTTACCAGTTCGGTTTTTATGCATTAAACCAGTCGAACCAACTGTTGGTTTGCCATTAAACTATTCCAAGTAGTTGGTCCGATCCATTTTTTAATAACATTGGTGTTTTTACAAGTGAATGCAATGTAAGTTCATTTCCATAAACATAAAACTTTGATTGTTTTTGGATTTATTCTCCTGTTGCAGTTAGTCACTATTTTCCAACTAGAAAGAAACATGAAGGATTTATAGTTCGGATGAAATTGAGAGCTTCAAGAAAGAGTGACAATGGGATGTTTCTTTAAATTGTGGTTCATTTTTGCAGCTACTTCATGAGGCAATTGACAAGCATTTTCGCAGCTTTCTTCTTGCGGCAATTGACTCGCACACACTGTTATATGGCCCCACACTCTATTTCCACAAGTACCTATTGCATAAATGTAAAAAACTCCAGAATCCCCAATACTTTTCATACTACCTCAAAATCACAATTATTTTTTCAAATAATTTATTAATAAAAAAAGTCAAAATTCAGTATCACTTTCTAAATAATTTGAAAAATTTAGTGACAAAAAGTAAGAACCCTAAAAAGAATAATTAACAGGAAAATATGAAAATTTTCCTTAGTTTTCCTTTTTTTATGGCACCTAAAAGAATCACTACAAAGCTTCAATTTCCTATCAATAGAACATACTTGATATCTCCTATTAACACTACAAGAAAATCTGAAAATAGCAACAAAAAAATAGCAATGGAATTTGATTTTTGTTGCTAATTAGCAATAAAAATTCAATTTCATTGCTAAATTTGGTTGAATTTTGTTTGGTTAGCAACGAAAAAAAAATGGTGGTATTTCGTTGCTAAAAAAAAAGGAAAATTTCAGCGCCAAAATATAGCAACGAAAGATAGCAATGAAAAGTTATGATCGTTGCTAAAAATGGCAGCAATAGAAGGTGGAAAAATTTTGGGACGAAATTTAGCAACGAAAGCTTAATTCTGTTGCTAAAATAGCAACGAAATTATTTTTCAATTGATATTTAGCAACGAAAAATTAATTCCATTGCTACTTTAGCAATGGAAACTATCCTTTGTTGCTAAAGTAGCAACGAAATTAGGTTTTCGTTGGTATTTAGCAATGAAAACAAAATACCATTGCTATTTAGCAACAAAAATAAAATTTCGTTGGTATTTTGGTTCCAAGAAAATAGAAACATTTCGTACCAAAATATATCCCTAAAAATAGCAACGGAATCTAATAACCGTTGCTAAATATGACGGCATTATATAGCGGAAAAATTTTGGAGCAAAATTTAGCAACGAAAAAATGATTCTGTTGCTAAAATAGCAACGAAAAAGTTATTCCGTTGTGAAAATAGCAACTGAAATTAATTTCGTTGCTAAATGTGCAACGAAAAACTATTCAGTTGCAAATTTGCAACGGTATATGTTAACCGTTGCTAAAATTTATTTTTTATGAAAAATAGCAACATATTTTAGTTTCGGTTGCTAAAATAGCAACTGAATTAATATTTCGCTGCAAAATTGCAACGGAAATTTATTCGGTTGCAAATTTACAACGGAATTTTATTTCCGTTACTATTTTTTCTTAGCCCTAGGTATAAATACTGCCTCTTTCCCTTTTTTATGTTTTTCCTTTTTGCGCAGCTCACCTCCCCCCTCTCTCTCTGTCGCTCTCTACCCTTTTTTCTCCCCCCTCTCTCTCTCGTAGATTTTGAAGATTTTCAATAGAAAGATGGTACAGATCTGAGGTGGATTTTCTACCATACATCAGTTTGGTTTGCTGAAGAAACAAAAGAGAAAAGGAGATAGCAATTCCGTGAAGGTATGGAATTTAATTTCTAAGATTTTTGTATTTAGTGTCCTGGTTTATGTTTGGGTTTTGAGATTTTGGTTTGGTAATAAAAAATGACAAGAGATTGTTTTTGGACTTTACATTGTTTGGATTCCGAGAAAACGAAAAAGGAATATAGTTTGATTGAGAGTATTGTTACATTTTCGATGGTGGAACAGTAGATCCAATATCAGATCTACTGTTTTCATTTACTGTAGGGTATTCTAGGATGCAATGGTCTGGTTTACTATTTCATGCACCCATGCCAAGGTCGCTTGAAATTGTCATTGTTCTATTTTCTATTTTGTTTAATATTTCAACACGATTGAATCTGGTTATTCCTTCTCTAATCAGATTCTTTTTGTTTTCAGATAAACTACTACTACATATTGAAGAAGTTTGATCATGATTGTAAGAGGTCAGGTTTTTGGGCCAGCTTTTCTACACTATTACAATAAGTATACGTTTCCATTTTTTCAAGTGTAATCACAATAAGTTTTATTTCTTGTTCTTTAAGGTTCTTTATGATGTTTATTGTATTTATATTTTCTTGTGATGATGATTCTTTTAGTTCATTTCCACTTCTTTTCAATTATTTGCACTCATGTTTCTTATTTAAGTACATTAATTGAAGTCAAATTTTTGATTCTTTGTGCTGATTAAACACTTAGCTGACAATGACAACCTGATAATAGTTAGGAATACTGTTGATGTTTACTGATAAATTTAGTAGGTTGGAGCACATAATTTTTCTTTTTCTTAACAAAAAAAGAAAATGATTAATCATATGTCTTGATGAACCAAATCTACCAACCTGAGAGTACTGAATCAGATGTGCCCAGTTCCAATATCTATTACAATCTCTTGTTGTTAACTCTCAATCAAAAGAATTTTTAAGAGTAGTCAGAAACAAGAGGTCAGAATCCTTAATGCTAAAGGGCCAATCCCACGACAACTGCTTTAGTTCATTTGAAAAAATAAAAAAATAAAAAGAGGGGAAAGTAGTTTATTCATAGAAATGCAAAAGTTTCTACAATTTTCCCTGCCTCAATAATACTACAAAATAGTTTGGAAAAACAAAAAAAGGTACCCTTTAAAAACTCAATTCAGTGGGTTTTTATCTGCATGTCTTAGTTGATTGTCATTATCATTGGTCTTGTAAGCAGATTGAACACTGCTCATGCTTGCACATTTTGAAAATTGAGCTACATTGAAGGGCTGAGAATTATACTTAAACTATTGTTTAATACCCTTTTATGTTCGTATAATTTTTTTATGTTTAATACCCTTTTACTGTTGTTTAATACCCTTTTATGTTCTTATAATTCTTTTTTCCCTTGAACTTTGATAGGTGCCTAATGGCAAATTAAAAAGGTTGATGTATTGCTGGAGGTTTAATAGGTTCTGGCATAGCTACAACTCTTCTTTTGAGTAACATTTATGTCATTGTCTACAATTGTGATAGCATTTTCAGGAGGTATAGCTAAGCTAGAATTAATTTGAGTGCAGTTCTCTCTGTATCTTGTTCCAACTTCCTTTCCTTTTAAGATCCTTTGTGAGGTTGTCAACATTCATGTTTTTGTTTTAGTTTAAGTGCTTATAAGGTTTAACCTTTAGTTATCTTGATATCTTTTTCATTTGTGTTTATTTTTTTGTATGTAGTCGGTATCTTGGTGGCTCTTTTTAATATTTTTATGAGTCCATTGTGCTATTTATGGGTTTTGACTTCTATTTTAGCTATCATTTCTATGTTTAATCTTTTGCCTTAGTTTTTTCTTATTTGTAGTGATATGCACATGAGTACAAAGCTTTTGATGCGTTCCATTTGTATTAGTGTTCAAATAAAGATTTGGAGCATTGATTGCTGGATTACAAAGCTTGTTGTGCTTTCGTTGTATCGACAGTTCTCTATATCAACTAGTGGCTCAAGCCTTCATCTCTTAGAAAGTATATTTCGGTAAGTGTTCTCTTTTGCACGATCAATTCTTAGAAAAATAGGAGAGCAAATAGAAGATGAATGAATAACTTAAAGTAATGTACTAAAGGATAATTCTTACCTGCACAACTCAAATTACTTCTAAATTGAAAATTGTAAAGTGAATAATTTGAAAGTCTAGCAAAGACCCGTCTTTCATTCATATTTTACATTCTTTGATTTTTGGTTTTGGATGCTCATGAATGAAACAACTTTTAGATTTGTGTAGAACCACTTCATATTTCTCTTTGCAGTATGTACAAATGTAACAGTCTCTTACTCCTTCATGTTTTCCATCTTCATACATGCTATTCAAATTGTTTGAAGATTAAGTAAGAAAAGCATTATGCATTAACATCATGTAATTCAAATTAACAGCATTTCTTAGCTATATTTTGTCCTTGTTAAAACCATCAATTCATTTTGTACATCCATTTTGTTGATTTACAGCAACTATGTACTTTTTTTGTATAAATTATTTCCTTTTCAAACAAATACATATACATGCTCTCCACCTACTCAAGTCCTTATTATGTTATTAATGGTTTCTATAAAAATCTGATTCAACCATTTTGAACTAACTTCTATGCCTAGTAAATTTAAGCTCTATAACTGAAGTCACTTGCTTCAAAAACTAAGGTCGACCCACAGTTTTGGAAGAACAGAGAAACACTCTTTCAATCTCTATTAAAACTGCATAGTTTCTTATTTATATTAAGACTATATTTATACAAATAATAGAGAAATCCTATTATGAGATTCTTGATGTTATAAGTAGTAGTACACTTATAGATCTACATACGGTTTCTGAAATGAGAGCTTTTGAAAAAAAAAACCAATTTGTTAGCAAGTGTATAAGTGTATCAATTTGTAATTGAAAGTTATGAATTATAAGTTATAGTGGAAGTTTGGATTTTGATATTAAAGTTTCTACTGTTATTACAATTTTTATGTTTATTATAGATGTGAATGCTTTACTTGATCTTATTTATGAAATTGCAGTTTGATAAATCATATTTATTGAATCATTATTGGGTTAGTAAATATAGTTGAAGATTTTTACTTACTGTATTACTTTTAAGGTGGAACAACTTTTCCTTCAAGGAGGCTAGCTGATTCTATTGTATATGCCATTCGATTCATGTATATTATATTCTAGGAATTTTGTTGATTCTTATTTTTTTAGAAATAGGAGGGTGATCCTTCAAGGAGGCTGATTCTTAGTTTTTTAGTAATATATCATTCGACAAGGTGGAATGGCACACTTTACTAAACTTTGTAACTATCTTGAAAATATTCTTATTGTTACTATTATAATTAAATTTTGTAGCTATCTTGAAATGATATATGCTTACTTAATGTAATGTTCTCAATTCAAATAATATACTGTTTCACCTAATGCTTGGTCTAAATAAAAATTTAATTTCTCAATTTCAATGCAGTATGTGTATCTCGGATCTTTATAATTGTAAAATTTGGGAATTGCATTTATAAATTTGCTACCATTGGTTGTGCTGATGAGGATGAGCTTAGGAAAATAATTGGAGCAGCGGCATGCCGTTAATTTGTACTCTTTATGTTTATATATAGAAACATCAGTGTTGTTTTTCTAATGAATGGTGTAGGTCTTTTTGTCGTTCTTTCATAATCTCCTTGCTTTTAATAGGTGATAGGAAATAGTCAAATATTAGGATATTGTAGCATCTCTCTCAAGTTTCATGCAACTAATAATTTTTTTAATTCTCCAAAAGTGTTGCTACTTTTCTCAAAAAATTTATTGCATTCTACAGGTCAAGAGGAAGAAAGCTTCAAAAGCTAGAATGTTTGACCTTGCTAAAATAGCAAATAGACCTATGGTACATATTGGGGGATAAAGAATTAGTACTTCCCTAGACTATTTTGCAATTACTGTTATTTATGTGATCTTTAAAATCTAGTGTAGATGGTGATGAGAGCTTTTGGTATCCTTTTTTCAATTGTGATATATATATATATATATATATATATGAGCAGTTCATGTGCCTATGGATCTGCTTAAGATGATTAGAACAAATATTAAAATAAAAAACTCTAGAGCTTGTTATAGTTTGTTTTCCTGTGGTATTTTGTTGGACAAAAATAATATCTTTAATCTTTTTCACTAGTGTAAAGTGGATTGTAGAGCTAAAATCTATCCCTAAAGGCAACTCAGAGGAAAGAAGTTACACACAAATCTTATGTTTTATACCTGTTATAAATTTATGAGGACCATATGGTCTCGTGTGTTGTTTTCTCTTTTATATTGCTCTCGCCTGACTTGCTTAGCTTTGCTGTCTATTTTTTCTTTCTCCAGCTAGCTATTTTGACAAAGGCTGATAGTTGTCTTGATTTTTGATATGTGCTGGTGCTCTTCGTGGGTTGTTACTATTTGGGGGGTCTCTCTGCTATCAGGTTTTGGGTTGTTATCTTACTTTGACAGTTTAAACTTTGTTTATTTTTCTAGTCTTGGTGTTGTGCTTATGATCTCGCTTTTTTGGGACTCAGCCTTTTAGTTATGTTTTCCTTGATGTAGTTGCCTTGGGTATTTTGCCTTTTTTTCAGGTTGTTAGATCCTTTTATTTTTGATTGGGGATCTTTTTTTTGTTGACTGTACTGTTGTTCTTTTCTCATAAATAAAATCAAAAGCATATAAAAAACATTAAAATGAACATTATCTTATACAAATGCATATGACTTTTTTTTTTTATCTTCGAAAACTATCTGTGTATGCAAATTCATTATAAAATAACATAAAATACTTCTTTTTTGTCACTGTTGTATCAAGGTATATAGACTGAAATGATTCGACCTGCGGGCTACTGGTTTCCAAATAATAACTCGGTTATCATGGTTGAGTGCCACGTACCTTGATGCAATTTAATTTTATGCCATGATGCTTTTTTCATGGTAATTCTGAATTATTTTGTTCCTATGTTAGGAGTAGGATCCAAATATATAATTGCATATTTGGGTTTGCTGAAAATTGTGATTTGTTTTGTTAAGTTATAATTGCAAACATTGATAAACCTTTCCTATTTATTTAACCCATAAATCTAATTATGAAATTACCTTATTTGAATAATATTTAAGCAAATATGAGTAATGTTGATAGATCTTAGATGTATAAGCGATTAATGCCAGATGGTCTCATTAATATTCAGTTTGCCGAGGGAGTTCAATCATTCATTGAATATGCAAGTTTGCAGCCTACATATATGGATGGTCCAAAAATCAGATGTCCATGTAAAAAGTGCAAACATGTTCGTTTCCTCCCTATTGATGAAGTGCATCTACATTTGTTAAAAAAAGGGTTTGTTCCAAATTATTTTCAATGGACACGGCATGGGGAGCCATCACGAGCATGTAGCTAAACTGGTAAGTATCCGAATTTTATGCTTACATTTTATTCTATAAAAGTATAATTATTATGGACAATGATGGTGTAATTGTTGTTCTGTTTTCATGGATTCCTTTTTTGTTGATATAAATTTTTTGTTTCACAGGAAGTAAACCTATTAAGATTGTTGAGTTATTTTCCAATTCCATTTGGTTGTAATGAATTAAAATGTCCAGCTTCTTACCTAGCTTTTTAGTGCATTCTCCATATATATTGCATCCTTATTGTCATAGTTGCTTGATACCAATTTTCTGTTGGTGTTCCATCCCTATGGCTATCTTATTATTTTTTCATAATGCAGTTTAATGTAAGTTTGTTGACAAGATGTAGCTAGGATAATGCTGCTTCCAAGACAGTTCAACTTGATCAGCAAAAAAGTGTTCTTTGAATACTGATTATTCATATCATTTTTTTGTTCTAGTTAGATACATAATAGCTATTGAGCTTAAATTGTTGTTATATGTCATAAAATCCTATTAATTATGTGTAGTCAGAACCAATCAATTAAGTTTACTATTTACCGCTTACAAGTCCTCTATTTCTGGATATGAGGGAATTTTCTTCATTTAGAACTTATTGGAGTAGAGTAATGTCAGAAAAAATTGTTTAAGGTTATTAAAGAAAATCTATAAAATCCTATTAATTTTAAGTTGTATGAGCTAACTTCTAGCATAATAAACTAAGTTTTTTTTCTAGTTTGTTGGTTGTTATCTTGTTGTTTCTGAAAGTGTTTTCTATTTGATAAAGTGCGTTCAGTATGTGAATTGGAATTCAAATCCTCCTAATTGTATTTTAAAATTTAAGTACAATTTACATGAAATAATTCGCAATTGTGATCATCTAACCTGGTTTGATGTTCTGTTTTCCACTTTAAATATGCTAAACTATCTTTCTAATCTATATTTACATGCATGCACATGACAATGCTTTAAGTTAAAATAGTTTCAAAAATCTTGAAAATTTCCTTATTGTACAACAGTTTATTGTTTTATTGGGCTATATAGTTTGGTTATCAAGCAATATTCTTGCTACGAGAAACTTAATAACGCTCATGAGCTGAAATGGTAAAAAAAACCTATTGATTTATCTTTATGTGTGCTTAAATTTAGCTACACAGGATAGATCATTTTATTCAAATGAAATAAAAATCTTATAAAAAAAATTCTTATACGATATTTTCTTGATTCTTCTTTTAGTTAAAGAAGGGATGTTCTCCTTGTTGTCATTTTCACTTAGATTAAGAATAGCCATTGAAAATTATCAGATTGATGGTGAAATTGGAGGAGGAAGAATAGGATAAAGTATACTTATATTGGAACTTAATTGATTGGTTCAAGTACACATAATAGTAAACTCAAAATTGTGCAACAATATAAAGAATTGTATTTTTTATACTTTATTATATCAATCAAACCAAAGAACTGTATGCATGTTGCTACTAGGCTCTCATGTGCATGTATAAATCACTCTTTATTCTATTTTTTAGTTGTAATTGTGAAATTTTTTCCCCTTATTGTGGAATGAACTGTGGTATTTTGATGATTATTTCTTATTGCTTGTTATACAGGAAATAACTATGGGTAGAAAGCCTATATATCCTGAAGTATTTATGCAAACTCACACAAAAAAGCATGATGGTTAGATATTCGTCAATACCCGTTGCAAACAACTCAATGTATGTTAAATTTATACATCAATATTAATAATTTTATAAAAATATAGCTAATTAATTTTAATTATTGTAATGATAGGAGCAAATACAAGAGACTCTCATTCAACAGCGGCAGAGCTCTGAAAGTGTTGACGAGAGTCATATTTTTCTTGAAGTAGTTGGTGGTAAGAATAACCATAGGAGGATTTTTGGTTTAGGTTCAATTGCAAACACTTCACATTCGAATTCCTCTACATCATCTATAGCTGCTTGTAGTAAGAGATGTGAATCTTTTAAGAAAGTCATTCAGCTACTCACCATGTTGATGGATACTGTAACCCAACTAAAAAATCGAGTAGAAGATTTGAAAACTAAGGGTGCTCAGCAATCAGATCGTTCTCCTTCACCTCCACTAACTATATAGCTTAGACTTGTATTTTTATATTGTTATTGATAATGATTTTATGCTATTTTTGTTATGGTTTTCATGGATTTTTACTTTACAGTAATATAATATATTTTTAGGATTTTAATTTTTATGCATTATAATTTTAATATTATATTATCAATAACAATATTTTCTTTTTAACTTCATTATGAATTTAGATTATATTTATTTATAAATAAATAATTTGATTTAACTAAAACATTATGCCAAGCTAACAAAACTAGCATAATTTTACAATTTCTCATGTTATAAATAGCAACCAAATAGAAATTTTGTTGCTATTTTTAGCAACGAAATTATTATTCGGTTGCTAAATTTAGCAACTGAATTAATATTTTCGTTGGTAAATATAGCAACATAAATTGAATTCGGTTGCTAAATATAACAACGGATATTAAATTCCGTTGGTAATGTTGACCAATTAATCGAAATATTTATTGGTTAGATATAGCAACGAAATTTAAATTCCATTGCTAATAAAAATTAGCAACTGAAAATAACAACGGAAATTCGGTTTGTATTTTTAGCAACTGAATATATTTCCTTTGATAAATTAGCAACGAAAAAAATTCGGTTGGTATTTTTAGCAACCGAACAGATTTTAGCAAGGAAAAAAATATTCGGTTGTTAAAAATACCAACTGCCAAAATTGCAACCGACTTTTTTGTTGCTATTTTCGGTTGCTAATTTTGATTACCAACAGAAATGCACCAAATTCGGTGGCTAATTTTCGTTGCTATTTTCAAATTTTCTTGTAATGTAAATGACATCAAGATAATTCGACAATTTCAATTTTAATTGAAATTATTATTTAATTTAATGACCATTATTCATTTAAAAACAAATATGATTTTGATTCAATTATTGACCTTGATTCGATTTTTTTGGTCAATATTAATGTCTTTTGAGTGAATATGATTCTAATTTAGTTTTTCTTCGGCACTAGTAATATCTCTCTTATAATTAATCAAAGCATTATGTTTCTTTATATAAAAAAATTGTTCACACATATCATCTATGATTAATTATTTGGGCTTTTTACAAAATTATACAGAAAAAATTAAAAATAACAAAAATACTACACTTCGGCAATTTTTTTCGTTAATACACTTTTTTAAATTTTTAATTTCAAAAATATAACTCATATTTACATAAAATGCAACTTTTTACTTATTATATAAAACTTCCTATTTCCTTTTTTAACAAATCCCTAATTTCTCACTTTCACTTTTCTCTCTCCGATAACTATTAAATCAGCTTCTCCGATCACCGGCGAGTCTTTTTCTCCTTTGATTTCAAGACCAAACATCACCAACGACTCTTATTCTCCTTCGAAATCGTATGTGAATATCCCTTATATTCCATTATTGTGAAATCCCTAACTCAGGTATACTTTCCTTTCTCTTAGGTTATATCAATCTCTGTGTTTTGACAATTTCAATTCGAATATACATCTCATTTATCCTTTTTTTAATTTCTTTTCTTGTCTCAGGTTTTTTACTTCTCTATACAATGCTCACATTTCTCTCTCAGTCACTCTGAGATCAGTCACTGGTTGCCCTTGCTCCTTTCGTCTCCGTTTTGTGTTTTCAAATTTTCAGATCTAGTCTTTTTAATTTTTCAAGGTAATGTACCCAATCCTAATCTCTACTTCTCTGTATCTTTCTTAAGTTTATTAAGTTTTTGCTAATTCTATTCCTCCCTTTCACTGTTTATTATTTCATATTTCCCTTCACATTGTTGCTATTTTTTCACCTGAATCTTAGTATTTGAAGTTGTTATGTTTAAGTTAATACTGTAACATCTTGTGCTAGATCTGGCAGTTACTCTGTGTTTTATTTTTGAGATATTTCTCTTTTTGGATTATTGGTTTTAGTTTTGAGAAAGATAATTTGGATGATTGTTGATTTTGGAATCGGTTTCTTCGTCGTATTTTTGTTGAAAGTGAAATGAGGTATATTTGCCAAACAGATTCGTGTTCAACTTTGATTCTCACTATTTACCATGTTAGATCCTAAGCCTTAGTGTTAAAACCTGTTGGTATATTTATGGATGAAATTACTAACTACTACAAAGAAAATAGGATATATACAGATGTAATGTTGCTTCTTGAGTTATTGATTTCCTATCCTTTTGCTTCTGCTTGTGCTATAACGCTACTAAATTAGTTGTGCAGTTACAATTAGCTGATTTAACTAACTTGTCTTTTCTCCTCACTTATAAAAAAATAAAAAAGGTAGCTAACAGCTTTCAATGCTAATTTTTTTATTTTTTTCACTAAGTTCTGCTTGATTCTCGCTTCCTGGGTTCCATTTGATTCCTTGTTTATATTTCTTACAGCAAACCCTTGTCTCCACTATTTGAATTTAGCTTCCAATACTTTTAATTTTTATGAAATTTTGTCTAGAATTAATATTTTGCTGCTTGCAATTTATACAGATTATAGTTTCATTACAACTTATGTTTCCTTTTCATCTAAGATGAATTTGTTCATCCAAGATAACTACTCCTGATGTTTATCTATTCATATCTTAGGCAAAAAATGGTTGATACTCAATCAAGTTCATCTCTTCAACCTAGAAGTGCCTCCCAAATTATTAAAAAAATTAAGAATGTAGATGGCAAGAACAAAAGTGGAGGTGCTAGCTCCAGCTTAACGTTTATGAGAAAAACTAAGAGAAATCGTAGTGCAATTGAACATCACATGGTGATCCTCAAGTGCACAAAAAACAAAAGGTAATTATTTTTTTTCTTTTTCTTAAACATTAAAAGTATTATATTATATAATTATGATATGAAATTAATATAATGCTTAAGAATATTTTTTTGTATATTTATTATTATAATTGTAAAACGTGTAGATTTGTTGTAGATAGTGTGTACTCGATGTACACACTGTGTGTACTCTGTGTACAAACACTGTGTACTCAGTGTACACAGGGTGGGTACTCGGTGTACACACCTTGTGTACTTGATGTACACACACTATATACTTGGTATACACAGGGTGTGTACAAGGTATACACACGTACACACCCTTGATGTACACACACCTTGTGTACTTGATGTACACACACTATATGTGCGGTCTACACACCTTGTGTACTTGGTGTACACACTGTGTGTACTCGGTGTGCACACCTTGTGTACTTGATGTACACACACTATGTACTTAGTGTACACAGGGTGTGTATAAGGTATATACACGTACACACCCTTGATGTACACAGGGTGTGTACTTGGTGTATACATACTGTGTACTTGGTGTACACACATACACAAGATGTGTACTTGATGTATACATTGTGTACATTTCATATTTATTTTAATTATTTTTTAATACTATTTGAACTATTATTATTGCTCTAAAAATTATATTTTTATTCAGGTTGTAAAAAGAGATAATTTTCACATGGTGCGATTTAAATTTTGCATGAATTATTCTGTTGTCTTCCTCATAAAGGACAAGCTAATTACGAAACAACTTGAAAGATTCAGAAAAACATATTTTGGGTATTTTTTAGATATGCCCGAAATAATTCTTCATGGTTAACTTTTTCATTTGTTATTTCTTAGGGAAATACATACCGCAAATGATAAAAAGTATTATTTGATGCATGATGAAGTGGAGTTGCTATTTGGTTTAGAAGAATTTGCACTTGTAACTGGTTTAAAATGCAAAGGAAAGATGATTAAAAACATGACATATCAAAGTAGTACATTATTTGATAAATATTTCCATAGTTCTTAAAAACTATCCAAGCAGTCAATATACAATTGTTTTATACACTATTTTTTACTCGCACATAACAATAATAAAATTGTTACTAAGGATGATATTGATTTTGTTGATTGTGGATCCTTTGAGGATTATCCATGGGGGAAAGAGGTGTTTGACCTTACGATTAGTAGCCTCAAAGGAAAATTTATTCGAAAAAGGGCTAGGTACGATAAAAAATATGGTAATGTCACCATGTGTAGAATCTATGGTTTTGCTTATGCATTCCAAGTGTGGTTTTATGAGTGCTGTAAAAATGTCACCAAATACTTGGAGATAGATACAAAAGACAAAAGCCCAAGGATTCTAAGATGGAATGATAATTGAGTTCAACTAAGCTTGAGGGATTTCTCAAGCACATTATTCAGTCATTCCGCCAAAGATGTAAGTCATTATGGTTCTTTAATTTTTTTCCTTATCTGAACTTGTATTAATTTGGCACGATCCTGTAAGAATTGATTATTTATTTTTTGTCATCTCTCATTTTTTTTATTTTAGTTGAAGTTGAAGAATATTTGCCCAACTGAAGATGAGAGGAAGTTGTTAGATCTGGATGGAATGTTTGAAAAAGAACTAAAAAAGAATATTGCTAATGAAGATGTGCCATTAGATGATAATAATGATGATAGTACTCTAGTACAGCCTACATTTGTAGCTTCTTCTTCTTCAAAACATACAAGATCACAGAAAATTCATGGAAAACATGAAGACCTAGACTTAGGGGAAGAATGGAAATGATGGAAAAAAGACAAAAAGAAGATGAGAAAAGATATTAAAAGCTTAGGGAGTTATGTGGAGTCCAACATAGACAATATGCAAGTCGATTTTGACAAAAAATTCAAAACATTCATTGACACAATTGTTGGACTTTCATAGAAATTAGATTATGTTCTCAGGTAAAGTTAAATTCTTTTTTTATCAATTTCATTTAATGTATATTGTGTACTTGATATATACACCTTGTGTACTTGATGTACAAACTGTATTTACATAATTTTTTACCTTGTGTACTTGATGTATACATTATGTGTACTTGTTGTATACATAGTATATACTTGGTATACACAGTGTGTATACTTTATATATATACCATATGTACTTGATGTACAATTTCATTTATTGTAATGTACATTATTTTAATATTTCTATAATTTTCATTTTGTTCTCTTCAATGAACAGACTCACAACAATGAATCTCAAGAACATCATGAGTCTAACCAAGATGGATTTAATTATGATGCAGAATTAAAAGCAGATCATCATACACATGTACTGATGTTCTCTTTTTTATATGGATTTCAAAAAGCTTAAAACTACAAAATCATGCATTTGAATAAATATTATTTAATTTTTCATTATTTATGTTATTATGGTGTGTAGTTTTTTGATGATACAATCAATGATTAAAGATGCATAAATAGTGAAGGATATGAAATAACTGATCATATGAAAGATCAAATTGATGAACAATATGAAAATTTTGGTGATAAAGTGGTATGTTTATTATGTTATTTAGTATATTTCATTGAGATTTTTTTAAGCTTTACAAAATGTATTTCATTTATTTTTATATCTATAATATCCGTTTAAAATTTTTTAGGGTGCTAAAGTCCACAAAATAAAGATGAAAATAGAAGAACGTCATTCTGTTTCAAGCCTACTAAAAAGTGATAATATGGATAACACATTATTTGATAAAATATATGAAGCTGCGATTAACAATAAAAATGTGTGTGTTTGCTCTTTAATTAATATTACTCTATATTGATTTTGTAATGTCTTTTTTAATATTATTATTGATTTATTTTTTGTCATAGGATAGTGAAAACTTTACTATAACTGGAAAATAAATTGTGCTATATGAAGGTCAAGCCCATGACATCACACCGATTGTTAATAAACGATGTATTAAACCGTCACTTGTCATGAAGTCCCCATATCTTACCAAATTTGGTTCAAGTGACTTAAAAGGGAAGAACAGTTGCAACAAAACATTTGTCAAATGTGTAGTACCTTTGGACAACAAAATAGGTGAGTTTGTTGATTGGAACTTGATGTCAGCTTTCAATAGCTTCATGGATAATGGGATGATAACTAAAAAATGGTAATAAAAAAAATTTTAACATTAAATCTTTATTTGATGTTAATGCTTATTAAGATGCCTTGTAATGGCCTCAACGTCGGACTGATCATGAATAGTACTTTCCGACAGTGAATAGTATCTCCAGGTTGAAAATGACACTAAAAAGTGAAAAATATTTTATTGGACCATTGAAAGTACTAGTCACGGGTAGTTTGGAGTTGAAATTTGAAGTGAATTTGACGTCAAATAGACCTCTGAAAGCCAAAAGAATGAAAATCGAGAAAATTAGGGTTTAGGATTTTAATTGAATTTTTTATCGTTTTCGTTATTAAAAATAGCAAATGAAGTCTAAAAATTATCAAAAATTTCAAATGTGCCTAAAATAATATGTAGATTATTTTGGTAGCAAAAAGTGAATTTTTCGGTAATCCCGGTATTTTTGAATTGGACCGATAAAATTGAATCACACCCGAAATGAATTCTGATTGGGCTAAAATTTTAATTATAAACTATTTTTAATGTGATATGAATAATGAAATCAAATTTGAAGAGAATTGAAGTTGAAAAGTAGGAGAAATTAATTAGGGCAAATTATCGGGTAATTATCGGGCTTAAATAATTAAATTATTCAAGCCCAAGGTAAACCCAGCCCAAGGCCCAACTTGAAGAGCTATATAAGCCCTTACTCTCCAGAATTCTTGAGCAAAAAATTTCTCCTTCTTCAGTCCTCTTGGTGGCCAAATCACTCCTCTCTCATTTTCCTCTCTTTTTCCTTCATTTCTTCACCAAATCTCACCAAATCAAAGCCTAATAAAGTGATTTCAGCCTCTCTAGAGTATTCTAACTAGCTCTAATCTTTGATTCAAGGAAGAGAATCAAGAGAAATCAAGGATTAACGTTTAGGTGTCAAAGTTAGGTAAGTGAATTAATTAATTTTAATTTGATTTTTAGGTGCCTACTACTAGTTTTGGAAGCCTAGAGTTAATTTTTTCTGTTAATTTTAGAATTTGAGGCCAAAATAATTGAGTTTACTTTGATAGGAATTTTGATTTATGAAGGAATCCAAGAAGAGGAGCAAATTTCTCAAGCCAAAGGAAAAGGAAAGAAAGTCTAGGCAAGGCTAATCAATAGAAAAAGGTGTGTGGCTAATTAATCCTTTTATTTCCCTATTAATTAAGTGAATTTCCTTTAGGTTTCTTAAGAAAAATTTCATATATTAAGGTATAATTGAAAGTAATGCTATATTCATATATTTAAGACTTATATATGCTTATGAGAGACCTTAAATGAAATTAAAGAAATTTATATGGTGGAGTTGTAGTGTAGGCCGAATGGTATTTCAAAATAAACTAGTGAAATTTTGAGTGATTTTAGTGATTTTAAGCTTTCTAATGTTAATACTAATGTAAATTAATAGTTATGAATTTTTATAGAATTTATGGGAATTAAATGAATATTTTCGAAATAAAATTTGATAGGTATTAATTGAAAAATGTGAAATTTGAATGAATTATAGCATAATTTATAGATTAAATGGTAATTTTCCCAAAAGATGAAGTTAATGAGTAAAAATGAGAAGCAAACAATTAATAAGGGTAAAATGATAATTTGGCCAATTAATTGTGTAAAAAGTCAACCTTAATAAGTTAAAGGACTAAAACATAATTTTACATGAAAGAAGTTAATACAAGGATTAATTAGTAAATTATAAGCTAATTAATAGGTTAAAATAAGAAAATAAGGAATAAAATGGCAAATTAGTAATTAACAGTATAAAAGGACATTTTTGAAACAAATGAGAAGTTTAAGGACTAAATTAAGAATATAGTAAAGTTTATAACTTAAATAGAAAATTAATTGTTAATAAAATAAATATTGCTTTTAAATAAAAAAATCAATAATAAATAAATTAATTGAAATTAGTTAGAAAAAGGAATATTTATAAGGGAAATGTTATGATTTTTAGTCACCACTGGGCATGTTTAATGCTCAGTACATAGGAATTACTGCGTGCAGGTACAGATAGTTTGAAGCGTGGGTACACAGGAGAAATTGAAGCTGAAGAGTTAGAAAGAATATTTTGTGGCATGTATATATATCCATTATATTTTGTTTTATGAGAACGATATTGTATCGATAATCGTACTTTGTATTGTATATAGTGGTATGTGGATGAGGAATTGTAGAGAATGGATGGTATGCATGTATTGCTTGATAATATCTGTGGATTTGTTATACGATTGGATATAAACTGTTGTGCCTCTGAGAGGCTGTGTAATTGTCTGCTTTTCAGGGGGTTAGTTAAGAATATAGCCGTTATATTGCCAAAATTTTATTAAATGCATAGTAAATTCTGGATAGTTATAGATTAAGGATTAATAAAAGTCATATATGCTTGATGATGATTAAGTTAAAGGATAAAAAAAATTTCCGACCAATTGCCTGTCCGATAAGACTGTTACAGTAAGGGTGTTACATTTTATGTTATCAGAGCATTGGTTTAGTCGGTTCTAAGATCGGAGTGGTAATAAGTATGATTTATTTGTTTATATATACATGCCGATTGTAAGTAATATAGTGTGATGGAAATCTAATGTGTACTTGCTCCTTTCTGTTTTATAGTGTAAAGATGTCATCTGATCAAGATAGACAGGTGGGGGATGGTGAAAGTGAAGCATCTATAGGTACTGGACAGCAGGAGGCCCCACAGCGGCAAGCTTCCTCTCCAGCAGTGCCACCTCTACCCCCACAGCCAGACTTGCTTAATCTTATGGCTGACTACATTCAGCAATGACTACAAGCAGGTCAGGCTCAGTCCTCCCATACTGTTATTCAGGTTCAGCCAGCTCCACCTCGAAGAAGACCTATTTTGGAGTAGTTAAAAAGGTTGGGAGCTGAAGACTTCTCTGAAATGGATCATTTGATATCCTTACAGGCTGAAAATTGGTTATTTAAGATAAAGAGGCTTTTGAAATCACAAACAGTTCAGTAGAAGAAAAGTTAGAAGGTATAGTTGCTTTGTTGCAAGGATAAGCTTTTGTTTAGTGGGATTCAGTCAGGAGGCACACCCCAATGGATCAGTTGACTTGGAATTTCTTTGTGTCTCAATTTGAGCTTAAATATATTGGGTCTGAGTATAAATTGGCTATGCAGGATGCCTTTTAGAGGCTTAAGCAGGGTAATAGATTAGTGGCTGAGTATGAGCGCGAGTTTGAGCGCCTTAGTGCTTACCTTAATGAAAGTCAGTCTACAGATGCAAAGCTGCGACAGAGGTTTGAGAGGGGATTGCATACTGAGCTCAGACAGATTATAGGGACCCAGCAGTACCCTACCTTGAGAGCTATGGTGGAAGCATCCATTAAGTTAGAGACCCATCCAGACTGAACAGGCTGAGAGGCAGTCTCGATTTCAGTAAAAGAGAAAGCAAGGACAGTCTAGCAGAAAGGGTAACCAGAGTAAGAAGTCAAAGGAATCGTTTACACCTCAAAGCCGTCCCCTAGTTCCAGCAGGACGAAATAGGGGTAGTGCTACTCGTGGCAGAGGTTCAGCTATACCAGCTACCAGTACCCCTCGGGATAGAGACAGTGGGACAGCTGCTGCTTGTGATTATTGTGGCAAATTTCATTATAGGGAGTGGGTGTAGATTTCAGACTGGAGCATATTTTCGCTGTGGGTCCAGGAGCACCAGATTAAAGATTGTCCGACATTACCGACTGCTTCAGTTGCATCTTCAGCATCAGGTACTGGGTCCTTTGCACCGAGAGGTTGTGGTAGGGGAGCTGCCCCCATCACATCAGCCTCTAGACCAGTTGGGTAATCATCTCAGGGTCAGAGGAGATCTGCAGGCTAGACTTATACTGTGAGAGCCAGAGAGGAGAAGGATGCTTCAGATGTGATAGTAGGTACATTTTTCCTATTATCTGACTCAGTTCATGCTTTGATTGATCCTGGATCGACTCATTCATATATTAATACTGCATTAGCTTGGGATAAAGGGATGAAAGAGCATGTTTGGACCAGGATATCTTGGTGAGTAATCCTCTGGGGCATAGTATAGTGGTAAACAAGGTGTACAAACAGTGTCCTATTAGTATCCAGGGACATATATTCCTAGAAAATCTTATTGAGTTGCCTTTTCATGAGTTCGATGTGATTCTGGGGATGGATTGGCTATCCGCCCACCAAGCGGCTATTGATTGTAAAAGGAAAAGAGTTACCTTAAAGCTTGAAGATGATCGAGAAATTATAGTGGTAGGTGTGAGGCATGATTTTCTGTCTGGTGTGATATCTCCGACAGCAGCTAAGAGATTAATCAGAAATGGATGTGTAGCCTACATGTGTTATGAATTAGAGGTAAGGAAAGACAGTCCAAAAGTATCAGAGGTGCCCACTGTTAGAGAATTTACAGATATTTTTCCTGATGTATTACCGGGTTTACCACCTGACAGGAAAGTAAAATTTTCTATTGATGTTGCTCCAGGCACCACCCCCATATCCATTGCTCCTTATAGAATGGCACCTGCAGAGTTAAAGGAATTAAAGATTCAGCTACAGGAATTACTTGATAAGGGATTTATCAGGCCTAGTATTTCTCCCTGGGGAGCATTAGTTCTATTTGTTAAAAAGAAGGATGGGATGCTCAGGCTATGCATTGACTACAGACAACTGAATAAAATCACCATAAAGAATAAATACCCCCTTCCTCGCATTAAAGACTTATTTGACTAGCTGAAAGGAGCGGGTGTATTTTCAAAGATTGACTTGAGCTCAGGCTATTATCAGATGGGAGTAAAAGTTGCAGATGTGCCTACAACTGCTTTTCGTATTCGGTATGGCCATTATGAGTTTTTAGTCATGCCGTTTGGGCTTACAAATGCACCAGCTGCCTTCATGGATCTGATGAACAGAGTTTTTCATCCTTATCTGGACCAGTTTGTAATGGTCTTCATCGACGATATTCTGGTATATTCTAAGATACCAGAGGAATATGATAAACATCTGCGAATTGTCCTACAGACTTTAAGAGAGAAGCAGCTATATGTTAAGTTCAATAAATGTGACTTCTAGTTGAATGAAGTATCCTTCTTAGGCCATATGATTTCTGCAAAAGGTATTAAGGTGGACCCATCAAAGATTGAAGCAATTCTTCAGTGGAAGCCACCTACAAATGTGACCGAAGTGAGAAGCTTTCTGGGTTAGCCGGATATTATAGGAGGTTTATAAAGGGTTTCTCCACCATTGCAGTTCCACTGACTCGACTATTACAGAAGAATACCAAGTTTATATGGACAGACAGATGTCAAGAATGCTTTGAGAAACTTAAAAGTATGTTGACTGAAGCTTCTATCCTCGCTCAACCTGAGTCGGATAAGGATTTTGTGATCTACAGTGATGCCTCCAGGAATGGACTGGGCTGTGTTTTGATGCAGGAAGGCAGGGTGATTGCTTATGCCTCTCGACAACTCAGGACTCATGAAAATAATTATCCTACTCATGACTTGGAGCTAGCAGCTATAGTTTTTGCATTGAAGATATGGAGGCACTATCTGTATGGAGCGAAATGTTATATTTATACTGATCATAATAGTCTTAAGTATTTGCTTACTCAGAGAGAGCTTAACCTTAGGCAGAGGCGCTAGTTGGAGTTGATAAAAGACTTGATTGTTTTATCGACTACCATCCAGGAAAGGCTAACGTGGTGGCTAATGCACTTAGCAGAAAATTCATGACAAGTAATGTAAATGGTTTCAAATGAATTGATATAAGTAAGTGATATGTGTAATTGATTAATAGTATTGCTTGCAGCTCTTCGAGCTTTGAATATTAGTTTGAGTATGGCTTCAGACAGAGCTTTACTGGTGAAAATGCAATTGAAACTAGATTTCGTGTATCAAGTGAAATTGGCTTAGAAAGAGGATGACCGACTAAAAACTATTATGAATAAAGTACAGGATGGCAATACAAGGAGACTATTCCTTAAATAAAGATGGAAGCCTTTGTTACAAGAAAAGACTCTATGTTCTGGACCAGGAAAAGTTGAAGAAGAATATTCTTACAGAGGCACATCATAGTAGTTATGCTATACATCCTGGAAGTAACAAGATGTACAAGGATTTGAAATCTTATTACTGGTGGCCAGGAATGAAACGAGATGTGACAGAATTTGTAAGTAAATGTTTGATATGTCAGCAAGTAAAGGCTGAGCACCAGGTTCCTTCTGGACTACTCCATCCTATTTTAATACCAGAATGGAAATGGGATAGGGTTACTATGGATTTTGTTATGGGATTGCCTGTCACTCGAAGGAAGCATGATGCTATTTGGGTGATTATTGATCGACTTACCAAATCTGTTCATTTCTTACCAGTTTGGATGGATTATTCTTTGACCAGTTTGGCAAAAATCTATATTAATGAGATAGTAAGACTTCACGGAGTACCATCATCCATTATTTCAGACAGGGATCCTAGGTTTACCTCTCATTTCTGGAAGAGTCTACAAGAAGCTCTGGGTACAAGACTCCATTTCAGCACAACATTTCATCCTCAGTCAGATGGTCAGTCAGAGAGGGTAATTCAGACTCTGGAAGATATGCTGCGATGCTGTGTACTAGAGTTTGGTAGCAGTTGAAAAAAAATCTGCCTCTTACAGAATTTGCCTACAACAATAGTTATCAATCTAGTATAAAGATGGCTCCTTTTGAGGCTTTATATGTAAGAAAATGCAAGACTTCTCTATGTTGGACCGAGTTAAATGAAAAGAAATTGATTGGATCTGATTTGATTCATTATTCAAAAGAAAAAGTACGAATTATCAAAGGCAGATTGAAAGAAGCCATGGCCGGAGTTGAAATTTGAAGTAAATCTGAGGTCAAATAGGCCTCCGAAAGTCAAAAGAACGAAAACCAAGAAAATTAGGGTTTAGGATTTTAATTGAATTTTTGATCGTTTTGGTTATTAAAAATAGAAAATGAAGTCTAAAATTATCAAAAATTTAAAATGTGCCTAAAATAATATATAGATTATTTTGGTAGCAAAAACTGAATTTTTTGGTAATACCGATATTTTTGAATTGGACCGATAAAATTAAATCGGACCCGAAATGAATTTCGATTGGGATGAAATTTTAAGTATAAGATATTTTTGATGTGATATGAATAATGGAATCAAATTTGAAGATAATTGAAATTGAAAAGTAGGAGAAATTAATTAGGGCCAATTATCGGGCTTAAATAATTAAATTATTCAAGCCCAAGGTAAACCCAGCCCAAGGCCCAACTTGAAGAGCTATATAAGCCCTTACTCTCCAGAATTCTCGAGCAAAAATTTCCTTCTTCTTCAGTCCTCTTGGTGGCCGAATCACTCCTCTCTCATTTTCCTCTCTTTTTCGTTCATTTATTCACCAAATCTCACAAAATTAAAGCCTAATAAAGTGATTTCAGCCTCTCTAGAGTATCCTAACCAGCTCCAATCTTTGATTCAAGAAAGAGAATCAAGAGAAATCAAGGATTAAAGTTTAGGTGTCAAAATTAGGTAAGTGAATTAATTATTTTTAATTTTATTTTTAGGTGCCTACTACTAGTTTTGGGTGCCTAAATTTTATTTTTGCTATTAATTTTAGCATTTGAGGCTAAAATAATTGAGTTTACTTTGATGGGAATTTCGGTTTGTGAAGGAATCTAAGAAGAAGAGCAAATTTCTCAAGCCAAAGGAAAAGAAAAGGAAGTCTAGGCAAGGTTAATCAATAAAAAAAGGTATGCGGCTAATTAATCCTTTTATTTCCCTATTAATTAATTGAATTTCCTTTAGGTTTCTTAAGAAAAATTTCATATATTAAGGTATAATTGAAAGTAATGCTATATTCATATATTTAAAACTTATATATGCTTATGAGAGATCTTAGATGAAATTAAAGGATTTTATATGGTGGAGTTGTAGTGTAGGCCGAATGGTATTTCAAAAGAAACTAATGAAATTTTGAGTGATTTTAGTGATTTTAAGCTTTCTAATGTTAATACTAATGCAAATTAATAATTATGAATTTTTATAGAATTTATGAGAATTAAATGAATATTTTCGAAATAAATTTTAGTTAGGTATTAGTTGAAAAATGTGAAATTTGAATGAATTATGGCATAATTTATAGATTAAATGGTAATTTTTCCAAAAGATGAAGTTAATGAGTAAAAATGAGAAGTAAACAATTAATAAGGGTAAAATGATAATTTGGTCAATTAATTATATAAAAAGTCAACCTTAATAAGTTAAAGGACTAAAATATAATTTTACATGGAAGAAGTTAATACAAGGATTAATCAATAAATTATAAGCTAATTAATAGGTTAAAATAAGAAAATAAGGAATAAAAGGGCAAATTAGTAATTAACAGTATAAAAGGACATTTTTGAAACAAATGAGAAGTTTAAGGACTAAATTGAGAATATAGTAAAGTTTATAACTTAAATAGAAAATTAATTGTTAATAAAATAAATATTGATTTTAAATAAGAAAAAAATCAATAATTAATAACTTAATTGAAATTAGTTAGAAAAATGAATATTTATAAGGGAAATGCTATGATTTTTAGTCACCACTGGGCATGTTTAATGCTCAGTATGTAGGATTTACTGCGTGCAGGTACATATAGTTTGGAGTGTGGGTACATAGGAGAAATTGAAGCTGAAGAGCTAGAAAGAATATTTTGTGGCATGTATATATACCCATTATGTTTTTTTTATGAGAACGATATTGTATCGATAATCGTACTTTGTATTGTATATAGTGGTATGTGGATAAAAAATTGCAGAGAATGGATGGTATGCATGTGTTGCTTGATAATATCTGTAGATTTGTTATATGATTGGATATAAACTGTTGTGCCTCTGAGAGACTGTGTAATTATCTGCTTTTCAGGGGGCTAGTTAAGAATATAGCCGTTATATTGCCGAAATTTTATTAAATGCATAGTAGATTCCAGACAGTTATAGGTTGAGGATTAATAAAAGTCATATATGCATGATGATGATTAAGTTAAAGGATAAAAAAAATTTCCCACCAATTGCCTGTCCGATAAGACTGTTACAGTAAGGGTGTTACATGCCTTGACACATGTTAATTTAGGAAGAAATTTTATCAACCAAGATTTGATATCTTAAATCCTCTATTTGATTTTGAGGTTGATGAAATTACAGAAAAGTCATGGTTCCATTACTTGATGTATGGTGGTCAACATCTATCCTCCAGGGTATGTATATTTAAAATAACACTTTTAATTTGTAATACAATGTGAATTGATATAGTTTGATCATTTTATGCCATCCTATTTTTATGCATATTATAAAATTTATATACATATGTTAGACTTTGTGTACTAGTTGTATACAATATTTATACTAGTTGTATACTGTGTACACACACTATGTACTTGATGTACACATATTGTGTACTAGTTGTATACTGTGTGTGTGTGTATTAATTGTATACTGTGCGTGTACTAACTATATACTGTGTGTGTACTTATTATATACTGAGTGTGTACTTGTAACGCCTCGAGTCATAAAGACCCGAATAGTATGGTTGGATCAATCCGATTTCAGAAACGATCTAATAAAATAAATAGTTTAAAAAATAAAAATAAAATAAAATAAATTAATTAAATTAGTTGATAATAATATTAATAAGTGAGGGACAATTCTAGGGGTCCCTAGAATTTTTGGGGCAAAGTACAAAATAAATAAAAAAAATGAGAGAATAAAAAAAAGAAAAGGAAAAGAGAGAAGAGAGGAGAGAGAGAAGAGGGGAGACTGAGAAAGAGGAGGAGGAGGACCTCATCGCCAATCAACGGCGTTGGGCTGGCAGCGCATCACCAACGGCTTATATTCCATGCCGCCGTAATTTTCCCCCGTCGCCTGAATGTTTCCTATGGCTTGTTCTCCTTCGATCTTCCCCACCGCAACCAAGCCCCTCTCCTCCCTCTGGCGAGCTGCCACAGCTACCAATGACATGCACTGATCTGATGGAGTCTCATGGTTGAGGTGATTACCCGATACCCTTTTTTCTTCCCCAATCGTCGATGATGGACAGATCGGGAAATGAAAGGAACATTGGTGGTTTTTGAGTAGATCCCGATTGAACGGTGATGCTTTAGAGCGCGTGACCACCTCTGTGGGTCTCCTCTCAACGTCGGCTACCTCTAGATGATATTGGTTCCATGCCGGTGAAACTTCGGTGAAGCTCCGACAAGCACAGGGACCGATGGAAAGAGGACAAAATGGAGAAAAATTGACTTCAATCGGTAAGTGATCACCAAAATTATCCCTGTAAACTTTATTGAGTTAACCTTGAAATTTGGTTAAGGATTTTTGTAGTTCTTGAATTAAATGTTGGTAGTAGTAAAATTTATTAGAAATAACATAATTGCTGGAAGAGTATTGCTAATTTAAGATCCAATTTTGAATCTTAATATTTTGTTGATAATTTAAGTATTTTGTTTATCTTATAGTATGTAATTAGAAAGTAAAAATGAGGAAATGAATGTATGACAAAATAATGGTTTGATTAAGACCAAACTTGATTCTATAGGTATATAAGACCAAGGATTGAACTTTTTTTGTATGTATGTATGTATGTATGTATATATATATATATATATATATATATATTAATTGGTTGAATAACACTTCTGATATGTTGGAACAAATAGGACTTAAACCACTTGGGACATAGAACCATGATTGTAGTTACATAAATAGTTAGATTTGGAAACGTTTTGTATAATAGATAAAAAAGTGTAAAATTATTAATTATAGGTATATAATGAGCTGTTAATCATATGTTTCTAGTTTAAGGAAGCATATTAGCTTAATTTTTGTGGTCTAATATGCAATAATGTTAAGTGACTCATTATTTTAATAGCGAGAGTAAGATCTTTCTTAGCCTGTTAGTGTTTGTCCTTCATTTTTACATATTATTTTTAGAGTTATAACCATAAGAAGTAAATGTATCTTATAAAATGGGTTAGAAGGTAAAATCTAAGGAATGTAGGAGTGGTTAAATAATTAATGATGTAAGAATTGTTATAAACTAAAAGAAGTTATTAAAATGGTTGATTAAATAGAAATTATGGTTGTATTGAAGTACTTATTTTCTGGATAATATGAAAAGAATGGAATGCAAATGCATGCACTCTATAGCGTACAATAAGTGTTACAGAATATATGTTTAAGTATGGAAACATGCTGTGATTTGATATAGCACTTGTTTGTTATCGACAAGTTGAGTTGTTTGTTGGCAGTTATTTAGGAATAGTGTGTGATCTTTTATAGTAAAGTAAATTATTTGGATCAAATTTGTTTAATTTGTTTTAGTTATTGATTTAATAGAATATATATATATATATATATATATATATATATATATATATATATATATATATATATATGTTAGTGTATTCTACTACTAAGGTATATGGTTACTTATTTTGTTTAATTGCATATATATTGTGACTATAATATGTAAATTGGAATTAACTGACGATTATGTAGTTTAAGATATTTAATGAGATCGTTTAACAGATTTAAATTGTTTAATTTAATTAGAAGAACGTGTTTCTTTTTGTCTTATTATTACTTATCCCTTCGTACTATTTCTTTTAGAAGTTATGACTATAATAAGACAACCTATTGCTATAAAGTGTTTATGAAAAGGAACATAGGTAACTACAACCAAAAGTAAATAGGAATAAATGGATTTAACTTTGGTGAGCCTGTAGAATACAAAGTGTAATTAATTAAACCTCTTTTAGTAGACCAGTTTGTGTTAATTACTTAGTTTGATTTATGAAATTTAATAGACTTAAATTGAGTTATGAACTGGATGGCTCCGAGAGCTCGGTCCATAAATACTGCATTCTAATGTGTATTACCAAATTAAATGGCTTCGATAGCTTTTTCAGTGTATGTGATTAAAATGAGTTGTGGACTATATGGCTCCGAGAGCTCAGTCCACAAGAGTATATATATATATATATATATATATATATATATATATATATATATATATGGACTGGATGGCTCCGAGAGCATAAGTATCACACCTTGATGTGTATTACCGGATTGAATGGCTCCGAGAGCTCTTCCGATAAAAGTGATTAAAATGAGTTGTGGGTTGAATGGCTCCGAGAGCTCAGTCCACAAGTGTATATAAATATATATGTATTAAATGATGGGCCGTATGGTTCCGAAAACTCGGTCCCGTGTTTAAATTTGGTTTGTTTCAACTTGTTGCAAATTTCAATTGATATATTAGGGGAAAATATTAGAATTAAATAAAGAAATAAAGGTTGAAGTAAGTATTTTACCAAATATTAATAAATAGTTTATAGAATTTGTATTGTGATTAATTTGAATTATGATTAATTACAACTAATGATGATTGGGATTGATTGGTATTGAATACATATATTCGTATTGTAATTAATTGTGTGTTACATAATTTGGAGTAATATTGTGTGATTAGGAATGTGTACAATATAATTATGTATCTGTAAGTGTTTGAAAAGTGATATGTGATATTCTTGCTTAAACAAGATTTAATGGTTACTTATTTAAAGTATTATGTTGAGTCTCGAGATTGGAGAACTACGTGATTCTGATTCCCTAAATGGGATACGTAGGAAGCTTGAGAATTGATATCTCAAGTCCGAACCAAATTATAGTTATATGATTATGCACGTTTTAATAGGTACACTAAATCCTGGTGATACAATACTTATTTATATAATAGTGCATATGAGTAAATGTTTATGGTTATGGTGAACTAAGTTTTTATGTTGAAGCCAATTATATAAATTGTGATTGATTAATTGAGATTCTAAAAGTAGTTATATAATCTTAGAAATGTTTTATATTCTTTTCCACAGGAAGTAGCCATTAATAAGGGGAGATCCTGTCGAAATTTTGATAGAATAAATAATACGTTAAATTAATAAATATTTTAAATTTATTCAAACCCTAGAGTTGAACCTCTCAAAGAGATCCAAACCCGTGTGTGACATCTGGTATTCGGGTCTTTTAACTGGCCAGGTATAGGGTGTTACATTTAGTGGCATCAGAGCCAGGTTTAGGCATTTCTGGGCATGGACCAATAAAATCTAGTTAAGATGAAAGTTGTGACACTTCGTTTACCTGTCAGAAATTTCTGACATTGAGAGCAGTGATTTAAACATTACTTGTTTGGAGATGGGCAATATGCATTGCCAATACATAAGATGTGTATTAATAAGGCATTATATGTATAAAGCTTATTACATATTTTGTATCAGCACTATTTGACTAATCAAGATGGCCTAAAATGTTGTACATACGCTTCAGTTGAAAGGAATTGATGGCTCACAAAAAGAGTGCGTAGATATTAAGGAGAGTAAGTGAAGAAAATATAAGTGTATATGCCGTTAAGCATTAAAGGAGATGTGATTTGGAAGTAGGACTTTCCAGTTACAATGATGGATTTAATGTCGATATAGCATTATACAGATATTTGTGACTGGAAGTTAATAACAGTTCATAAAAGGTTATACCCATAAGAAAGATGAGTTTATATGGATATGACGTAGAGGAAAAAGGAGTAGTTGATTGAAGTCAATGATGAGATACAATCTCTCCCAAATTCATTGGTTGGACTTAGAGTTTTCTCTGATTCAGAGATTGCAACTCATAAAGCAACTTATTCCATATTTTGAGAATGTAGCATTGGAATGCTATACCTTGATTTTTATATGATGTGTCTAAAAGTTGTTAACTCTAAATATTATTGTACTGCAACAAGGAAAAAGGGCTATGTACATGATCTTCCTATTTAGAACATATTTTATTTTCCTTGTTCCGTTGCCCCACAAACTATACATGAAGCATTACCATTGACAAAGAAATGATGGCCTTATGGAACACAAAAACACAGTTAAATTGTTTGCAAACTTGCATTGGGAGTACTAAACTGACGAAGTGGATTTACAAATCCATCGAGAATTATAAAGGAGAACCATCTCTTAATGTCCAGAAGTTGTTCTTAATGAATGTCGCAGATGGAACCTAGTGCGGGTTGATAGGAATAAAGTTGCGCCACCTGAACCAGATGAAGTAGAAATGCTTTTCAATTTTATTTTTTTTAGAAATTACACATGGGGGTAGAATAAGTGGAACTGGTAAATACAAATCACTTGGTAACTCATTCCAGGTAGACACTGTTGCCTCCCATTTATCAGTTTTGAAAGACTTATTCCCTGGAGGCACCAATCTTTTCTCTCTTTCTATGGGACTCGTGGTGCAGAAGTTACTTTGCACATGCTTAGGATCCATTTAAAAAAAATGCAGTGTCGGTTGAGATCTCAGAGGTAAATATAAGTATTTTGAGGTGTTAGTGAGAGAAAACAAACCAGACAGGGAATTTGATCGACATTATGAATATGTAACATCTAAATACTGACAGATTAGAGTAAGTAATGAACATCTTTGATGGATTTGATCTTGTCATTGGTGGGAGACCGTGTAATAACCTAAACCTAACTAGTAGTAGCAAACACTATTATGTTTTGCCGTTAAATAAATTTCAAGGACGAAATTTTCTTAAGAGGGGAAGATTTGTAACGCCCCGAGTCATAAAAACCCGAATAGCATGGTTCAGAAACGATCTAATAAAATAAATAGTTTAAGAAATAAAAATAAAATAAAATAAATTAATTAAATTAGTTGATAATAATAATAATAATAATAAGTGAAGGACAATTCTAGGGGTCCTTAGAATTTTTGGGGTAAAGTACAAAATAAATAAAAAAGGAGAGAATAAAAAAAAAGAGAAAAGGAAAAGAGAGAAGAGAGGAGAGAGAGAAGAGGGGAGATCGAGAAAAAAAATGAGGAGGACAGGAGGATCTCATCTCTGATCAACGACATTGGGCAGGCAGCACATCACCGATGGCTTATTTTCCATGATGCCGCAATTTTCCCCCATCGCCTGAATGTTTCCTGCGACTTGATCTCCTTCGATCTTCCCCATCGCAACCAAGCCCCTTTCCTCCCTCTGGCGAGCTGCCACAGATGTCGATGACATGTACTGCTCTGATGGAGTCTCATGGTTGAGGTGATTACCCGATACCCTTTTTTCTTCCCCAATCGTCGATTATGGATAGATCGAAAAATGAAAGGAACATTGGTGGTTCTTGAGTAGATCCCGATCGAATGGTAATGCTTTGGAGCGCGTGACCACCTCTGTGGGTCTCCTTTCAATGTCGGCTACCTCTAGATGATATTGGTTCCACGTCGGTGAAACTCCGGCGAAGCTCCGACAAGCACAGGGACCGATGGAAAGAGGACAAAATGGAGAAAATTTGACTTCAATCGGTAAGTGATCACCAAAATTATCCCTGTAAACTTTATTGAGTTAACCTTGAAATTTGGTTAAGGATTTTTGTAGTTCTTGAATTAAATGTTAGTAGTAGTAAAATTTATTAGAAATAACATAATTGCTGGAAGAGTATTGCTAATTTAAGATCCAATTTTGAATCTTAATATTTTGTTGATAATTTAAGTATTTTGTTTATCTTATAGTATGTAATTAGAAAGTAAAAACGAGGAAATGAATGTATGACAAAATAATGGTTTGATTAAGACCAAACTTGATTCTATAGGTATATAAGACCAAGGATTGAACTTTTTATGTATGTATGTATGTTTGTTATCGGCAAGTTGAGTTGTTTGTTGGCAGTTATTTAGGAATAGTGTGTGCTCTTTTATAGTAAAGTAAATTATTTGGATCAAATTTGTTTAATTTGTTTTAGTTATTGATTTAATAGAATATATATATATATATATATATGCTAGTGTATTCTACTACTAAGGTATATGGTTACTTATTTTATCTAATCGTACATATATTGTGACTATAATATGTAAATTGAAATTAACTGACGATTATGTAGTTTAAGATATTTAATGAGATCGTTTAACAGATTTAAACTTTTAATTTAATTAAAAGAATGTGTTTCTTTTTGTCTTATTATTACTTATCCCTTCGTACTGTTTCTTTTAGAAGTTATGACTATAATAAGGCAACCTATTGCTATAAAGTGTTTATGAAAAGGAACATGGGTAACTACAACCAAAAGTAAATAGGAATAAATGGATTTAACTTTGGTGAGCCTGCAGAATGCAAAGTGTAATTAATTAAACCTCTTTTAGTATATCAGTTTGTGTTAATTACTTAGTTTGATTTATGAAATTTAATAGACTTAAATTAAGTTATGGACTAGATGGCACCGAGAGCTCGGTCCATAAATACTGCATTCTGATGTGTATTACTGAATTGAATGGCTCCGATAGCTCTTTCGATGTATGTGATTAAAATGAGTTGTGGACTGGATGGCTCCAAGAGGTCAGTCCACAAGAGTGTATATATATATATATGGGCTGGATGGCTCCGAGAGCTCGGTCCATAAGTATCACGCCTTGATGTGTATTATTGAATTGAATGGCTTCGAGAGCTCTTCCGGTAAAAGTAATTAAAATGAGTAGTGGGCTGAATGGCTCCGAGAGCTCGGTCCACAAGTGTCTATAAATATGTATGTATTAAATGATGGGTCGTATGGTTCCGAGAACTCGGTCCCTTGTTTAAATTCTTTTTGTTTGAACTCGGTGCAAATTCCAATTGATATATTAGGGGAAAATATTAGAATTAAATAAAGAAATAAAGGTTGACGTAAGTATTTTACCAAATATTAATAAACAGTTTATAAAATTTGTACTGTGTTTAATTTGAATTATGATTAATTACAACTAATGATGATTGGGATTGATTGGTATTGAATACATATATTCGTATTGTGATTAATTGTGTGTTACACAATCTGGAGTAATATTGTGTAATTACGAATGTGTACAATATAATTATGTATCTGTAAGTGTTCGAAAAGTGATATATGATATTCTTGCTTAAACAAGATTTAATGGTTACTTATTTAAAGTACTATGTTGAGTCTCGGGATTGGAGAACTACGTGGCTCTGATTTCCTAAATGGGATACGTAGAAAGCTTGAGAATTGATATCTCAAGTTCGAACCAAATTATATTTATATGATTATCCACGTTTTAATAGGTACACTAAATCCTGGTGATGCAATACTTATTTATATAATAGTGCATATGAGTAAATATTTATAGTTATGGTGAACTAAGTTTTTATGTTGAAGCCAATTATATAAATTGTGATTGATTAATTGAGATTCTGAAAGTAGTTATATAATCTTAGAAATATTTTATATTCTTTTTCACAGGAAGTAGCCATTAATAAGGGAAGATCCTGTCGAAATTTTGATAGAATAAATAATATGTTAAATTAATAAACTTTTTAAATTTAGTCAAACCTTAGAGTTGAACCTCTCAAAGAGATCCAAACCCATGTGTGACATCCGGTATTCGAATCTTTTAACTGGCCGGGTATAGGATGTTACAATACTAGTTGTATATTATGTGTGTACTTGATGTACATAATGTGTGTATTAGTTGTATATTGTGCGTGTACTTATTGTATACACTACAAGAAAATATGAAAATAGCAACGAAAATGATTTCGTTGCTAAATTAGCAACGAAAAACCAATTACGTTGCTATTTAGCAACGAAAAATAATTTTCGTTGCTAAAATTGGTTAAACTTTATAGATTTAGCAACGAAAAAATATTTTATTATCTTCCGTTGCTAAAAGTGGAGGAAATTTTTGACGTCAAAATTTATCAACGAAAATTAGTAACGAAATTACTATTCCATTGCTAATTAAGGCGCCAACAGATGGCGAAAAAAATTTGAAATGGCAAATAGCAACGAAATATGATTTTCGTTGCTAATTTAGCAACAAAATTTAATTTTCGTTGTTATTTTAGCAACGGAAAATAATTCGGTTGCTAAATAGCAACGAAATTTATTTTTAGCAACCGAAATGTATTTTCGTTGCTAAATAGCAACCGAAATAGAATTTCATTGCTAATTTTTATTTTCAATGAAAAATAGCAACCGAATTTATTTTTGGTTGCTAAAATAGCAACGAAATTTATTTTCGGTTGCTAAAATATCAACCGAAATGTATTTCCATTGCTAAATAACAACCGAAATAGAATTCTGTTACTAATTTTTATTGAAAATGAAAAATAGCAACCGAAATATATTTTTGTTGTTAAATAGCAACCGGATTTATTTTCGATTGCTAAAATAACAATGAAATTTAAATTTCGTTGGTAAATGAGGGGCATTTAAGTATTGTTCATATTTGTTAGAAATATAAAATAGAAAAACCCTAGGCATACACATTTCTTCTCCTCCCTCACAGACACAGCCACCTCTCTCTTTCTCTAACAAAGAAATCCAACTTTGAAGGCACAATTCTTCCTAACCGCAGCTCTTCATTGGCTTCACACTCGTATGTTAGCGTCGTTGCTGGTATCTTCATGAGCCTCAATCTCCAACAGAACCCTAGCTTTCTTTTTGTCGTCTTCTCCTCCAAAAACTCCTTTATCAACAAGATTTGTGTCTCCCTTTGTCGGCAGCAGTAGTGTCATCAAAGATTTATCCGGAATAAAGCTCCAACCTCAATGTCTTAATCCAATGTTACTTTCGAGTTCAAAGGGCAAGAGAGGCATTGTCACTATGGTAAGTTCTTATTTTCTCTTGTTATCACTTGTACCGTAATCTTGTTATAAGTTCTTGTTTAATGAAGTTTTTAATGATTTCTATGAGTTAACTTTGCATAGTCTCATTCTTGTTCTCGTCTAGTAGATTTTTGTTTCAAAGATCTTCTATTGAATTTTTGAGTTTGGCAGTTATGGCCTGAGAAATTCCAAAACAAGACAACTGGGGTGACACCAAGAAGATGGATTAGATTTTGCAATCCAGATCTCAGCAAAATCATAACCAAGTGGACAAGAACATAAGATTGGGTCCTAAACACTAAGAAATTGAGGACACTTGGAAAGGTAAATTTTTGTTTTCTACTTAATATTTATAAATCATATAAGTTCTTAAATTACTTGATAAAAAATAGAACTGCTTTTAAAAAAAATAATGGGTTTCCAATAATTTTCAGATAATGAAGATCTCCAATCTGAAAGGAGAGAAGCAAAAGGAAGGAACAAGATAAAAGTGGCTGCTTTTATTAAAGAAAAAATAGGTTATATTGTCAACCCAGATGCAATGTTTATTGTACAGGTCAATCTCTTCAATCTGTATCTCTTTCAATTAATAAGTTATGATATTACAGACTATAATTTGTGTGAAAAATAATCAAATTATGCTTTTTAGATAAAGTGAATCCACAAGTATAAAAGGCAGCTATTGAATATCCTTGGGATAGTATACAGATACAAAAAGATGAAATGGACTTACCGTATGTTACCTATGACGTAACAAGTCCATCAAGTACTTTTGCTGTTTCTCTTGCTAGGCATCTAAGATCTATTGGAGCTAAAATGTATGGGGCTTTCTAGTGTTCTCATTGTTTAGAACAAAAATAGGTACTTCAACCTTTGTAATTATCAGCTAATTGAAGTAGATTAATCAAAACTGAATTCAATATGGCATTGTCTTTCCTGTTATGTATTCCTGTAACCATATTCAAGAAGTTGATTTTGTATGCCTTGCCACTTCACGTAGTTGATGCAGTTAATTGAAAAATATTAGTTATAACATTCTTATGGGCAAAATTTATTTTTTGGTATAAATTCATTTTTCATAACCTGCTCCTGATTATTTGATTCCATGTCTCTTTGAATTTGGAAGACCACTGCACGTGGTAGATAAGGATGGCTGTGTGCTTTGCTATTGATCATGATGAGTGGGATTTCCAACTCAAGAAGAGAGCTCCATCTATAATTGATTTGCTGCCTCCAGATCAGTGTCAAAAGTTGGGAGTTGATGAGGTCAGTTTACTTAATTTTTACTTACAGTTTGACCAATCTGCAGTCTTTTTATCGTAATACTGATGCATTTCTTTTCATCTATATGCCTCTTTTGCAATTCCAATTATGAAAGATGTTTTTTCATGGTTTGAGTTATTTTCCTTTATATATTATGATTTAGCCAACGTTATATCATTTTGTCTATGCACTGAATTCAACTATCATTATACCTGTTCTCTTAGCTAAGGAATTGGTCATCGATTATCCCTCTCATTTACATTAATAATTTTGAGATTGTAATGCATAATTGCAACTCCAATTTCATGACAGATAATATTGGGTTCATCGTCCAGGCCCCGGAGGCAAATTCTAGTAGATATGGGATATGAATTCTCAATCATGGTATATTCTTGAGAAGCTAATGTTCCATTTTTTGTTAATGATATGAGAAGTGAAAACTTGAATGGGTGTTGTTTTCAGACTGCAGATATTGATGAAAAGAGCATAAGGAAAGATAAACCAGAGGAATTGGTTATGGCTTTGGCCCAGGCAAAGGTTTGAGTTCTTTATCTTGAATTATGTGCAATAATTAACTTCAATGGGCTACATAATTTGCAATTTGATGCTTAAGCACACATAATTAAGCAAATAAGCACCCTTTATTTCATTTTTCCTGCTTTATAATTTTTTTTCCATGTGGAAACTTAATTTTTTTGTAGAACATTAGGTGAGTCAAAGACTGGTTATGTTTAATTCATAATGTAGTTCTTTTTACCTACATCAATGCGTTATGCAACTATAATTATAATGTAGTCTGCTTGTATTGAAATTATGGGTTAGAATTATTTTGTGAGCATAGTTTCTTGCCTTTATCAATCAATTTGTTTCTTTCCTAGGCAGATGCCATCATTGCTAGGCTTCAGACCGCAGGTCAACTGGAAGAGGATGAACATGTGACCTTGTTGATTACAGCAGACACGGTTTGTCTCTATTTTATCTTGTTATATCCAATCCCACATGTTTTTTTCATAAGCATGTGCATATCTTGTCTCCAAAAAGGTGAGGCCTAACGTTGCTTGGATTGTTTTATGGTTGGATATTTGTAAATTAACTGATGCTTGTTATGCAATTTGAAACTCTCAATTGAACTCTAAAATAGTTGAGAAAAATGTTAAAAAAAATCCAAATGAATAATTTAATTTGTTGATGCTTAATCTCCTTTTTTCTCATTTTGTATTACTAAAAGATCTTGGTGCTCTGTAATTCTGGGTTTCCTATATCTTTGAGAAATGGAAATAATTGAGTTTTGTTTATAATATGCAATAGATACCGAAGAATCATTTTGCCTATAGTAGCAACTGATTTTCTTTTAGCACATTTTTTAGTATCCATCACGTACCTCCCGTACTTGGGTGTATTGTTATATATGGATGGTAACAAATGAAATATATATATATATATATAGTGTTAGGTCAAGTGGGAGAAAACACATGGTGGGTGGGTGTTATAAAACAATATCTCGAGCAGGAAAATTATATGACAAATATACCACGTAATTCCCATTTCTAGTATTGATGCTAGGATGTAGCTTTGTGTAGGGTTTGATGTTTTTGTTTTAACTCTTTTGTTGGATGGTGTATGTTGTTGGGTTATTTGTGCTGGTTCCTTTCCTTTTGGATTGTATTTATTATCCAGGGCATGTTATTGGCCTCCGTAACTTTTTATTCAATACAATAAAATATACATTGATTTTATTTCTATTAATTTTTTTAGTCCTATTTCTATTTGGGCACAATGAAAGGGAAAGGAAATAGAAAACATTAAAGGAAACAAAATCAATTTGGGAATAAACAAGTGTATATATTATTAAGCTAGAAAGAAAAAATGAAAAGAAGAAAGAATAATTTTACAGTAAGAGATATAGATAATGAGATAAAGAGTAAGCATTCATAGCTTTATTAATTAATATTTATTATTATATTAGTTAGTATCTAAATGACATCAGCTTTTTACTTAGAAATTCACTTTTGACTTAATTGTGATGCACTGACACCAATTATTTTCTTATTACTGATTAACATTTATTGAAATCTGATCACACAAAATATTTTCTTAAGATTTAATGGTACTTATGTGATATTTAGAAAACTAGGGTGAGTGGTTCATGACAACATAGAACATTCAGAAAACTATGTTTGTGCTTTTGTGAATGTAAATGTATTCTAAAAATTTCCTTATTTCTCTTGTCGTTTTCTTCTTAATAAATTTCAACAAATGTGGGTAATAATAGAACAATCTTTAAGGGAAACGACACTTGAAACTAAAATAATTATTCCTTTTGCTAGGCATGTATTGATCTGTAATCAACAAGGTGGTATGGTAAATCAGTTCCTTCAATAAATGATGCATGGTATATTCTACATCAGATAGTTTACAATTGCACCGATAGTGCTTATGTAAGTGCTTCCAATTGCTGCTTTACTTTATGAAGTAAATTTTGACTTCTTGTTAATTGTTGTGCAGTCATTGCATTTCATTTCTTATGACAATAATACTAATTAATAATTCTAATGACTCAAGCAATGGGGATTTCAAAATAGCTTACATCATTGGTTGGCTTGCAATCACATTTTTTTCAGGTTTAATTTATAGTTTCTCCTTCTTTAGTCAGTTCAGATTTCCAATTAATTAATTAATTAATTAACAATATTTCTTATAGAAAGCTTGGTTGCTTGACCTTGGAAGACTCTTCACAAAATGTCGAGTCAGGCTTCCTTCTTTTGTGGTAAGCTTTTTAGTTTTATTTTATATAATTAGACTAATTTAACAAAGCATAATAATTTTAATTACTTTACACTTTAAATTAATTAAACTCAACCAAAAAAAATGTTTATGATACAGATACTTGTGTACATAGCAGAAATAACATCCAAAAATCTTTGAAGAGGATTTTCTATACTAATGGTAATAATTAAAAAATTGTAAAAATTTTTTGCGACGGAATGACGACGGATGGTACCGTCGTAAATTTTTTATTGGTGCTAAAAATAGAAACGAAATTGTAAATTCCGTTGCTAAAAATAGCAACGAAAATTAAATTTCATTGCTATTTTAGCAACGAAAAATCAATTATGTTGCTACAAATAGCAACGGAATAAGTTTTCTGTTGCTAAAATTGACAAATTCACCGAAACTTACCTTGGTTGAATTTAGCAACGGAATTCATTTTTCGTTGCTAAAAATAGCAACTACCGTATTAGCAACAAAAATTTCCGTTGCTAATTTTCGTTGCTATTTTTGATTAGCAACGGAAGTTGTCAATTTTCGGTTGCTATTTTTCATTGCTAAATTGTAATTTTCTTGTAGTGATACTGTATGTGTACTTATTGTATATTGTGTGTACTTATTGTATACTATGTATACTTATTGTATATTAATTTTAATTTTTTTATTCTTTTTTTATTTAATTGCTTTCTGTACTTATTTTGTCTACAACGTTTAAATGTCATCTTTTACCATCTGAGGAAGAAGGAGAAATATTCAGATGGAATTTGTATGAACTTTACTACAACCGATAATTTCTTTGACCAGTATATACAGAAATTTTACAAAAAATTTCTGAAAAAAAGAAAGGACATGAGCTTAATTGAGAATGAGCAAACCATTATTGGTTATATTTTAGGTGGCTGTTTATATTGTGCTCGACCATGGGTAGACGTTGACGATATTCTTTTTCCAATAAATGTTACTAAAAAATATCATTGGATATTGGCTCATCAGTGTATTCCTGATAGATGCATTTATGTGTATGACTCTTTGGAGACTTCTACAAGTAAGGCAACCACAATGGAAACCATTATGGCTTATAGTATTGGGTTGCCTTTATTTTTGGATTACATTCGGTTTTATCAATCGAGAAAGGATATCAAGCTTGACCAACGTCCATACAAAGATGTGCAATTAGCAGACCCTTTTGATGTTGTTTATGTAAAAGATTTGCCACGACAAAAAGATCTGTAAGTTTTACATATAGCTTTCCAAAAATTTATCATACACTTGATCTTTTGCTACCTCTAATTTTATTTATAATCATGGTTTTGATTTATGTTGTTGTAGTGATTGTGAGGTGTTTGTTGTATCATTTGCTGAATATCTCATCGAGGGTAAAGCATTTCCAATCAAAGATTTTGACGTAAAAACACATCGCCGGAGGCTATCTGTTTTACTATATCACCATGGACTCAAAAAATAGCAAGAGAATATTGCAAGTGATGATGAAGCACCACCTACAAAGAGCTCCCAAACATTTATTAAGGAAAAAAAAATGAATGATGTTTTAATTGTATCAAAATCATTACTTTTGTATATATCAGCAGTGTTCAATCAATATATGAAAAATATTCTTTTTATAATTCTGATTTCACATTGAAAAGGAAATGAAATACTGGATTATATGTTGATTACAGGGAAAAAACGTATCTAAGTATTGTTGGGTATACGTAAGGCAGTACATCAAGCTATTGAAATATTTCTATGTAAATAATGATATGAATGGAGCTTAATTAATTGCAACACCAATTATGTATCCAGTAGGAATTTTACTTATTTAACATGACTCAGATCCCCTAATTGATTAATAAAATAAATTGTTATTATTGATAAATATGGTGATCAATGGATATAATTCATTAATTCCATTATTAATTAATTAGAAAAATAGTGTAATAATTGTTAGATGATGATTGTAATTATTTTAAATGAATATATATTTAGTGTACCCCGTGTACTTGATGTACACGCATTGTGTACTTGATGCACATACACAATGCACAATAAAAACACACTCAATATTATGTGTACTAGATGTATACACACAACACACAATAAAAAAACACACCATAAACGAACTTGCTCTAATATTCCATAAAAACTGAGAGAATAAAAAAATTCAAGAATATTTATTCAAATCTTTCGATTTCAATTGTGTTCGTATTTCTTATATTTGCTGAACAATCTGTATTTTTGTATGAAGAATGAAATAATAAAAAAATAAAAAAAATCTAGCTGTATCGTAATTTTTTAGGAATGTCTCTACACGTCTTCCGATTGTGCACGTGTTTTCCACATTTACTGCACCTTATTTTGATCTTTGATTTCCACCTTGCTTTGATATTCTCTTTTTGGGTCTTTCTGATTTGTGTTTACCTATTGGTGGGAATACAAGCTCGTCTCCAACAGTATTTGGTGTGTTCCAATACATCTGATTAGGAATAGGATACACAACTCCCTAATATGTAGCCAACATTGTCTCTTTTATATAGTAGCTTGACCAGTATTCATAACAATCCATATGCTTATCATTTATTACTGTTAAAGCATGTGCACATGGTAATTCATCCATTTGGAACTTATTATAAGTGCATGTTCTCTCTTTAAAATCTACATTGAATGTTTTTTCTTGCACTAATACGCTAAATATATCACTGTTTGATGGTATGACCTACAAATTAAATTTAATTATGAGCAAAATTTTATTCATTAGCCTTCACTAATCTCAATATCCATAAATTCTACATATTACATACTGCCACGACATGTTATCAAATCAAGCTCCCAATGTCTGGTCAAACTAATAACCAATAGCCTGTTTAACCTCAATGTATTAATCCCTCATATACGCCTAACTCACCTTATATCATTTATGTTCAATCAAAACAACAATTGCAATAACTTGGACACCAAAAAAAGTCCAGCAATAGCATAAATTATATTGCAAAAATAAAATTATAAAATCAAAAATAATAAACCAGCAAACAACAGCAAAAAAAATTAAGTACATTATTAAAAACATTACAAAACAATTATATATGCCGATACTATAATAACAAGAATATAAAAATAAAATCAGCTTCTAACCTTCATTCTCATAGCTGAAATGTAGTTTTCTTTCAGCTGATCTTCATACTTTTTAGTGAGTTTTGTAAATGTTGACATGGCTATATTCCTATTTGCATAAGTCTATTCTTGAATCAAATTGCACAAGTACTCAACTAAATTCGTAATCGGTAGATTTTTAGCCGTTTTTATTGCAGAATTGAATGACTCAACAGTGTTAGAAGTCATTGTCGAATACCTGTTATTAACAGAATGAACCCTCGACCATTTCTTATATCCAATCATTGACAGGTAGTACAGTATCCTACCATCAACTTTCTTAATTTCATCCATATAATAATCAAACTGCTCAATTGTATATGATTCAGCTGCTTTAAACAATAAACTTTTAATCTTTTTCGAGTTTTTCTTGAACCTCGTTTTCACATTATTTAACAAGTGATAAACACATATGCAATAAGGAACATCAGGATACAATTTTGAAGCTGCTGTACGAATACTTTCATATGTATCAGATATTATACACATTTTATCTGTTGTTCCATATGTTTGGCTAAGTTCTCCAAAAAACCACTCCCAATAACCATCATTTTCAAAATCAACAATACAAAATGATAAAAGAAATATTTTCCCAGCAACATCTTGGGTTGGAGCTGTTATTAAAGTCCCCACATATGCTGCTTTCAAAAAGGTACCATCCACAACTATTATTGGCAAGCAATATTTTCAACCTTTAATGGATGCATCCAAAGCAATGAAAAGGTATAAAAATGACATTTCATTATGTGTTTCCAAATATATTACAAAACCAGGATTTGTCTTTTTGAGCATATATAAATACTTTGGCAATAATGAGTACGAATCAAAAGGTTTACCTCTAATGAAGTCCATATCCTTTTCCTTTGACCTCCATGCTTTCATATATTTGATATTGATCCCATGTTCATTGCTCATATCTCTTATAATATCAGTTGGTGTGTACATAGTCTTCACATCTATAAATTTTGATTTTATCAAATAAGCAATAAAAGTCAATATTGCTTGCCTTTTACTGCTTAACCTTGACCTCAAATCACAGGAGTGTATGGCTATGAACTTTCAAATTTTAAACATCTTAGTATTTCCTTTTTTTGAAGCTCTTAATTGCCATGGACATGCGTCATCCAAGCAACAAATATCATACCTTATTCCACATGACCTGTATACCTTGAATTGGAAATCATTTTTTACTGCATAAAAGTTTAATATTGTCTTCAATATATCCTTGTCTTTAAAAATCTGTCCAACTTCAATTATAGATAACATTGGATTTGTAATAATATCTTCATCCTCTCTTACTTCTTCAACTTTGTTATCCAAGCTCTCAACTGTTTGTTTACACACCAAACTCACATAATCCATCATGTCTATAATATTATCATATGAGTTGACAAGTGGCTCATCTTGTTCCAACAGCAAATTTGTTGTTTCAATTTCAGCTTCTATGATTCCAATATCATCTGAGATTGTTTTAGAGCTTTCCCCTATTATAAAAATAATAAATAGCTTTATTATATTCTATCTGCAACATAAAATGTACAATCAAATAAAAAAATATATCAACACATGTATCTATATCTTTTTATAAAATGAATACATCGTATAAAATATACAACACCAAAAAAAGCAGCAACAAAATATAAAATATCATATGTGTGTACCCAATGTACACACTGTGTGTACTTGGTGTATACACAGTGTGTACTTGATGAACACACTGTGTAATTGAAGTATACTGTAAATTACTTGTATCGCACTTCTCAATCTCTATAATACATATTAGATATGACTTGAAACATGGCTCTTTGGTCTTCAATTCCAAATAGTAAAGTAATGAGATATCATCCTTTATTCTAAGTGGTGGATACTCATCTCCAATCACATATTTGATCTCTAACATCCTATTCATATTACTACCATTCAGCTCATTATTTATAATATCCAACAAATTATCATAACTACAATTTGATGGAATTAGTATTCCCACAACTTAAAAATCCTCATATTCATTTTGGTCACTCCATTTTCCATTATATTGCAATAGAGTTGGAATGGTTCCATTCATTGTAAATGTCCTACAAAATACAATATAACCACAATCAAAATGCAGTTATAAAAACTCTGCCAAAGAAACAAAGTGAATATTAAAAAAGCAAAAGTGTATATTATAAAAATTCTGCCAAAGAAACATAAAGAAACTCTATCAGAAACAAAGTGCATATTATAAAAACTCTATCAGAAACAAAGTGCATATTAGGGATCTCTGATCTCCAAGTTAATTAGAATCGAAATTTCTTCCACAAATCTCCATCCATGCAAACCAATCAACAAAATCAAACTAAAAATGAATCATCGACGATTGAGAGAGAATGAATAATCGTCGAAGAAGAAACAAACGTTGGAGAATCTCTGTATAATTTTTATTTAGGAAAAAAAAGTTGTATTTATGAAAACAAGAGTTTAAAAAGTCAGATTTATAAAAAATAAGGGAAATGGGTTGTATCTTTTAAAAAAATAGGAAAAAAAGTTGGTAATTGGAGTAATTTTCTCTAATTATTTTTACAAAGACATTTCACTGGTAGCTCTTAAAATGTGAGAGGATAGAGAAATGAGGGTCAAGGACGTACTCTATTTCTTCCCCAAAATAGGCCCAAAGGTTGTCATTCTCTATTCTGTACCGTTTGAGCTTAGCCCACTTTGCATTCCCATTTTGTTGGAGTTTTCGATTTCCTAAGCATGTATGTGAAAGTCTATGCCACTCCACTAATCTGGTTCAAGCTCAATTGGGCTGTTCATTCCTAGTTTTCTCTATTTGTAAAACTCAAAGTAAGGAATTTATTAAATATAAATTTAATGAAATTAACTAATCGAATGGCTTGTTACATGGGTAAAATTATCTTTTTGCTAATTTTTTTTTCTATTTATAAGATTCAAATTACGGTTACGGTTAAATATCAAAACACCCAAATTAGAATTATTGGATGGAATAGCATTTGTGTATGGATAAAAACAATTATCAACGAAATAATCAAGAGTCCATCTGATCTTTAATCACCTTTTCAGAGTATTAAAAAGTTCGAATTGATAAACTGTAACTGGACAGGCTCTTCATCAATAAATATAAGATTATAAGAATGAGAAATAGATTGATGATGGTAGGTGTACAGCAAATTCATTATTTAGTGACTAAATGATATCGGATTGGAACCCTTCACCCGTTTCACCTACTTAGGCCCATTTCTATGGCTTTCCTTTGCAAGCAACAAAGACCCTTTCCTAGTCGTGTTTTAGGCTTCTTTTTAATATACAAAAACAATACAATTAACATGTGATATAGGTGCAACAACAACATCAAACTTTGTCTAAAGAAAAGTTATTACATACCATTATTAAACGGGCAATCAACAATCAACTATAATAGTACCTTGTTAATTAGTCTTCACCTACACGATCCCATTGCATAGCATAATCCCATAATTGCCATGAACTTTAATTGCCAATTTCATCAAATCAATCTGCTATCGTTAATGTGTCAATTTATTATTAAATTAATTCATAAATATGAAATGTATGAAAAATCCCCATTTTACAAAATTTAACCTGCTATAGATATTTCTAAAAAAGAAATTAAAAAAGCATGAGCATGTGTTTTATTGATTATTTGTACCTAATGTAGTGATATTATTACCTAATAATGCAAGTTTTCACTGACTTTATCCACTTAAACAGCTACACCTTCGTTAGATCTTCAGTTGAATTGTGGAGATATTAATTTATAAATTATTTTTATAAGATAATCCTATAAATTTTTCAGATTCACGATTTTAACCACAATATGTACACCACTCGTCTCGATAGTATAAAAATCGTTTTTGTTCCTACAAATTATAGAGCATTTATTTTTCAAAATTTTCTTTTGAGAACTTAAGTGAGGAGTTGAAGTTAAAATGAATAGTTTTATTTAAGGAGAACTATTATTGTTAGATGAAATAAACTACGATATGATTTTCATCTGAATCAAAATAATATTAAATTTCCTATATAACTTTAAGCTTTACAGAAAACAATTAATTTGCTTATTTTGTATTCTGATTCCGAATTGGGCTTCTTTTTAATTCACTAAACTAATAATTCTTCTAAAAAAGAAAAATAAAAAAGAAATAATAATAATTGAACCACGAAATAACTTTATCTGTAAATGTAGAGCTGGCAGTTGAGGTAGTCGATCGGATGACAAAACCTGCAAGAAGGAGTGCTCGGTCGGATCCGGACTTTAGCACTTCGAAGCTTAAGTTAGTAGTTTTTTAGAGAAAGAGTGTTTACAGAAAGAGAGTTTCAGATAATCAATGCCTGTAGCTGTTGTGCTTTTGGCTATTTATAGGAATTTTTCGAAGGGGTACTTGAGTACCTTAGGGCATGATAACTAGCGATGGGAGCAGGTGAGCGGCGATGTTACAGGGAGCAGGTAAAGGCATGGATATTTGCTTGTATCAGTGGACTGATGGGATGTGGTGTCCAATCGGTCTGATCGGACGGCGTGCCTTTCTGTCTTTTCTTCCAGCTCACACTTTGTCTTTTTGTTGATGGGCTTTGGGCTTTGTCAAGTGTTGTTGGGCCGACTTGATTGGGTTTTGGAGATGTTTTTTTCATAGTTATCACATGTCCCCTTTCCAAATGGTCCGACCGGACATATTTTGATGCTACCTTTGGCCTTCGCATTTTGCTTCGGGATTGTCGTCGAAGCTAGCGGATAAGACCTACAAACAAAAGGGGTAGCTTCGATCTTATCTGCCCTTGGCGGTGGTCGATCATCCAATCCGATCCATTTTTAGGGGTGGATGGGCATTTTTAATCCAATTCGCTCTTAGCAGTGGATTTAGATATTCCAATTGGGATGCTTATCGATCGAAATTAATTTGGTAGACTACAACTTTTGCATTTTGGGCTTGGAATGAACGTCGAGCCTGGCGGATAAGTTATGCCTTTCGAAGAATTTTGGCCTTCGGAGGTTTAAGGGAGTTACCCACTTGGAGAATCTTGACTTTGGGAGTTATCCGCTTATGGAGAGTTACCCTTTTGAAAAAACTCGGTCGGGATGTCTTTATCGATCGATCGAAATTAATATGGTGACTTTGGGAGTTACCTTTTTGGAGAACCTCGGTCGGGAAGTCTTTATTGACCAATTGCAATTTTATAGAGAAAACCTTGGAGAAGGACTTGGATATTTCACCTAAAAGGAAAATAATAAATTTGTAAGTTGAGGCACATACCTTGTCTTTATGCCTTCCTTGCAGAGTCCCAAGTCAGCAACATTGAAAGTTATTTGACTTCATCCTCGTGTTATGATCGCCCATCCGAGTGTTACGGTCTATCTGCGACGTCGGTCCTTCTTTTCTCCTGCTGGACCTCCATGCATCATCCAACTGTATGTATTGGCAAGCTCTTTCCATTAAGTCGAAAAAGCTATTGGGCGGTCTTGTTATTAATGACTCGAATAACGGGCGATCGGTAGTTCCCCCAGCCAGGGCAATTGTCGCCATCTCCACACTTATATTTCTCACTTCAGATATTGTTAATTAAAAATTGCTGATGTAGTCTCTAAGACTTTCACCGGTCCTTTGGTACAAATCGTTAACTGTCTTGGGTGCTTTCATCTGTACAATGAACCGTGATAGGAACAACTCTTTGAGTTGCATAAAGGAGGTTATTGATTCCTGAGGTAGCATGTGGAACCAATTCAGTGCGTCCCCTCCTAAGGTGGTGGGAAAAATTCTGCAGGCAATCCTTTCATTATAGGTGTAAATCTGCACTCTTGTCAAAAACTCAGCCAAATGGGCAGTCGGGTCAGTTTTACCTATGTATTTGTTGATTACTATATCTCTCCACCTAGGAGGCAGGTTGGACTCTGTGATCTCCCTACAGAACAGAGAGGCAGTATTCTTATAAGTATTACCTTCAAATATGCCTTATTCGAGACTTGCCAAGCCAAACTGTTTGAACTTCTGCTTGAACCATTTGTCTTCCCTGCTCGTGGCTGTCGAGGCGAGTTCATCTTTCTGCCCCTTCATACGACTGCGATTTGGTGTGCACATGAAAGACAAATCGTCCCCAATGAATGAGGTAGAGGATCTATTGGGGATATATGGCGAATTTCTGCTCGAGGACATTGTCTTCTTCCCCTTGTCGTATCTGCCTGAGGTTTTGACTCCCGTTCTCCTAACATCATGGGCTCGTGGCTCATTGATCGAGATCCCCTTGTTCCTTCTTCTTCCAAAGTCTTCGGTCATGAAGTCCATTCCATGGCCTCTTTCGAAAGTTTTGGGCGCTTTGTCCTTTTTTAGTGTTTGGACAATGCTCTTAATAAAGTCACTAAGAATAGCACGCATGTCCTTGATAGTAATGGGGGTATTCTCGGATTGTTGTATGACTGCATCGTCAAAATATGGAAGGAGGTTACCCCTCGTAGGTGATCTGAGAGATCTCTCTCTTCTCTTCGAGGGGCCAAATCTGCCCTAACTGGCGGGATCATGGTTTCCAGAATTTATGTTTTCGTTAGATCTTGAACTTGCTATAACTCTCAACGAAAGCACCAAATGATAAAGCATGAAATAACTTTATCTGTAAATGGAGAGCTGGCAGTTGAGGTAGCCGATCGGATGATAAATCCTATAAGAAGGAGTGCTCGATCGAACCCGAGCTTTAGTACTCTGAAGCTTAAGTTAGTAGCTTTTTAGAAAAAGAGTATTTAGAGAGAGAGTCTTAGATAATCAATACCTATAGCCATTGTGCTTTTGGCTATTTATAGGAGTTCTTCGGAGGGGTAATTAGTACCTTGGGGCGTGATAACTAGCGATGGGAGCAGGTGAGTGACGATGTAACAGGGAGCAGGTGAAGTCATGGGCGCTTGCTTGTGCTAGTGGACTGATGAGATGCCATGTCCAATCAGTCCGATCAGATGGTGTGCCTTTCTATCCTTTCTTCCAGCTCATATTTTGTCTTTTTATTGATGGGCTTTGTCAAGTGTTATTGGGCCGACTTGATTGGGCCTTGAAAATATTTTTTTCATAGTTATCAATAATAATAATAATAATTTTGCTTTCAAAAAAGAAATAATAATAATGAAAAAAATGAAAAAATTACACCAAAACAGGTCCCACAACTTCGTAGACATTTGGTGTTCCAATGTTTACATTAGAGTTGTGCAAATGTGTACAGAAAACAATTGAATTGCTTATTCTGTTTTTTTATTTCGAATTAGGCTTTCTGATAATCTCTAAACTAATAATTCTTCTAAAAAAGAAAAAGAAAAAAGAAATAATAATAATAATAATAATAATAACAATTTTTCTTACAAAAAAGAAATAATAATAATAATAATGAAAAAAATTACACCAAACAAGTCCCACAACTTCATAGACATTCGGTGTTTGAAAGTTTAAATTAGGAGTGTGCAAATGGTCGGTTTGGTTCAATTTTAGGCTAAACTGAAAAGACCAAAAATCAAAATTTTCAAAATAAAAAATCGAATCAAAAACCAAATTATTTAGAATCGAAACCGAATAGAACGAATTAATTTTGGTCTATTCGGTTCGGTTCACTTGATTATGGGTCAATATGGGCCCATATACTTCAATCGGTTTTGGGCCATTCTAAACAGAATGAGAACGAAATATTTACTTTAAATTCCTAATTCAAAATCTCAAATTCAATAACCTCCGGCTTTCTGGTAAAAATAAGGAATGTTATACTTAGGGGTAAGCAAAAACAAACCAAATCGAAAAATTGAACCGAATCGATCGATTTTTTAATTTGGTTCGGTTTTTGGTTTCTAATTTTAAGAAACTTTGATTTTTCTATTTGGTTCAGTTTTTTAAGGAGAAAATCGTATATAAACAAACCGAATCGAAATTTATATAATTATATAATTTTTTTTATTTTTTTATTGAATAATTATTTTATACATGTAAATTATTTTATTTTTAGTTGTAAATTATATGAGTACATTTATCAATTATTAATATCTATTTTTTAGGTGATAATTTAGAATTTTGACGATTAAATTGAAAATCGATTAAATAAAAAAATTTATTTAATGATTTTGTTGTATTATTTATTATATATTTTGGGATTATTTCTTTAATTTGAACTTTTATTTGTACAATTTAGATTTTTTTACTTTAGTATATTATGATTTATAATTTTTAGATACAATATTTTTTATTTTTTTAAAAAATAATTTTAAATTTTAATTTTTCGGTTAATCGAACCAAATCGATAGAAAATTTAGATTCGATTTAAATTCGGTTATTCTAAAACTTTGATTCGGTTCGATTGATAAAAATAATGAAACTTCGATTTTCAGTTATTTTGGTTCGATTATCAAACCGAACCGACTGTTACTCTCCCCAAGTTATATTTACCACAGTAGTGCCTATCAAAATGATTCGCCATAAAAATACCGGCGCCGCACCTAGAATTGGTGCACTCCTTTTTTCTTAGCCTCTGCACTTTATTGCTGTCATCGGCTTTGTAAAACTGAAGAATAACAAGTTTGACCTTTTTCTTCTTGTGGTTGATCTTCTTAGACTTGTTGTGGGTCTTCTTCTTTCTCTTCTTGGCTCCACCTTTCAACCACAGCACTAGGTAAAAAGTCTCCTCCTTCTGGATTTTGTAGTCAGTAAGAGTTCGACCATCTTCGAGCTGTTTCCCAGCAAAGCTTAGCCGCTACTGGTCCGAGGGTATTCCTTTTTGTCTTGGATCTTGGCCTTCACATTGTCGAGGGTATCTAAGGACTCAACCTCAAAGGTTATGGTCTTACTTGTTAGGGTTTTTACAAAGATTTATATCTTTGGAGACCGATGCAGAGAACAAAGGAAGGCGAAGACTCATGACTAGGATTTAAAATGAGTGAAATATATATATATATATATATAAGTTTTGATAAATTCAATTGGTTCACTTAATTAGATTTTTTAATTTTAAGAATCGAATTGAATTATCTAAAATTTTATTTTAATTTAAAATTAAACGAATCAAAAATTAAAATAATTAAATTAAACATATTAAAATTTATTTGGTTCGGTTATGCACATGCTTAGTTTAAACCGTCAGATTATATACATATTCTGTTGATCTAACAGCATATACGCGCGGGCACAACACCTGTCCGCACATCAAATCAAAGCCCCACCTCCAAGTTTAATAACTTTGATAACAATGGCCTCAACTGAAATCAAAAGACAGGACCTGTAACTACTAACATCACCACCATAGTTTCGGAATGAATTCTTAAATCTTAAATGATTTATTTATCCAAATCTCACAGCTTTCCCTTCCCTTCAAATATAATTTACAATCGGCAACAATCTGTTTGATCTTTTACATCTCACCCAACCCCGTTTTTCCTTTCAGAACTAAACAACACAAAAATCTCAATGCATTAGATCCATGTCCAAAATTCCACTTCTACTCTCATTTCCCATTCTTTCCCTCGCTTAATCCAACTACGCGCTGGATACCCTAAAGAAGAAAATCAGAAAAATAAGGAAAAGTTGCGAACTTTTCTATCTAAATTAACAATGGTAGAGACAGCGCCATTAGGGCGGTTCCAGTACCATCGGCTTGAATTGAAGCGATGCGCACCAGCTTTTGTAACTTCGCATAAAACCCTTTTCACTGTCTTATGGATCGCGGCGTTTGCCTCGGTGTTCGTTTGGCAGCTGAACGCTGTGAGCGGTGGGTTCGCAGTTTTCTGGCGGGCTCCTATGCGGCCGATTCCGAGATTGAGACCTATGGCTTTTAATTTGACCGATTTTGGTGGAGTGGGAGATGGGGTCACTTTGAATACGGAGGCTTTTGAGAGGGCAGTCATGGCGATTTCGAAGCTCGGTAAGAATGGTGGTGGGCAGCTAAATGTGCCTCCTGGAAGATGGCTCACTGCCCCTTTTAATCTTACTAGTCATATGACACTGTTTCTTGCTGAGGATGCTGTTATTCTTGGAATTGAGGTTAGTGCTTCTTGCTTTTTGAGTTTTGGATTGAACACTTGTTTGAAGCAGCATATCGAGACTTCAAGATATTGATGTTTGAAGCATTCTTTGCCGTGAATATTGAGTGTAATATTCTCCTCAAGCAGAGGTGTTCAGTAACTTGCCTAGCTTGTTCGGTGGCATGACTTGGTTTCTGCTTCAAGTTTCGCTTCATTCTCAAGAATCTAGTAATATAACAGCCATGTCATAATGGTGCTAAGAAGGAACGGATTTTTTTTTTCCTTAAGAAGAATGTTATTTGAAATATCCATTTCATTATGGTATATAAATGTTAGGCTATAGCTAAAGCTTTTAAATATTTTCCCTATACACTTGGCGAGTTCCTGAACTCCTGAACTAGAGAGCACACATGGCTGTTGAGTATATATTCAGTCAAGTGCTTAAACATGGCTGCAATATGTTAAATTTCTAATTGGTCAAGAGTTTGCGGATTGTCATGCCTATTATGTTGACATTATTAAAGCCACCCATTTACGATCTTATTTCAACAATTTTTTTTATTTTCTTCTTCTCGTTTTGATTGTAATGAAGCAAAATTGTTTATTTTTCTGTTCCATTCCCATATGTGATATCGACAGGATGAGAAGTTATGGCCACTAATGCCTCCACTGCCTTCGTATGGATATGGGAGAGAGCATCCTGGACCTAGATATGGAAGTTTAATTCATGGTCAAAATCTCAAAGATGTTGTTATAACAGGTCAGTTAATGCAATTTCCATGATCCTTGCGGAATTATCTTCTGTCGCATGATCTGATTTTTTATTTAAAATCCTTATACGGAGAAAGTGAACAGTATGATTACAGACACGTGCACTGGTCCATGCATAAATGTGGCCTGAAAATTCATGGATTGTATTACAAGTGGAGAGTGCGAAATTGAACATAATAGCTTTAATAAAATTGTGCCTTATGCTGAATCAGTGATACTTTGAGCTATGGGATCCTTCACATGACGTTCTGAAAGATTACTTCGTGAACATAGTAGTTGAATTCTTTTGCAGCCGGAAGGTGACTGTTGAATGTAGAAAGAAGTTTTCTCGTGAAAATAACAAATTCTGTAAGTAAAGAATGTTTATCTTAGACGTCTACAAACTATTGTCAAATGAAAAGGAAAAGCAATAGTTCAGGAAAAGAGAATTTGAAATCTTTGAAAAACCTATGGCCTATGATGGTGCTTTAATAATTAAGTCTTCCTATATTGAATTTAACGGCAATATATATTTTGGACTGAGGACAGCCAACCAAGGGAACCTCTTAGCCATTTTGGGTCAAATTAAAACTAGAAGAAGCCCTGGACTGCAGTTTAATGCAGCACTAGTGCGCCATGACATACAGTGTCATTGATTGTGGTGCCTCCAATTGGTCCGCCACTCAGAAGTTTCTTGTGCAAGCTTATCCGAGGTTTGGGTTGCTTTTCCTACTGCAGAAGTTTTGGAGTAAAGTTCAGCAACAAGAAATTGCATAAAGAAATTGATTGAGAGGAGAGTAGGATGAAGGGCTGGGTTGGGTTTTGTCATTTCAGTTGCATTTTTAAGTGTCCATCCGCACAAAGATCATCATTTAAATTATTTCTATCGTCCATTCAGGTTCATTTGTCATCATTGGTAAAATCTTCAAGTTGCAGATAGATTAATGGAATCACTGTCATTGATATGAAGTAATTTGCGGTACTAATCATTTGCATTACTTCTAGTTTGAACTGCTTAGAAGCAGATCAGAAAATATGAAAACGTAATTCATGTTCTGGATCTTGTTGTGGTGAGACTTTAATTTTGACAGCCTCTTTTGTTAGCAAAACGGTTGTTGGATGACTCAATTTAATTGCAATTCATTCTGCTAATAAACAGGACACAATGGTACCATAAATGGGCAGGGTCAAACATGGTGGAAAAAGTTTCGTCAGAAGCTTCTCAACCACACAAGGGGCCCTCTTGTTCAGATAATGTGGTCAAGTGACATTCTGATCACTAACATAACATTGCAGGATTCCCCATTTTGGACTCTCCATCCATATGACTGCAAGAATGTAACAATCAAGAATGTCACAATTTTGGCCCCCATATTTGAAGCCCCAAACACTGATGGAATCGATCCTGGTATGTAATTACGAAAGTTGTATTTTTCTCTCAGCGGGAATTATAATGCGTTAAATAAATTGCTTTTCCTTGACCTCAACCTAGGATCAAACTTTTATTGATCAGAAACTTTTGAGAGATGAACCACCAATTGAATAATTTGTTAGAAGTAATCATTCCAGATAAAAAAATGAGGAAAGGTAATTTAGAGCAAAAGAAAACTGTTTTGTCTATGGGAAAAACAATATGATGGATTCTTCTTTATGGATGTTTAAGCGGCATAAATTTTAGGTATCATAAGAGTTTATGAGGACTTTCTCTGTCTCTATCTCTGTCTCTGTCTCTGTCTCTGTCTCTTTTGGTTGATAAATTGCCTTGAAGCTGAAATTATTTTGAACTTCAAAACTAAGTTCTAATTTGAGTTGTACAAATTGCTCTCTGATCAGTTTATTTATTTTTGCCTCTTTTTTCCTCTTTTTTCCCCTTCTTTTTCTTTCTTCACCATTGCAACTTGGTAACTGCATATTTAGTTGGCTTGCAGAAAATTTCGTATCTTCATGTTGGATGCATTCATGATCTATTAATGCTAATAGTCCTTTTCTATGGCGAAGCATGTGTATGAAGTTTGCTAGCAATTTTTTCTGGCTATCCTGATGTGCCTTAAAATTTTTGGGGATAAATAGATTCCTGTGAAGATATGGTAATCGAGGACTGTTATATTAGTGTGGGGGATGATGGAATTGCAATAAAGAGTGGCTGGGATCAGTATGGGATTGCGTATGGACGACCTTCCACGAATATTCTCATCCGTAATCTTGTAATCCGCTCCATGGTCAGGTGAATTTCTTTCATAACCTTTTTCCAAATTTTTGTATATTCTAGAACTTTGTATCAATTTCTCATTTCTTTATATCTTTAGTCTTTGGATAATTGCTTATTGATATAAATTATTTTCAAGTAAAGTGAACCTACTTAAATTGCATGTCAATCATTTACGGGTTCTATTTGCATTCCTTTGTCTGCAATTATGTTGGAAGAGATCCATGAACTCTTTCATGCCCATAGAGGTATGTAAATATAATTTTGTAATGGAAACTTACCTAATTGAAGGAGAAAGAGCAATTAATTATGGCTATCCTGATAGACTATGTCTGTTTAGCATTCTAGGTTCTGGGATACTGAATGTAATTAACTTCACTTATATGAAACATTATCACCCGAAAAGAATTAATAATGTTAATGAATAAATAGAGGAGGATAATAACCTGAATACTGTTTGATTCATAATTGCAACTTGATGCATTGGGAACTCTCTCAACTGGCTGGTGTATAAAACCAAACTACTACAATAAGATTATAAACTTAAAATTATCCTCTGGCATGTAATAATTCCGTGTCTTCACTCTTAAAATGGTGACTGACATCCACGTTGGCTGAACATTGCAACAGTGCTGGTGTATCAATTGGCAGTGAGATGTCTGGGGGTGTGTCAAATGTCACCATAGAAAACCTCCTTGTATGGAGCTCAAGGCGTGCAGTTCGGATCAAGACTGCCCCTGGAAGAGGTGGATATGTTCAAGATATAAACTACCGGAATCTAACATTTGACAATGTCCGAGTTGGAATTGTTATCAAGACAGATTACAACGAACATCCTGACGAAGGTTATGATCCAAAGGCACTTCCAATACTCAAGGACATAAGCTTTACAGGGGTCCATGGTCAGGGAGTTCGTGTTCCCGTGCGAATACACGGGAGTGAACAAATTCCAGTGAGAAATGTGACATTTCGGGATATGTCAGTGGGCCTAACATACAAAAAGAAGCATATTTTTCAATGTGCATTTGTTCAAGGTCGTGTAATAGGAACCATCTTTCCCGTCCCATGCGAAAACCTTGATCGGTATGATGAGCAAGAGCGACTCATTAAGCGTTCAGTCTATCAGAACTTGACAGACATAGATTATGATTTTTGATATAATGTTGGGTCCTTATTTTCCCGCGGCGTGGCTTTCTTGAGGTCAGTGACATGACCATATGTCTGTACAAGGTACTCATGGAGCGGTTAATCTTATTCTTATGCTTCCCAGCAAGTGTTCGCTTCCACTCCAATGCGATGGAGTTGGGTTTTTTTTTTTTTTTTTCCCCTTGTATGTACAGAAAGTTCAAGTTAATATTTCATGAGGTTACTTGAATGCACAGCTTGTTTTTACATTGTCCAAATTCTGTTTAGATTTACCAACGGTGAAATTTACCCACAAAGTCTTGTGGGTGTATTATGAAATGTGGTAAATGAGTGGGCGAGGGATTCTTCCTAAAAGTGGTAAACTACAAGTGGGGTGGAGCTATCCTTACCTCTTATATAGTACAAGATCCAACAGTTAAAAATGGGGTGCATGATCCTCCATGGACATGGAGACTTTAAAGTAGTAATAGAAAGCAAGGAGAATAAAATGAATGATGACGTTCTGTGAAAGACGGGACTGTCATCAGTCTCTTCCTTGACTTGAATGATGTTGGTATCATGTGTAAAAGAGTTGTTGGCAGTTAAATATGTCCATGTAAATCATTTTTATTTGGCTTAACATATAAGTTGCCCTTTGTTCTTGCATACATTTATCACTTTCTTTCACATTAGTTTCTTCACTGGACTGAGAAAGACCGCCGCCGCGTCAACCATTTATCAGTTTCTTTCACATTAGTTTCTTCACTGGACTGACAAAGACACGGCCGCTGCACCAACTCCGTTTACGGCGACCACCTTTTCGTATCTCATAATGCAGAGTTCTCTTGCATAACAACGGAAATGAGCCCAATTTTGTTATATTCTCTAATTGTTTTTTTTAATAAAATTTAAATTCACTTCATAAAATTTTATCGGTGTATGTGCCAGTTGAAACTGGTTAATCTGTGACTTCTTTTCAATACGTTTTATAAATAGGACTATATATAAAATGAGCAGAGCAACTGTAAACTCAAATATCCGACATTAATTTCGTTCACAAAGTGATTGCTTCAATTTCTAAACTTAATGAAAACTCCATGTACTCTCCTTTACTCTGCTTTGTTCAGTGTTGAAGAAATCAAAATACATAAATTCAACGTTAATTCTTGAAGTTAAACAAAAAACCGAATCAAAACAAGTTAAATCAACCAAATTTAGCTTAAATTTTTTTGATAAGCCAATATTATATTAATCAAAGTAAGATACAACAGGTCCAGTTTCCAAGGCCACAACCGCCAGGACCGTGAGAAAAAAAAAAAGAATAAACCCAGGAAAGACAAGATTAAGAAAAAAATAAAACAAAATATGCGTGCACCACTCTCTCAATATATAACCTCCCACTCGCTTTCTTTGCGTATGAACTGATATTGTTAATTGTTAGGCACAGCAACAACTTTGCATGATTACAATCTTAGTAAATTATAAATAAAGAGACCAGAAAAGATCTAGATGCTCAAAATACACTCTCCTAGAAAGTTTAATGGAATTTATAATCGAGAGAGACAAGCATAAGCAATTATAAATTAAACCCAGAAAAGAATCAATAACAAAAAACCAAGTGTACTGATCTACTAACTTAAAAGAAGCTGCCAAGGTGCCAGGAATAAACACACCAAGATCATATATTTGCCCTATGCATGATCATAGTGATGCAACTTGTACAACAATACTTTCCCTGCAGCATTTCCTACAGCCATGAAGCCTCCACCCGGGCTGAAATCCAGACAACGGGGATAGTGTAGGTTTCTGTTTGCCGGGGGCCAGTTAGAGAACACAGTATAAGAAGGATCATGTATCAACTTTAAACTGTTTTTCTTCATGTGCGAACAAATGGCTAATATTTGGGCAGCACTACTAAATTTTCACAAAATCTACTTTTGTAGTCAAATTCTCGATTGCCTTGATCGGTTTTCTCTTCCCACCTAAAAACTCCTCTCTATTGTATATATTCACTATCCCCACTGTCCGAACCAGCTGCAAACAAATTTCCATTTGGGGAAGTGCAAATAGCTGTGCCATTTATACCACCATCATCAACAGTCTTATGGATGCACGTCCTGGTTCTCAAATCCCAGTGATACACCTGCCCATCGCCTCCGTGGCTCAATAATTGCTGCCCATCATCAGCAAAAGCTAAAGATCGAGCAGTGCCATTCATCTTCAGAGTTCCAATGAGTTCCTTTGTTTTGGAAGATACCAACAAGATATAACCTTCATTCCCCACAAAAGCGATTGTACTAGAATCCGGCGATACCTCAAAAACTTCCAAGCTCTTCTCCCCCCTGCCAATAAGGGGGCCTATTTTATCCACTTTAGCTTTCTCTAAATCAAAGCTGTAAAAGAACTTTCTTCTTCCAGCTATTATAACCTGTGAACCATCAGGTAAGAAAGATGCCTTGCGAATAGGACAATCATCAATGAAGATGCTATGTATTTTTGTATTCCGCTTGCCATCAATCTGAAAAAATCGCAGCCTCCGATCCAATCCAGCAGTAAGTAGCAACTGAGCATTCCTGTGGAACTGAACGGAATTTATTGGACCATTGGATGCATCCTGAGCATTTGCATCCACAAGTCTTGAGTATTCAAGAACCCCAGGAAAAAGTTTAGCTCTGCTCTTCACCACAAGATCTTCATTAGTTCGAAAGACATCATCAAAAGCTTCTACATCCTCATAGCCGTGTGCTACCACAATACCATTTTCTTCATCAGATGACTCATCACCGTAGGAGCCATCTCTTTTTGATTGTAAATCAGGTCGAGCCCAATCAGTGCCACGACTCAGCTTAGCATGCTGAGCCCTTAATCTTGCGACATATTCACATCCTGAAATCACACTCTCATCCTCTTCCTTCCTCAGTTTCCTCAATCTATTAGTTTTAGCAATATTAACTGTGGCCTTTTCCTCTTGCTCGTCAACCCAGACTGCTCTTCGCTGTCTGGTTTCCTCTTCGACATCACTATTCTCATGGGATTCTGAGTTCTCTCCATAAACAGACAATGCACTATTTGCTGAACGGTCCACAACGAACAAACCAGAATGATTCTCAGACATGCCAGGTGCATTTTCATTGTCACTATTTCCAAATTCAATAGGGGAGTATAGGGATCCAAACAAAACGTTCTCCAACCTTTTCATTTCCCTTCCTTCATCTATTTCCAACTGTGCTTCCATCTCTTTCTTCCTCTTCTTTGCCCTTGACATAGCCAAGTCAGATTCTCTCCCATCCTCATCGACTCTATCCCCTTCCATAAATGCAGGCTCATCATTGTCCTCCTTTCTGGTCTTGACTCTGTTTTTAGAGCCAATGTTTTGAGAAATCAAACTCATCTCTTCTAAAATGAAACTCGGTGCCTGAAAAATGAAACCTGCTATCAATAAACTTTAAAATAAAATATTATCTGGCCCTGGAAAATTATGTGTTCCTAACCAATGTTATTAAAACAGGACAGGACAAAGAACCAGCAAGACTAAGGATTCGTGGTCCAATTGGGTTGAACCGGGTTTTTCTTCTTTTAAATATTATTATTTAATATAATTTTATAAAGAACACTATAAATAAAGTGAGCAGAGCAACTGTAGACTCAAATATCCGGCATTAATTTTGTTCACAAAGTGATTGCTTCAATTTCTAAACTTAAAGAAAACTCCATGGACTCTCCTCTACTCTGCTTTGTTAAGTGTTGAAGAAATCAAAATACATAAATTCAACGCTAATTCTTCAAGTTAAATAAAAAACCCACAAAGCAAAACACGTTAAATCAACCAAATTTAGCTTAAATTTTTTTGATAAGCCAATATTATATTAATCAAAGTAAGATACAAGATACAACAGGTCCAGTATCAAAGGCCACAAACGTCAGAACCGCAAGGACCATGAGAAAAAAAGAATAACCCAGGAAACACAAGATTAAGAAAAAATAAAGCAAAATATGCCTACACCACTCTCTCAATACATATCCTCACATTCACTTTCTTTGCTTATGAACTGATGTTGTTAATTGTTAGGCACAGCAACAACTTTGCATGATTTACTACAATGTTTAATCAATTATAAAATTAAGAGACCAGAAAAGATCAAGATGCTCAAAATGTAATCTCCTAGAAAGTTTAATGGAATTTAAAATCACGAGAGACAAGCATAAGCAATTATAAATTAAACCCAGAAAATAATCAATAACAAAAAAAAACCAAAAGCGTACTGATCTACTGCTGTAAAAACAAAAGAGGAGAAGATTCCTGAAGAAAAAATTAACTTAGAAAAGAGTGATGCTAGTTGAAAGAGTGAAAGGAAAAGCATGAACACACAAGACCCTTTTTTTCCTTTTCAACTAAAACCCATATTTTCTGTGCTAAAGACTGGATAATTAATGGAATTATAAAAAAGAAAATAATAAAAGCAATCGACTTTCCCGGAAAAAGAAAAGCAGAGCTGATTCCAAGAAACAAAACAGAGCAATAGTAAAAAATAAGAATATCCGATTGAGATTAGAACACGGAGCTATTGGCTTCTACTTTCTAGAAAAGGACTATTCTTTATAACCAGAGATTGAGAGAGAGAAACTAAGAGGGAAAAATAATGATACCAACAAACATAAACAAGGCATCAACTATCAAGCAACGGTATACGCCGGCAAAGAGAGGCGGTGGTGGTGCGGCTGGGAGAGGTGGTCGCTGTCAGCGATCAAGGAGTTGGGTGCCGCGAGGCGGCTGTCTCTTTCTCAGTCCAGTGAAGTTGTCAAGAAATTAGGGATGGTCGCGGGGCGGAGCGAGGAAGGAAAGTGCCTCCCCACCTACTCCCCCGCGTAAGGGCGGGAGCGAAAGCGGGACGGAGACTAATAGTATTTCGAGAAAAAAATTTCTCCCATTCCCGTCCTCGCGAGGATCCCCATCTCCGCATAAAAAATATTTTTATTTTTTAAAAAAATTTAATTATAACTAAAATATAATATTTAATAATTAATTATAATTAAAATATAATATTTAATAATTAAAAATATAAATTTAATTACAAATTAAACTAATATAAATTTTAACAATTGATAAAACTAAAATTAAATATAATTTAAAACTAAATTATATAAATATAATTAAATTTAGTAATTAAATTTCGGAAACGGGGATCACAATTCTCGTCTCTGCCCCGAATTTTAAGTTGGGGAATACTTTTCCCCCATTTTCGTCCCCACGGAAGAATTTTTCGAAAATTTTCCGCCCCATTCAGGACGGTTTCCTTCCCGTCCCGTGATCATTCCTAGAAAAAATGGGTTGGCAAAACATGAGTTATCTGCCTTAATCCCAATTGAATAAGGATTTTATTTTTTAAAGGTTCGACGATTTTTTTCGGTTCAATCCGATTTTGTAAGTGATTAAAAGTTAAAAAAGAATCAATAATCGATTCACATTTAAATTGATTCGACTAATTAATCCGATTTTAAAATATCTAATTCAAAATTAGTAGGATAAAAACATTGGGGAATTTTTTTCAATAATAGTTTTTTTAAAAAAAGTTGAAAAAGTAGTGCATGTCATAAATTATTTGAAAAAATAAGGATTTTGGTAAAAAAATAAAGCGTTTCGTTGTATTATCCTGTCATTGCTCTCCCTGCAGTGGTATGCTCTGGCTAAAGACGCAGCAGCTAACACATTTTGACTGCCTCTGAAGTTGCAGGACAGGTTGCGTTATCAAATGTCAGCTACTGTCCCCTACGTGATGCTGACATTTTCAGTGAATTGTCAAATTTCGTTGATCACAGGGGAGAAATATTATAATATTTAATTTTACATATATAAGCAATTTTCTTCTTATTCATTCTAAACAATTCCATCAAAAATATTCATCTATACTTTGAAGCTTTCCCTCCCGATTTTGTTTACAAACATACTGCTACAATTTTTTTTTTGAGTTGCACATACTGAAAGGTTTTGTAACACCCTATACGTACAATAATCAGATGTTGAAATACTATAACGATTATAATTACTATAGTAAACAGTACAATAATTTTTTTTGTCAATTAATATAATACCAGTAACGATAAATCAACATTAACAATAATAATTTATAGCTACTCTGAACAAAATAGTACCATAATTCACACATAAAACATATATCTATCTATATCTAAGTCAGTTGCTACACACGAACATATACATGTCATGCCTATATTGTCACTTTACTTTACATCACTGCTTTTAGTCAACTTCAGCTTACGGCCACTTTAACTTCATACTTCCATAACCTGCACACAGTAGCAACACTACGTGCTGAGCATTAAAAATGCCTAGTGGTGGATACATATTCCAATCTTTTCACAAAATTAACATTCACACATGCATACATATGCACATATACACATACACACATACTTTCTTGAGCATTCTTTAACATTAACTATTTATTATCTCATTTTGATATGCATCATATAATCATGCACACAAGCATTCAACTGTGAAAACCTATTCTGATCATTCAGTAGATATAATTGTCATTTCCATTTTTATGCTTATCTTTCAGACATTTACCATATTAACTATCAATTATAATTAACTTCTTTAATTTTAATAACTGAACTATTTATGTAATACCCCTCATTATACCATAGGAGGATTTGCACTAATTAATTATTAGAATTTATATTAAATTAAGTGTAAAAGCATAGAGAAGGGCTTAATTGTAAAGTTAAAGGGTAAGTTTTGGGGTATTAGTGAAAATAAGAGAAATTAAGGGACTCAATAGTAAGATTTTCTTTTATGTGACATTTGGACCAATTAGAGAGAAAAGAGAGGGAGATATTTTGGTGAAGGATGGCCGGCCAAACAAGGGTCTTCATCCTCCATCTTCATCTTCTCTTAACCTCTAAATCCTCTCTCTCAAACCCTAAACTTTCTCTCTTAAATTCTCTCTCTAGAAGTCTTGGGTTTTGGTAAAAAGGAAAAGAAAGATTTACTTGGTTTTGGTTTATGGTAACCTTGTTTCTTCTTTAATATGTGTTGTTCATTAAATAGCTTAAGAAGTGTTCTTAGTAGTGTCTTATTTTTATAGAAGGAGAATCAAGCAAAAAGAAAGGGAAGGAGACTCTCCAAGGTTGAAGAAAGAGTTAGAGCTTAAACAAGGTATGGAAACTTAGGTTCTTATATGTGTATGTGTGATGGTTTGTCATGGGAGAGATCTTGAAGCCTCTCTCATATGTTTTATGGTTGATTTTAAGCTTGAAAGTGGCTTAGAGATGAAAAATATAAGTTTTGTTACAAGATATGCAAAATCTGTTTTTGAGATTAAATGACCAGTTTGTATTCTTTTGCTCATATCTTGAGTTATAGGTATCCAAATGAGGAAATTCTAGTTGGTATAGAAACTAGACTTGTAAACCTTGATTTTATTAGAAGAAATCAAAACCTGATTTTCACTGCTTGATAGTGAAAATCGGTATTGAAATCTGATTGTGATTGTTATTTTGTCTTCATGAACAGTCTGTAGTTTTTCTTGAATATATAAAGATTTACAGGTCCTAATGAGGAGATTTTTAATGTTTTGCAAATTAGAAATATAGGCCTAAAATTTTGTAGAAGATAATATTTTTAGAAAAAGTCGTTTGGTATGTTGAAATTGAGATGCAATTTGAGTTTTGAAATTAAATTACAGGATTTTTGAGCAATGAGCATTTAAGCTTTTGAACCGTCGCTTTGTGTCGCGAGCGCAACTTATTTCGGGAGCGCAACATCAAACCGTCGCTTTGTGTCACGAGCGCAACATCAAGGAATATTCATATAGGCCATTGCTTGCTGTCGCTAGTGCGATTAATGCTGCGGATGCGACAAGTGTCGCGAGCGCGACTATTACCGCGAGCGCGACAATAAGCATTTGTTTCCCATTTTTTTATTATTATTATTTACATTTTCTCTTTTTCCATTATAATAAGCTATGTCCGAATGTGTTACTTTAAAGATTGAATATGTATACTATGGTATTACAATTGATGATGCATACACTTGCTTTTCTATGAATAGTGCTTGTGTATATATATATATATATATATACTATTCTGATTATAATGCATATTTATATGAATTGAATAATAAATGGACTAAAAGTTGGTTGTGGATAGATAGGCATGCCTATAGGATTACAGTCGCAGCTACTATAGTGTGACTCTTATGAGTCCACAGTTTGTCTCTAAATGAGACCATGGTTCTGACCCAATGGGTCCACAGATTTAATACCTTCGGGTATTTACAGATTTGATACCTTATGGTATCCACAATACTCGTTATCCACACCCACAAAAAAAGAATTAAACAGGCAAATTTATAAGATGAAAATATGCATATACAGTTTACAATCTTTCATTGTATGATTTAATGAGATAATTATTCCTTTCAATATTGCATTTTGTTTATTCATTATTACTTTATTATTTACTAATAAAGTATATGCAATTTATTTTATACTATTGTTGCATGCTTGGTGATAACCACTGTGAGTGGTTATCAACATATTAGTTTGTTCTCCACTAAACTTTATAGCTTAGCACGGATGTTTATCCGTGTAGGTTCGCAGGGTAGACCTTTTGTCCAGGGACAAAGTCAACAATCTCCAAAGCCAACATCAAATTAGGAAGATTATCTTGATGTATGAGATTAATTTTTGTATCTTTTGGTTAGATAATGTTATACATTATGTATTGAAGTCTTGTAATTATTAAGTTATGTAAATAATGACTAATAGCATGTTAAAGTATCACCCTCAATCATTATATGATTTGTATAGTATGAATGTATGTATACTCATATATGTATCTTAACAGAGAACTCACAGGACTTACAGGATTAATGAATGTAATTAGTAACAGTAATCAGGATTATCTAGTACAGTCATTACAATTTATACATTTCATTTACTACTCATTTTTGCGTTTTACAAATTTTGATTCATAATATATTATTTCCTTACCATTTTAAATTTTAGTACCATTTATTTTCACTCTTTACAGATATGTTATTCACTTTCCGTATTTACTTGAAAATTCATCTTTTATTCCTTACGCAAACATCTGATCATTCAGACATACCTTAATTCACTTAAACATTGAGGCATGAATAATTTCAATTCAGTCACTGCACTTTCGTTAAATTACAATGGTGGTTTCGTTTATAATTTATTTATATTAATTTGCTTACTTGATATGTAACTTATCATTTTGCTACAATTGCACCATTTTATGGCAAATTGCATACAGATTTTCTAATTTTTCAATTGTTCCCAAACTGTCATTTTATATCCTATTTATAATTTTGCTATCAGTTCACTTGTTTTCATTTTAAATCCCTTATTTTACATACAAATTATCATTCCATTCTCGTTTTAATATTTTCAAGTTAAGTTGCATTTTAGTCCTTCTGGACTATAAAGGATTTTCTTTAAGCTTTTTATTCATTATTTTATCATTCTTATATATATATATATATATATATATATATATATATATATATATATATATACTTTTATTATTTTATTTCTTTTACCCATTTGATGGATTGTTTGGGTAAATTATCATTTTAATCTTAACCTTTTATTTTTTTATGTTAGCCCTTTTTCACCTTCATTTTCATTCACTGATCACGTTTTACACTTTTATGTCATATTACCATTATGCCCTTAGTACACTTTCGACAAAAATCTTTAGACCGGATATACGGGACGTGGACCCCACCGACCTATAACAGTACAATATAGTAGGAAATGATCCCGAATAATCAATCCACCTTAGATCAGATCAGAGCAGAGCAGAACAATAAGAACAGATACAATGTGTGATCATTACGATCCTAGCATAGCAAAACAAGTCGTCATGATTTGCACCGTGGTATAAGTGTCCTTATGGCTAGCTAATTATATCATGAACTAGATTAAACCGCCAGACCACTAGTAAAGGCAACATTCTTGCTCATTTCAAAATCTTTTTTTTTTGTCATTTCACTTTACTCTTTCATTTTATTTCAGTTCACTGTCCAATTAGTTCTTTCTTTCAATTCAGAATACTGTTCATTCAATTCTTTCTTTTCATTCTAGTACAGTGATCATTCAAGGCTTTCCTTTCAATTTGGTTCTTTAACACTTTTACACATTTAACTTTTTAGTAGTTTTTTCATCTCAGTACATTAGTCACTTGACCTGTTTATTATTCTCACCCAATTCATGGGTGACTTATTTTTCATTCGAATCCCTTTCATGTTTTTAATACTTTCACATATTTTATATTTTCATATTAATTAATACCATTACTTTTGTATATATTTCAATTTAGTCCTCAATTTTTTTAAGTATAAAATTATCCTTTTCACACATTAATTACAAAATTTGCCACCAATTTACTTATTTTCACTTCACATTTATTTATTGGCCTACAAATTTTTCGTTTGGTCCTTACTTTAACTTTTTATGCAAAATTATATTTTAATCCTTCTACTATATAAAATTTTATTTTTAGACCGTTTGTTCACTAAATTAGCATTTTACCCTTTCTTATTATTTCTTTATCACTTTTGCTCATTAAATTCAATATTTGAAAAAGTTACCGTTTCACCTCTAAATTTTTCATTTCTTTTCTATTAGATCCTTTTTGAATTCTAAACTTCATTCATTTTTTTGTGTGTTTTGCAAAATTATAATTTATCTTTAAACTTCTAGTTTCTTTCATTTAAGTGCTTTATCACTTTAATTATATCATTTTTCATACTTTTTCATTACTTTTGTTTCTTTTTATGTTACATACTTTTAACATGCATTTGTCATTCATCTCAATATTTGGCATATTTTCTATTTTGTTCTTAATATTCAGCATAAACTAAACTTTTGTAATTTTATTTCTTTCTATTCCAGTCATGCTAACTTTCATTCTTTTGTTAATAACCCAAATTCTTATCATTTTTCCACTATAATTACTATTCACTAATGGTATAAATTTCACATTAATTTATTTATACCCTTATTATGCCATAACATACACAATATACTTGATATCTATATATCTAACTATTCAGTTTGGCTTACTTCTATACATTTTAAATTAATTCTTTCCATTTTAATTACTTAAATCATTAAATTCATACTCTTCATTATAACTCCATAATTAACTAACATAAAACTTACAAAATCATTAGAAACCCTTAGGTTAATCATTTGGCCATCTCAAACTATGTCCCTCAAATGTATTTTCTTCCATTTTTAATTAATCAAAACATCATTTTTTTAGCATAACCAATGATATTTATAACCTTTATTTCATTTATACATACTTTACACTCACACATACATAGCATATATAACTATAGATTTTACTAAATCAATAGAAAGAAAGGGATTTTTATATCCACATACCTCAAAAGCTTATTTTTCACTCTTAAACATTTCTTTCTTTGCCTTAAATTCTTAGGACATCATCTTTCTCCTTTGAATCCTAAGGTGACTGAATTTAATCATCAAAGAACCCCCCCCATCAAAATGCTTCCTTACTCTAATATAACATCACAAATATACTCTACACATCTCAAACTACCTATTTGAACCTTTAAATCAATTTAAAAACATCAATTTTACTTACCTTAAATTTGTGTCCTAACCTTGAATCCTTAGTGTTTTTTCACTTTTCTCTCTTCAAATAAAGATTAGAGGTCACAATTAGCTAGTAGTGGGACTGAAATATGGTAGAGCACCTTGGATTAAGAGAGAAAATTGATTAGAAAATGAAGAAATCAACATAAAGGAAAAGAAAATAACCTTAGCCAAGAAGAAGAATTGGAAAAGAGGGAGAGGCTGGGTGCATCTTCTGGAGAATCAGATTTTTGTGCCTTTTATAAGCCTCTTAATGGGCTGAGCTTGGTCCATCCAAGTTGGACCAACCTATTTTAAGCCCAATTTTATTATTTAGGCCCATTTAATACACTCTAAATTATTTATCTCTCTTTCCAAGCTCAAATTCATTCAAAATCAATTTCATAATTTTTAAAATATATAATATAGCCTCTGTAAAAATTTTTTGTTTAATCAAAGTCCGTTTCTAGTTCGATTCACTAAAATTGGTCTGATTAGCAAATTTTCGGTGTCACCAAAAAATTAAAATTTCACTATCAAATAATTCTAGCTACTAATTAGAGCTCATCTAAAATTTTTTGCAATTTTTGAAGATCATTTTCTATTTTTAAAGTCTCGGGCAAATTACGATCAATCGATTACTATTTAAACCGAAATTATTATTTTTCTCTTACTTCCTGAGTTCAAACTTTCCTAAAAATACTTTCATAATTCTCAAAATATATTTATTAAGCTCTATGAATATTTTTGAGTCAATCGAAAACTAATTTCCTGTTTGGTATACTTTTATCGGTCTGGTAACCTAATTTTTTAAAATCACCAAAAAATTAATTTTTTATTATCATATTATTATACATCTCATTTAATGTAAATCTGAAAATTATAGTAATTTTTAGAGATCCTTTATTATTTTTAAAAGTTTCGGTCAAACCTTAGTCAATCCGGAGACTATTTGATCCGAAACCATGAAATTTCCTTATTTTCAGCTTTTGAAGACTCATTTGACCTCATTTTAACACCAAATTTGAACCACAAACTTTTGCTGTCATGCTCTTTCCAATTATCAAATAAAATATTTTTCTATTGCGAAAGGTACTATTCATGTCAATGTCACTATTTACAATCGAAAACTACTATATCCGACTAATCCGGTATTTGGGCCATTATAGGATTAATTGAGTTAATTTCATAAACTAAAGAGAGTGAGTATAATATTTTGCAAATTTTTTATACAAAATTGATAAATATTTAATTGTATTATTATTTTGTAATTTGTAAGTATTTTTTGTTGATTAATTTGGAGACAAAAAAAAGGCAAGTTATCACTTTTAATATTATTTAATGATATACAATATTTTATAATGCTAGATATTAGAGTAATAGTTTGATATATTATGAAAAATTTTATGTTAATGTTAATAAAAAATTCAAAATAAGTTATATTATATTAAAATTTGTGCCTAATTTGTTTATAAAATAAGTTAATGATATTTTTTATATGCATTTGGTATTAATTTTTTATCTTGTATTTGATTAATTAATTAATTATTTATTTATATATATTTTTATTGAATTAAAATAAATTAAATGCATTATTTTCCATTAAATTTGTGCAAAAGTTGTGAAAATATTAATTTATTCCTTATTTTAATTGTGTTATTATGTAATTTGTTAGTCTATTTATGTAAATTATACTTTTGACATGAAAAAAAGTCTCATTATTTGATTAATTTTCAGTTGAAAATGACATCCAACAATGTAAACTATTATGTAATAAAATAATATATATTTTATTAATATAAATTGAAATCATAATTTTATCTACATCCCATTGCAATTCACATATGTTTATGCTTAAGTATAAAAACTTCAAGTATTATTAGAATAATAGAGACATAATTTTTATTTGTGAAATATTTTTGTGGACTAATTTAACTATTAAAGTCTAGTCGACTATTTTTATATTTTGGGTTATGTTTGAAATTCTTCATATTGTTAGAAAAAAATAGTGTAACAAAAATGTGAATATTTTATAATTAAAATATTAAATTTAAAAAATAAGGATAGTATGTTTTAAAATGATATTAGTTTTGTCGTGAAAAATATTTGATATATTTATTTTATTTCAATATTATGTGATAAATAAATTACAATTATGCAAAATTTGTTTATTTTAAATTTACAGTTAATTAGTAGTAATTTTCTTTTACATGCACACGTAATACATAATGGTGTATTTGCGTATAGGTTATAAAAAAACGGAACCTTTTAAAAGAGAATAATTTATTAATCCGAAACCTTACGTCATCGTCATCTACTGAATCCATCGCCATTCAACATAACTCTGTTGTATAATGAACTCTTATATATAATTCTATAAACTATATCGTTCATACCTAAACCCGTTTTAACATAGATTTTGTAACACAATTCAGGAAGAATTAGTTTATTTTTAAGTCTCAATCTCCTTATAATGACATTCGAAGCAGGTATGTCATATTCAAAACCTGCCGCTCTATAACTTATTTTTCCTCCCATGTGCAAATAAAATTCAGTATATATTGACATCTTTCAACTAACAATTAATCAAAATAATATTATCAAAATTATCCTAGACCATGGTTGTAGCATCCTTATTTAAATTACCCGAAATAATAAATAAATAGACCCAAAAAAATAAATTGATGTTTATATTTTAATATGGGGGACGTAATTGTATTAAGAGGGGAAGTTTAGGGGCTTGAATAGAGTTATTTTGGGTTGGATGGACTAAAATGAGAAATTACCAAAACGACATCATTTTGGCTTGGCACTTAAAACCCTTCCCCTTTTCCCAAATGGAACCATTCCATTTCTATTTTTTGTTCCATTTAGTTGCAACCCCCATTTTCCCTTCTCCCTTCTCCCTCCTTCTTCACCCAATGCCACCCCCTCAACCCGACGCCAACCACCGCCTACCTCGTCGCCAGTCGCAGCTGCCTTCTCCCTCGTCTCTCTCTTTTGCGCGCGATAAAGGGATCGCGATCTCCCTTTTTCATTTTCGTTTCTCTCTCTCCTCTCTTTGGTCCTCCATGGTGTTAACTCCTCTCTTAGCTGTAATTTCCTCCATTGATTAATGGAAAGTTTCTTAATTTAATTGTTTAATAAATTATAGGTAGAATTTCAGATTTTGGGTTTTTGAATTTTAGGAAAAAATGAAGCTAAAAATCTATTTGCTCTTAGTTAATTGATGAAGTTAGGGGCTTATTATTATCTCTATATTTTTGGTTAATTAATGAAGTTGAGAGTTTATTTTTTTGTTAAGGAGGGGCTGCTGTAGGTTGTAAAAATAGCATAAAATTAATGGAATTTTGTATAAGATTTATTTATTTACTCTAGTTAAGTGTTGGTATTTACCTTTGGGTTAGAGATTTAAATGAAATTAATGATTTTCTTGGTTTAGAGGCCACTATAGGTTGCAAATTGTATAAAAATTAATGGTGTTTTGTTTAGGGGCTGCTGTAAATATAAAAAGGGGTATGAAATTAATAGTATTATGTGTAGGATTTAATTGTTTATTTTAATTAAGTGTTGAGGGTTAAGAAATTAATGATGAAGGCTGCTGTAATTATGAAATTTATATGAAATTATAGGTTATGTATAGAAACAAGGTGAGGCAAGTGTGAAAGGAAAGGAAAAAGAAGCAAAGTGAGGGGTCAAAGCTTGCCTTGGTAGTGGAAAAATTGAAAAAAAAGTGATAAAATAGGTATATGATCAAGCAAATTTGTTTTTCTAATTTTTACATATATATTGTATTAGTTAAAATTTAAGTGAGAATTAATTTTGATGGTAAATGATAGTAGAAATGTTATAAATTTTCTTTTATTGAATACTAAGTAATATGCCTTAGACTAAGTAAGAATTTTATATGTATTAACTTTGAAATTAAAAATTAATAGGATGTTTTGGGAACAAGATGAGTTAAGTATAGTTTGAATAAACTAATTCAAGTATCCTAAAACTTTAAGTGGGCTAATATGGTCGTACAAAATCATTGCAATTTGGAGCCCCATGACAATAATAGAAATTGTTGGTTAAATATAAGCCTCATAGTTATATAATTTAAACCCAATTAGAAAAAGGGGATGATTGAACTACATGAATAAGCAATATATATAAATGAGCAGGTAATTATAAACCTAAACAACATCATTAATTAAAGAAGAGTATATAGTAGAATACACGTGTATGCAACTAAATATGAGAATTGTACGGCTAAATGCTTAAGCCATATTAGTAAGTGAAGCATAGTTAATTGGTGAGCTCAAAATGCTTCATGGTGATTGGGATCTTACAAGATAATCAAATGAATAATATTAAGTATACGAAATGCGAAGTTTAAAAAGGGATAAGTTAGTTAAATAAAATGGGTAAATATTAATTAGAAGTGATGTGGTAATTTAGCTAATGGAGACTAGAAAATATATAATTGTCCTAGTAAAAACTAGACATAAAATAAAGTAATAGGATAAGATTAATATGTCAATTAGGAAAAAAAAATGTGGCAATACTGCGTCTTGGTGTGGTTACCGGATGCACAGTTCTGAGAGCCCATCCGGCGAGTATAATTGATTGCATTAGTGGGCTGCATGGTTACAAGAACTCGGTCCACACGTGTGTGTGTGTTTATATATATATATATATATATATATATATATATATATATATATATATATATATATATATATATATATATATATATATATATATATATATATATATATATATATATATATATATATATATATATCATGTATTTTTACACGTAAGAACATTTAAATATAGATTGCGATAACAATGATGTTGATGGACCGCATGGTTCCGAGAACTCGATCCTGTGTTTGATTCCCATTATCCAACTTGTCTTATAATTTCGTCAGATTTTTACTTAGGGCAATGCAAACTATGAATATTAAGCATCTAACTAATTATTAAATTATTTTTTTATGAAAACAATTAATTGGTTATCTCGTTAATTTTTCTTGCATATTTCTAAACTGTAAACCTAGAAATGTGTGACAAAACAAAATGCAAATTCTACAAAATTAATATGATTATGATTTTTGAAAAGTTAATTGTCGTTGTCATTTAAGTAAAATGTGTAGTTGGTGATTCACACTACTTTTTATCTTATTTAATTTATATGTTTTAGTCAAATAAATTTTATTATATTAGAAAAATATAATTGCTTGAACACCACTAAGCTATGTGCTTAGCACATGGTTTTGTTTTCACGCATAGGTCAAGAGAAAGTTTTGGAGGAAATTAATAGTGGAGCTACACCAAAGGAGCTCGAACCACCACAGTGAAGCAGAAAAATTCTGAGGTGGAAGCGCCACAGCTTTTTGTTTACTTCTTATTTTGTTGACATGTACGCCAGACTTGAAAAAATTAAAGTTATATGTAAATATTTATGGATGGATGTTTAGTAAGTTATTAAGTGGCAAGAACCATATATGCCTTGCCTTGCATGCTGTTAGATTATTCTTTTTTGTGATTTAATATTGATGGAGGAAGGGCAATAATTGTTGTGTTGGGGTTTGAATAGGAGATGGATGGTAGGATAGATGTGGTTAGAAGTGTTTTGGAATTTTCTTCTCAGGGATTTTGGACGAAAACATGGAAAATTTTGTCGAAATTTCTAATATTTGAATAGTACCCTAATTAAATTTATCTATCTATTTATAATAAACCTAAACCCGAATGTGACATCGGTATCTGGATCTGTAACTGATCAGGTATTGGGTGTTACATTCAGTGGTATCAAAGCTTGATTTAGGTGATTTTGGATCCATAACCAAGTTAAATAAATGTAACAAAAAAAAGGGTGTACATGTCAAATGGAAGTTAGATGTAATGGTGCTATTGTTAAGCCGCTAATAAAGCATATATTTGATTGAATTTTGATTATTATTTTGCGTTCTTTGAGTCAGTTTTAGGTGCTTTTCATTGGTTTGTTTATTTTTCTAACTGTAGGAGTGGATTTTGAAGAAATTGTAATTTTGAGGCTAATTGTTAATGATCTGAAGAAGTAAGGAATTTTTGGGGTTAATTTGGAGCAAAGAGCTGATAGTTAAAAAGTCTGAAAGTTGCCCTGCCCAAGAAAAATTGCCCAGTTGCCCAAGGTAGGAAGCTAAGTCTTGCCCAGTTTCCTTGCCTAAGTTTCCCAAGGGAAGTTAACAGTAGACTGCGATTTTTCAAGATGATTTTGAGCGAATTTAACCTAGCCGCCACTTAAACCCTAGCTGATATTTAAGAATGTTAAGACTTTATTTTAAGAGTAAAGAGATAGCAATTTTAGGAATTTAGAACTCCTTTAGGAATTTTATTTTTAATTTCCTAGTTTGGTTAGGTTTCTTTCCTGTTTTGGTTTTTATTTAAGGAAAGGGTCTTCAAGTTGAGAGGGCTTCCTCCTCCTGCGATTTTTGTGAGCTCCAATTCTGTAACAAGGGTTTTCTCTTAACTTCTACTTTTTATTTTGTGAACTCTCATGCCATAAATGCTAAATTATTATTTTTAGTTAAAGATTAATTCAAAACCAGAATTTATTTTACTGTGAGATCATTGTACTTACTTTTTGTTCTTTATTTCATTTGGTGTTCATGTTATTTACTGTACCTTAGAGAAACCATATCTCAATTGTTATTTGTTCCATGTTCAATGAGGCGTCGTTGTTTATTTAATTAAATAACATACTACTAATCGAAGATATCAAATCCGTAATTATTTGATAAATTCAATAACAAGTAGTGATTAGTGTAGCTTCCTCACAAGGGCTGTTATGTTGAGTAATGCAATAGTAAATTAAAAACAGATAATTAATATGCTCTCAATTTTTTAAAATAATGCTTGAAATGCAATACGGTAAAATTTTAATAATCATAATTTGAAGAGTAAATGACAAAATAGTGTATAGATTACAAAGCACATCATATTGAAATCTAAATTATCTTTTTTTTTAATTTCATATTTTATATATATATATATATATATATATATATATATATATATATAATATTTAAATCTGATTTGTTTAAAAAATTAGAGTAAAACAAATTTTAAGTCCTTAAAGTACTGTATTTTTTTTAATTGAATTCCTAAGCTTTTATTTTATCATATTTGATCTTTAAATTATTACTTTTAAATACATTAAGTCCCAATTTAACTATTTTATTAAAATAATATAAAAGCTGATAGCTGACTAATGGTGTAAAAAAATAATATTATATTATAAAAATATAACTCCTATGTTTTGCTTCCAGTTCATTTCCGTCCGTTATTTTGTAATGTGTTTTTATTAAAAAAAAACAAATTTAAAGCACTTAAACAAAAATAAAACAGTTGTGGTATTAAATTGCGATTCTTAATTTTTCGACTCATTAAAAAAGTAAATATTATAGTTGGAGTAGTAGAATTTGTCAATTGAATAACTGAAAGCAACACTTAACAAAGTTGTTCAAAAGTATTTTTATAAAGTACTTTACAATGTTTTTGCAATTTGATGAAAAATAAGTTTTAATCTAATTTAGTTATTTTAATTCAGTTATATCATACTTTACAATTTGATGAAAAATAAGTTTTCCGGCAAATTATTTCATCTGCAAATCCGCTTTCAACTTTAATAAACCAAAGCAAATATCAAAAGTAATAAAACCATCCACCATTGAAGCTCTATGTCCATATGAACATTATTTATGGAAAGATAAAATTTAATTTCTTATTTAACTATATTTAAATTTTCTTATATTAATAAGATTTTTTATTCAGATTTATCATTCGGGTAAAATATAAAAACGTTGATTTCTTATTTCATGTCTATAAATCAATGATCTCAAATTCGCAAGAAGGCTAACTTGGTCAAGTCGAATATTAACATTCCGAAATTTAAGTTAATAATAGATTTAGAGAGATAAAGTATATAGAGAGTCTCGAGAGTGCACTATGTACACTACAAAAAAACTGGCAATTAGCGACTAAAATTAGCGACGGACTCGCGACTGTTTACAATTCCGTCGTGGTGAGGATATTTTCTATTTTTGCGACGAATTAGCGACGGAATGAATAAACAGTCGCTAATTATTGGCGGGAACTAAACGCCATGTCTTGAGAAGGAATTAGCGACAAAATTTCCGTCGCTATATTTTATAATTTTTTATTCATGAAAGTAGTTCCAGAAAATTTAGCGACGACAATTTTAGTCGCTAATTTTGGAGGGAAATTATAGCGCCTTTTTTGCGACTTTTAGTAATTTGTTACAGTAAAACAATTAGCGACGTATTTATTAGTCGCTAATCCGTCGCAAATAAATTAAAAAATAATTTTTTTAATTTCACTCACATGATTTGTGTATAGTTTCAAGTAATTTTAATATAGACCATATGAAATCAATATTTTATTTTTTAACAGAAATTATAAATTATTTTACAATTTGATAATAATTTTTTTATCAATTATACCAAAATTTAAAGTTATTTATTTAGAAAATTTACATTTTTAATAATAATAATAATAAATTAATTATTATGATTATTATATATTTGCGTGTTTAAAATTAATAAAAATAAATATTTATAAAATAGTAATATAAAATTTATTATTTCATTTAAAATAATAATAAAAAATTTGTAATTGTTTTATTTTATAAAATTTAAATCAAATATTAAATTATTAGGAATTTTATTGATTTATTTATCAATTATCCTAAAATATAAACTTATTTATTTAAAAAATTTAAATTTTTAGTAATAATAATAAAGTATTTGTTATAATTATTATATAGTCATATTATGACAAATAATAAATATAAATTATTATATAATAATAATATAAAATTTATTATTTCATTTAAAATGATTATGAAAAATTTATAATTTATTTTTATTTTGTTAAAATTTTTAGCAAATTTTAAATTATTAAAAATTTTAGTTATATATATTTACAAAATTATCCTTGAATACAAGGATAAAATGATGAAATTTGATAGGGATATTTTAGTAATTTCAAAAATTTACCCTACATATAAAAATAATATTTTTTCTCCCCTCACCTCTCTCCATCATTTCAATTTAATGCGTATATGATTTTAAGATTAATTTATTATTTAATTAAAAAAGAAGAAAATATTTAGAGTTCATTCGAAAAGAAGAAAATATTTAATTTGAAGTGTAGATTTGTCAAAAAATAAATATATAAATTCATCTAATTTAGAGTTCATTCGAAAAGGAAAAAAATAAAAATATTTTGAAAATTAAAAATTATAAAACAAAAAATACGTATAATTGCGATTTATAAAGCAAATAGGAATCAAGAAATTGGATCCACACACCACAATTGAAGAACCGTTGAGGAACAAGAGCAGAGCAATACACTTACGATATAAAAAATGGAATTCCTCTTTAATGTAAAGCGCTCTCTTTCTCTCTTTCTCTCTCTACATGTTCTCGGTTTTCAGATTCTAATAATAACCAGGAGGATCTCTCTCATGTATCAATATCTTCGCCTACTCTGTCCAGCTGCTATTTTTTAGCTAATTTTGCCTTCAATATCAATATTTGAAAGGATTTAGGGTTTGTGAGAATTGTGTAGGAATTTTATCTTCTGTTTTCTTGGGGATGGCATCGAAGCAGATCTTGAAGGAGCTCAAGGATCCGCTTGTAGCGCAGGTTATTTCACCTTCAGAACCGATGAGGGCACCTAAAATGTAGTTTTGAAGGGAATACAGAAAAGAGATCTTTCAGCTAAATAAAATATCCTTACAAATATTTTGCGAGCAAAACTATATAAACTTTTACTCTTGAAATTTTTTTTGGCAATTTTCTTATAGTGTAGGCTTATAGGTTCTAGTGAGAGATTGGTTACTTGTCAATTGTTATTACCGATGGAGAAATTCATTGTAACGCCCCGAATCTGGGTCGATCGAAAATATTTTTAACTTATAAATAATATTTTAATTTAGGTGAGCAGGAGTATAATTTTATCAAGGATTTAGGACGACTAAGCAATTATTTTTAGGCTTTTGAATTAGTAATTTTAAATTAAAATACATTTTTATAGTAAATTACAAATTAATATAAATTAAATAATAATAACAACAACAACAATAATAATAATAATAATATGAAAGGAAAATAAATATCTACAATCTCTACACATTTCCAGAGAATGTTATGGCCACACATTTTAAAGGGGTAGAAGTGAAATTGAGTAAAAGAGTAATAATGAAAAAAAAAAGAATAAGGAGAGTGGATCGGGAAGGAGAGGGAGAAGGGAGGTTGATGTCATCGTCCTGCCCACCGCCATCACGGCGCCGATCACCGGCAGGGACATGACTGTCGTCGGTACTCTCCTCCATCGCCAGTGCCGCCCTGTTTTTCCCATGGGGCATCCGAGTTCTCTTCCTCGATCCTTCCACAGCAACTGAAGTCCTCTCTCCTCTCTCCGGCGAGCCACAAGGGAGGATGACAACTCCGGTAGCACGGGTGAGTTCCCAGAAAAGAGGTGTTTATTTCGATGCCCTCCACTGCAACCAAATCGCCGGCAACAGATAGATCAGCGAAAGGGAACGATCAGCAATTTAGGCATTTTTCGACTAAACGGCGACTTGGACGGGCGCGTGTTCATCGGAATCAAGGTCCGGAGGCCTGGATCTACACGACAGAGTGGCGGTGTGCCTTCGACAAAGCTCCGGCGAGCCTCCGGTCAGGCTCCGGCGAGCACACCAATGAACAAAAATGAAGAAAAATGCAGAAATATCATCTTATTCGGTATGTGATTACCAAATTGTTACTGTCTTGTTTGAGTATTTTGTGTAGCTACTGTTCTCCTTCAATTTGGCAATTTCTATTACTTCAGTCTCTTTTCTTTGCTCCTGGTGTTGTCTTGTTTCGGTTTTCTTACTCGTGGCTTTAGGCTTTTTTTTCCTTGGTGATGTGAACCTTGAGCTGGCTGTGCTGTTGCTTTGTGGTTTTTGTACTTCTTCTCTTCTTTTAATAATTAAAGCAGCTTATAAAAAAAAAAGAAGGTTGCTGAACAGAAATAAGCGTGTTTATAAAGTTTGGAAAGGAAGTAATGTAATAGCCTAATATGTTATCATTGGTTCTTATTTTTGTTCATTTCCAATCTTAGTAAATGTTTGGTTCATCTGGGTTTGTTCTAGATTTGCTTTAGTAGCCGTGAAATTTGTGGGTTTTCTTTGAATTTTGGTTTCCTTTGTGGTTTGGTTGCTGGGATGATTTTGTGCATATAAATTAAAAGTTCCCTACCTTTATTATTATTTTATGTCTATTCTCATCCAGGGATTTAGTAATATTAATTATTGATTGGAAAAAATAGGACGTAGACAATTAAATGTATTAATTTTAATTTAAATATAACTCAATAGTTTATGAAAACTGAGAAACTAAAATGGACAAGTTTATGAATAAATCCAAATTTGTATCATCATCTTATTCCTTGATTCATTAAATCCTCTATTTTGTGCCTAAGTGTTAGGTTGAGATTAATTTCTGTCTCTATAGGACAAGTTTTGGTCAACAATAACTATTGCTTTTGTGCCAATTCCCATGGTCAGTTTGTTGTCCAATATTGAAATCCTTGTAGGTATGTATTTATGTTTCTTAGGGGTGAGCACATTTTTATAATGGTCAATAAGTGCTATTGATTAATTGCTCGTCTTATTACTTCTTTAACCTCAGTTGAGCTAGTGCTGAGTTGTTTCTTTTTCCCCCTTATTTGTGCAGAACTTTGTAGGTCCTTAAGTACTGCAAAAGAAATGATGTTGGAGCTTGATGGTGGTGTAGGCCACAGGCAACATAGAAAGAAGGAGAGAAAAATGTCTTGTTATATTCTTGTTATATTTCTTCTTCTGCTGGTTAGTTTGTTTGACCAAAATGTTATATTTTTTTTTATTGCATAACAAATATTAGACCATGTTCCACAATTCTAGTGATTTATTGTTGAAGTTCTTATTAGAGTAGATTCCTAGGATGAGTTGCCTCCTTAACGAGTGTAATTGCTTTTTTTTCATTTTTATTGTTCAGGATTTTTATTAATTGTTTTGCAGTGCACTTTGCGAATTTGCATTTGCCACATTCTTTTATTCCTTGGAATCGATGTTTATTTACGTTTTTTCTACTTTAGGGTGGGAAGATACGTGCTAAACTTGGAGTAGAACTTAGCAGTGCTGAGGGCGTGGTTATAGAGGATGGAACAGCAGGGGGTGGAGGGAAAGCAGCAGCTCAGATTGGCATGCGGAAGCAAGTACATTAAATCTATGTTGGAATATGTTGCTCTGTTTTTCCTACTTCTTTGCTTCTGCAAAGCTTAGGGGATATTTTGCTCCCTTTTATTTTGTAACTTTAATTTGGCTTGTTAAATTATTATTTTGTTCTTGCTACTTTGATTGTTCTGGCCAATTGCATGTGAGCATTACTGCATCACCCATTTTCAATTTAGGTCGATAATGCACTTAGGAAAAAGTTGGAGGCAAGTCCAGAGAATATTGAAGAAGCAGAAAACTCACCACATGATTTAGAGAGTACTGGTAACAAATGCTTTAGCAGTTCTTTGTTGCTTGATCACTGTATGCTTTAGCAGAAAACTCATTGTATGTACTTGCTGCTGCATCTTCCTTCAGTTACCTTGTTCATTTAAACTCTTGAGCCGGTATATATTCTTATTAAGTCCCATACTTCAGAATGCAGTGTGGGAAGTTTGCTCATTATTCAATACTTGTTCTCTAACATTGTTTACTTTTGATTATCGTTTGTTCTTTCTAGTAAATATGTCTGATTGCCTGGGATGCTTCCTAATTCTTATTCATTTTTATTTATTCTTCCAGTATTATTTTTACAATATGCATGTCATATATTTTAAACATTAATTGTATTCTAGAGCAAAATTGTTTGATAATTTTGTATAAAGTATCACTTTATTTTATTTGTTATGAGGTTTATAACACTTAGTGTTGATTGTGAAATACAGGCTAAGAAGAATGATTATGAGGTTTAGAGTGCCTCTATGGGATGATAACCGTAATTCTGTAATGGCCTCAACACCGGGTCAGTCGGGAATAGTACTTTCCGATGGTGAATAGTAATTTTTCGGGTCCGAAAGGACACCCGAAAGCCAAAAATATTTTATTGGACCATCGGAAAGTATCAGTCATGGTGAGTCCGGGGTTGAAATTTGAAGTGAAATTGAGGTCAAATAGACCTTCAAATATCAAAAATACGAAAAAGGTATCGAGTCAATTTTCCTACTAGGGAAGGTAACTTATTTTTGCATAAATAATTAAAAATAGTAAACGAACTCCGAAAAGTACCAGATTTTGTATACCTATATGAATTTTTGTGTAAAATATTTTAGTGATGAGAATGAAATTTTTTGGTGACACCGGCAGTTGTCGAATCGGACCGATAAGTTTGAATTGGACCGATAATGAACTCCGATTGAGCTGAAAATTTATGTGCTAGCTATTTTTGATGTTATAAGAGTGATAAAATTATTTTTGGAGTGATTTGATGACTGAAAGAGAGAATTTTAATTGGGAATTTAGGGGCCTAAATTGGGCCTTTTAAGTTAAATGGGCAAAGCCCATCACTTTGGCCCAAATTTGGGCCCATTAGGGAGGTTTATAAGAGCCAGAATTCTGGAGAAAAGTCCAGAAATTAGCTCATCTTCCTCCTTCCTTTCATTTGGCCGAAACTCTCTCTCACTTCTTCTCCCTTTCTTTTACTTCATGTCTACTCAAAATTTCTCCTAAATTTCAACTTAGGAGTTGTAGTTCCATCACTCTAGATCACTAATATAGCTTCACTTGATTGATTTGGGCAAGAAAAGTGAAGAAATCAAGGGAAGAAAGAAAAAGGGGTAAGTTGGGACTTGTGAATTTTAGTGTTTTAATTTGATTCTTTAGTGGTTTTCCATAGATTTTTGGGTGTAGATTATGATTATGAGGTTGGTTTTTGCATTTGAGAACAAGAAAATAAAGAAAACTAAGCTTGAATGGGCTGCCTATGTAGGTGGTGAAGAAAAAGGGAGTTTTTCAAATGATAAAGGCAAGAAAAAGGAAGCCTAGACTCCCTAATTCAAGAGAAAATTATAAGTGACTAATTAATCTTTACATTTTCTAAGTTTATGAATTTTTATTAATTATGTAATTAGGGCAAAAATAATTAAAGTTGTTAATTGATGCACTAATGCTAGGGTAAATGAAATTAATGATGAAAGAAGATAAAATAAAGGCTTTAATGTAAGAAAAACAATTTTTAGGAAGGTGAATTAGGGTTGGCCGAATTTAATCATTAGGGTATATAGTGAGAAAATTTCATAAAAATAATAATTGTTAGCTTAAATTAATAGTAGACTTGATAATTAATGTGTATGAATTTTTAAAGAATATTTGGAAATTAATTGGTAATTTTTTTGATTATGTATAGTATATGTACATAAGGAAAGTTGTGATTTATAGTGAATTAAGTGATGATTTTGTTGAAAAATGATAATAAATAATAAATAATGCATAAATAAATTTTATTAGCTTTTATTGAAATTGTTAGAATTTTATTTAAAATATAAATGTAAAATATGTAATGAAAATAATTGGATTACTAATGAATAATTGCATAAAAATATGGAGAAAGGTGAATTTATATGAATATAAATTATAGCCAAGGAAAAATTGAGTAAAAAGTTAATTGAAAAATTTTTTGAAAATTAAAAGAATTAATAAAGTAATTCTTCTGTGCCCTTAGGATTAGTCTGACAGTAAAAACTAGTTCTGGATATAATTGGCTAGCCATAGGAACACTCTTTACCGCGGTGCAAGTCATAGCGACTTGCTTAGCTATGGGTAAGGTCATTGATCTGCATAGCTTCAGTGTAAAGTGAAAGTGAAAAGTGCAGTGTTTTGAGAATGGTTCCTTGGAAATCATTTCTCGTTTTAATGGGACTCGTGGGGTTCATGTTCCGTGTATCCGGGTCGAGATTTTTCTGTTGGGTCTGTACTAGGGGCATAATGATAATAAAATGAAAAAGAAATGAAAAGAAAATGAAAAGTAAGAAAAGAAAGTGAAAAAGGATCAAAATGAAAGAAAAAGAAAGTTTAGGGGTAAAACGGTAATTTTTCCTAAAAGTGTAAAAAGTTAGTAAATTAAATGAGAATTGATTAAATAAGGATAAAACAGTTCAATAATAGTTAAATTATTTAGAAAGTGAATTTTATTAACAATAAGGACTAAAATGTAATTTTGCTTATAAATGACAAATTAAGTGTAAAGAGATGTAAATTGTCTTCATTATTAGTATGAAAATCATTATTGAACCTATAGTGGCAAAATTGTAATTATGTGATTAAAATGGTAAATCTTATAAGAAATATTAAGTCAGTGTTATGAATGTAATAATGAATGATTTTTTGCTCATGCTTGTCCGTATAGGTTATCATTTAAGATGAATAATGAAAATGTTAAGAAATGTATCAATTATTAGTCACCACTGAGCATGTTGAGTGTTCAGCGTGTAGTTTTACTGCGCGCAGGTAATCAGGAGCAGGAGCAAGAATTCAGATTGCAAGATTTCTTTTAGGATACTCTAGTTTTTAAATTTGGCATGTATATATATAAGTACAACTTTACTTTTGGTTATGTATTGTAAATGAAAGCTATTTTAGTAAGTGGTGTTTGGATTGTGAATATAAGGAATGGATGGAAATGAATGAATATTGTTGTGATTATTGATTGTTGTGCCTCTGAGAGGCTGTGTGAGTTGTTTGCTTTTCAGTGGGTTAGGACTATATACAGTCATTATATTGCAAAATTTTTATTAAATGCATAGTAAATTGGACAGTTATAAATCAACGGCAAAAGGATAGTTATTGATTAAGTAAAATGTTAATAGGTTTTTAAATATAAAGGTTAAGTAGAAAAAAAAATCGATCTTCGGTATGCCGATTGTAACACCCTTCTCGAAACCGTCCTTTCCGAAACGAAACTTAGCCGAAACCGGTGAGTTTTTGTTTTTTTACCGAGCAATTCAAAACATTTTAAAGTACTTTCCATTAATTCCAGAATTCAAATAAAAATCTTATAACAATTAAAACAACATCATAACGAAACTCATACTGTCCATACATCCAAGACAAAAAAACATACAATCTAAATATAGTTCGAGCCTTTACCTTAATAGTCTAAGTATATATATGCCAAAAGCTTATACTAAAAATCACAAAAGTCTTCTCTTCCGATCTGGTCCTTCAATGTACTGTGCTCCTGCAATACTTCAGAACCTGCACGCAGTAAACACTACGTGCTGAGCATTAAATATGCCCAGTGGGTGACTACTAATCCAAGAATTTCCCAAGAATAAGCATAATTTCATAATTTATGCTTCTATTGTTCTTATTTCATTAAACATTTTCTTTTATTCTAAACTTTTAACTGTACTATAGTATCTTTTTAGGTAGATCAATATCAGATTTACTTTTTATCTTTACGTTAATCTTTACGTTAACTTTTACTTTTTATCAGTACTTTCATTTTATCCTTTATCCATAGCAATTCAATCATCATTTTAAGTAACAACGTGTATTGGTACTCGTGTCCTTACTAGTACCAAAATAAACTACTTTTAATACTTGCTTTACTGGTCAATTATTCAATCTATAATCTGACTTCACTTTTTGCTATATATTCTATTACTTTACTTTAACTTTGATCTAATAATTACATTACTGTTAAAAGGCTTATAAGCTTCATCGCAAAGCGATATAGCCATTTTGGAGTACTTTGCAGTCAAAACTTATTTTTTTCTTATATACATTATTCATATTTAATTATCTAATTAAAACTTATATCTTGTACTTTACTTTTATTGCATAATCCTATGCCTTATATCATTTTACTTTTCAGGTAACTTATCTTTCAGAAAAGCGTTACCTAAGCATTAAGTTCACTTTTTGTCACTATCATCACTTTATAACTTTAAGCAGGAAAATTAATATTATTTTCCAGAGTTGTCATTATCTTTACTGTGGTAAATGGTACAAGCATTACTGATTAATTAAAATTATCTTTCTCACATAAATCAAGATTTATTCGAATTTCCTGTAAAAGCTTAACTAAACATTGATTTAATATCTTACTCTTATAAAACATTTCTTTTTATTACTAATTACACTTTCCAGAAATCTTTACAGATTTATTTTGACTTTGCATTTTATTTCAAACGAATCGTTTCGTTATAACTTTCTGTATTCAAGTCAATGAAACAGTACTTATTTATTCATTTCGATGTGCCCCTAGTGCAATATAACAGGTTTCCCACAAAGGATACACGGGACTGGACCCAAAGGTCCCACGTAGCAGACAGAGAAATGATCTCGAAAGATCAAGTCTAGCAAAACAGATACAGATACAGATACACTTTCACTTTTACAGAAGCTATGGAGATCAAAGATCTCGCCCATAGCTAAGCAAGTCGCCATGACTTGCACCGCGGTACAGAGATGTCCCTATGGCTAGCCAATTATATCCAAAACAAGAATCATACTACCTGTCTATCGCTAAGGGCAAACATAATCAATATCATTGCAAACATTTTTGAACATTTAAAAACTTTTAATTTCTTTTCTTTTGTTTATTACTATACGTTATTTGATCAAATGCACTCTTTCGTGCCTTGACTATTCAATAACTTTTTATTCACTTTTTCTGGTCACTTTTGTGAATTATCCTTCGATAATTCACTCAGATACTTAAACTTTTCAATCTTTTGCACATATTATAAATTATGAATTATGACATTATAATTCACAATTTTCTTTGTATTCTTTTTATATTATCATTTGCGAATTATTCTCTAATAATTCAATGATTGACTTCTTTTTCTTTTACTGCTCAAACTTTTTAATCATTCGGTATGCCAACGTTTATTTCGTCAGCGAATTATTTTAATAAGCATTAATTCTTTTAATACTTTTTGTTGACTAATTTATTGTAATAAATTAGTCATATCTTTTTTTTTTCTGCTTTTAAGCATTTAGGGACTTAATTAATATCATTTATTATTTTAGACCTCAAACATGCATAATTTGACTTTTTCTATCAATTTATTCATTTCAAATGCATAATTACGATTTTGCCATTATAATAATTTATTTTCATTTTTATTATATAATTTCCTCCATTATTCATCTTTTATTCTTTCTTTTACCACTTTCGGGTAAAATTACATTTTGGTCCTTAAACCACGGAAATTCTATTTTTCGAAACCGTTAGGCCTCTGAAATTACCATTTTACCCTTATTAAGTATTTCTTACTTATTTATACGCGTTAATTACTTACTTTGGCAAAATTAACATTTTACCCCTAAACTTTTATTTTCTTTCATTAAAGTCTCTTTTTCTTTTAAAACTCATTTTAACTTTCTTTTATTTACATATTAATTTATTTCCATCATTTTTATTTATTTATGAATTATTTACTAATAACTCATTGCTTTTATCATTTTCACTATCCAATAATTATTTCGAAACATTCTCGGTTGACTTTTTATTTCTTGTCATTGATATTAATTTATTTTCACATTAAATCATCATGTTTGTCATTTTTATACAATTATGCATTAAAATTCAATTATTTTCATTATACATATTCACATAAAAATTCCAATAAAACCTCAATCAATTCAATAAATTCCAATAAATTTTATTTATGCATTATTTATTATTTAGCACCATTTCTCACTAAAATAATCAATTAATTCTCATTATATCACAATTTTCACTATGAACATATTCAATACATAGGCTTTAAAATTTCAAAATAAATTCCAATAATTCATTAAAAATCCAAAGGCACCAATTATCATCACTATATTCAATTTAGACCATCATATATTATTTTCATGCAAAATTTCACATTTTTCTATTAGGGAATAATTCGGCCATCACTACTTTTTCACCCTAAAAATTTCCTTTCACTCATTTTCACTTTTCATTTATCTCTTCTCTAGTCTAATTACAATAATCCTATCATAATTACATTAATTAACAATATTACCTATTTTTATCTTAGTTACATAATCAAGAAAATTCATATTAAATGGGAAATTAAGGAATTTGGTAGTCACTTACCTTTTTCCATGCTTAACCTTCCTTAAACTTCATTTTTCTTCACCTAAAGCCAAGCAAAACTTCATTCTTCAACCAAAAACAATCTTGGACGAAATTAACCTTCACCAAAACACCATAATTTCATTCTTTTGAAGAGATGAGGGCACTAAACTTAATTAAAAAGGTAGAAATAACTATTTAATGGCTTGATTTGGTGTGAAATTGAGAGAAGAAAAGAGAAAAGATTAACAAAAATGGTGGAATAGTTGGTCGGCCAAGAAGAAAACGTGGAGAAGGAGATGAGGCTGTTGTTCCAGATATTTTCATCTATTTAAATCTCCTTTAAGTGTGTGTAATGGGCTTGGGTTGAGTTTTGGGCTTAACTATTTAATTAAAACCCAATAATAACTTAATTCAAAGCCCAAATGATTTCTCCCATTTTCTTACTCCAAATTTGATTCCATAATTTTTATCACATCAAAAATAGGTAGGATATAAATTTTTGGCTCAATCGAAGTCCGTTATCGGTCCGATTCGATAACTGTCGACATCGTCGAAAAATTTATTTTTTTACACCAAAATATTCTTCATAAAATTTCATTAAGAACTGCAAAATATGGCAATATTCGGAGGTCATTTACTATTTTTAATTATTTGTGGAAAATCAAGTCCCATTCCCTACCAGGGAAATTGACTCGCTATCTTTTTCGTATCTTTGACTTTTGGAAGTCTATTTGACCTCAAATGCACTTAAAATTTCAACCATAGACTCGCCATAACTATTCCTTTCAAATGGTCCAATAAAATATTTTCGACTTTCGGGTGTCCTTTCAAGCCCGGGAAACACTATTCACTGTCGGAAAGTACTATTCACGGCTGACCCGGTGTTGAGGCCATTACACCGATACATTGTTAGGAGGGATAAGGGTGTTACAAATTCCTTCAAGGGATATTTGACTTGCTGATAATATGTCCAATCCATTACATGTAGTTGCAACTTGTAGCTGATTCAAAACTTGTAATCCTAGCCTAGATGTTAGCCATTAAAATAGTGTGTTATTCATGGTTTAAAATGTATTTCTTAAGAGTAGACCAACATTCCATGGACTCGATGGGTTAGTGCAGGTGAGCCAGTAGATTTTGTCACATGAATGGATTGTTGGAGAACTATGGAATATGCTGGTGTACTCATACCATAGACTAAACAGGGAAACTAATTCAAGATTCTTTACCTGGCTGATTTCGTCATTGATCAACCACCAGGCTGAGGCTGCAACTTCCAACATTCCAAGCACTCCCTAAAACATTATATGTATGATCCTTTTGATTTTTTAAGTAGTCTTTGTAGTCTTTATAATAAGACAGTTCAGATATTGTTGACGCTAATTAATACGATAATATTTACTATTTTATTATTTCATGAGATATTGTTTGAGGATAATATTATGTAATATTTCAAATAATTATATATATATATGTGTGTGTGTGTGTGTTTTGGAATATATTCCAATTTGGAATAAATATATATTTGTATGTGTGAGATCATTGTTATGTACAGGTTGAAAATAAATAAATAACAATCATTGTATGCAGCATTAAAATTTTAAAATACAGCAACAGAAAAAATTCAATTATGTAATAATTAAGCGACGGATTAGCGATAGAAACTGTCGCTAATACGTGACAGATATAATTTAAAAAATAATTAGCGACCATATTAGCGACAAATAGTCGTCGCTAACTTTTACACTAAATTTTTATTTAGCGATAGAATTAGCGACGAAAAATGTAGTCGCTAAATATTATTATTATAATTCGATGACTAATTAGGAATATAAATTAGCGAAAGAAAAAATTAGCGATGAAATTTTTCGTCGCTAAATTAGCGACTAAATTTGAATTTCGTCGCTAATATATTCGCGACTGTCCTTTTAGCGACTGTTTGTCGCAGTGTCACTAATATAAATTAGCGACGGAAAATAGGTCATTAGCGACGAAATTTTTCGTCGCTAATTAACAGTTTTTTTGTAGTGGTAGTATCCTTAGAGGATTGGACTACTTATAAGAAATAAAAATAGATACTTACTATGTAGGAATACTTGGATAGAAATGGTTCACAGACAGAGAATATAGCCATACAATCATTTGGTTGTACATATCTTGTTAAATATGTTAATACGATTAACACAGTATGATTTGTCAAATTGATCAAATTAAGTAACAACGACTGACAAATTGGATGGGACATTTCACAGGACTCCACTTGTGTAAGCTTGTTGGTCTTGATGAAATGGATTTTGGGCCTTTAAGGTAGTATGGGCCCAAAGATAATATGTATTATCACGTCAGCAATGAGGTTATTGCCTTTCTCCCGATCTGGTTTTTAGACATAATTTCATCCTTAAATTTCACTTGCATTTTACCTATCTCTTTAAGTGTATCTTAAAAGAATTATTTACAAGGAAATATTTTGATTTATAGTTTTGATAATACTCAAAATAAAATTAACTATAAGGCCGGCCCATTAAAGGCCCACAAAGAGGCCTAAGACCAGAAGCCCAAAAAATCCAACACTCACAGCTATAAATTTGACAGGTATACCCATAACAAAGGGGGTCTCTCTCCCTGAAAACTCTTTATACTCTCTCTCTCCATTAAACTTTTTTCTCCACACTTCGATAACTAACTTAAGTATCGGAGCACAAAAGTCCGACAAGAACGGGCTAGTTTCCTTTTTTGCAGCTCATTAAAGCCTCATTCACCATGGCCGGCGATCTCTCATTCTACGGTAAAGTTTTGTGTTTTATCATTTGGTGCTTTCGTTGAGAGTTGACACCGGATCTGAGCTACTTAGCCTGAAATCAAAGAAGAATGATGTTCGTCCCATGACTGCTTTTTAAAGGAGTTTCAATGCCAAACTTCAGATCTACTATTGCCCCTCTGTAAAAGAAAATTTCATGAAAAGATCTTGAACTTTATTTCACAGAAAAAATCTAGATCTGAAAAATCTTGAGCTTGATCTCACAATAAAAGCTTAAATCTGAAGATCTTGAGTTTCTTTTCAAAGGATATGCCTAGATCTAAAGATCTTGGATTTGATCTTGCAAAAAAGGCAAAGAGAGAAGTGATACGGATGCTGTGCTCTAAGAAAAATAGAGTAAGGTGATAATCAAACTCACCGGAGAGGCCCCCACCGGACAAAAGTGATGGTAAAGAAACAATAGGAAGAACAAACAAAGCTGAAAAACGAAAATCAAAAAGCAATTTTAAGTGGTTACATGCACTCAAATTTTGTAGATGACTAGCATTGACTGCAAACCCATCTCTATCTCTTGAAAGATATGATGGATGGGTCCCACCTCTACAACAAAAAAGCATGTGATTACCTACCACACCTTTAAAGATCTAAAAAGATATATGTCGAAAGTCTTTTTGGTCCAACACCAGGTATGTATATTAAGAATTTATTTAATTATTCTTTTAATTTTATCGGATGGAAAAATTTTGATCGATTGGATATGGTTATCTCTCTGCCAAGAGCAAATCGGATTGAAAGACCATCCATCGTCAAGACCGGATCGAATGAAAAAATTTCGATCGGTCGAATATGATTATCTCTTCGCCAAGAGCGGATCGGATCGCAAGACCATCCATCACCAAGAGTGGATCGGATGGATAAATTTCGATCGGTCGGATTATTTCGATCGATCGAATATGGTTATCTCTCCGCCAAGAGCGGATCGGAATACCATCCATCGCCAAAAGCGAATCAGATGGATAAATTCCGATCGGTCGTATATGGTTATCTTTTCGCCAAGAACGGATCGGATCGAAAGACCATCCATCACCAAGAGCGAATCGGATGAATAATATCTCTCCGCCAATAGCGGATCGAAAGACCATCCATCGCCAAGAGCGAATCGGATGAAAAAATTTCGATCAGTCGGATATAGTTATCTCTCCGCCAAGAGCGGATCGGATCGGAAGACCATCCATCGCCAATAGCAAATCGGATGGAAAAATTTCGATCGGTCGGATTATTTCTATCTGTCGGATATGGTTATCTCTCCGTCAAGAGCGGATCGAATCGGAAGACCATCCATTGTCAAGAGCAGATCGGATCGAAAGACCATCCATCACTAACAGCGGATCGAATGGATAATATCTCTCCGTCAAGAGCAGATCAAAAGACCATCAATTGCCAAGAGTGGATCGGATGAAAAAATTTTAATCGATCGGATATGGTTATCTCTCCGTCAAGAGCGGATCGGATCGGAAGACCATTCATCGCCATGAGCGGATCAGATGGATAATATCTCTCCGCCAAGAGCGGATTGAATCGAAAGACCATCCATCACCAAGAGTGGATCAAATGGATAATATCTCTCCGCCAAGAGCAGGTCGGATGAAAAAATTTCGATCGGTCGGATATGGTTATCTCTCCGCCAAGAGCGGATCGAAAGATCATCCATCGCCAAGAGCGGATCGGATGAAAAAATTTTAATCGATCGAATATGATTACCTCTCCGCCAAGAGCGAATCGGATCGAAAGACCATCCATCGTCAAGAGCAAATCGGATGGATAATATCTCTCCGTCAAGAGCAGATCGAAAGACTATCCATCGCCAAGAGCGGATCGGATGGAAAAATTCTAATCGATCGGATTATTTCAATCGGTCGGATATGGTTATCTCTCCGCCAAGAGCAGATCGGATCGGAAGACCATCCATCGCCAAGAATGGATCAGATGGATAATATCTCTCCGCTAAAAGCGGATCGAATCGTAAGATCATCCATCGCCAAGAGCGGATCGGATGGATAATATCTCTCCGCCAATAGTGGATCGAATTGGAAGATCATCCATCGCCAAGAGCGGATCGGATGGAAAAATTTCGATCGGTTGGATATGGTTATCTCTCTGCCAAGAGCAGATCGAATCAGAAGACCATCAATCGCATAGAGCGAATCAGATGTGATTTTTTCACTGTCAAGAACGGATCGGATGTGATTTTTTCCACTGCCAAGAGCGGATCGGATGTGGTTATCTCTCAGAAAATATAAGCAACCGTAAAGCAGGTTAATAAATATTTATAAAATTATTTGCACAATAAAATTGCAAAAAATTATTTGCAGAATAAAAATTATAAAACGAATAACTCACAAAGACAAGGTATTCTCCAAACAGGTAACTCCCTACAAGTGGGTAACTCTCAAAGACAAAGTATTCTCAAAACGGATAACTCCCCATAAGCAAGTAACTCCCAAAGATAAAGTATTCTTCAAACAGGTAACTCCCCATAAGCGGGTAACTCCCAAAATTATCGAGCTTTCGATCTCAAAGATCGAATTGCGTGGAGGGGGACTAGTGATAATATCCAAAATAAAATTAACTATAAGGCCGACCCATTAAAGGCTCACGAAGAGACCTAAGACTAGAAGCCCAAAAAATCCAATACTCACGGCTATAAATTTGACAGGTATACCCATAACAAAGTGGGGCTCTCTCCCTAAAAACTCTTTATACTCTCTCTCTCTCCATTAAACTTTTCTCTCCACACTTCGATAGCTAACTTAGACATCGGAGCACAAAAGTCCGGCAAGACCGGGCTAATTTTCTTTTTTACAGGTCATTAAAGCCTCATTCACCATAACCGGTAATCTCTCATTCTACGATAAAATTTTGGGTTTTATCAAGTTTATTTAGATGTGTTATTTTTTTTACAATTTCTTTGGAATTTTTTTTTTTCATATATAGTGTAATAAATAAGGAATAATTTCACTTAAAATTAACTTTTATATAAACAATTTTTTTAGTAATTATTTGGTGTTTTTCTAATAAAAACTAGTATTGTTTTCTTAATCAAAATGCGCAATAAAATATATTTTCTAAATTAATAAAATCATTAATTTGATTTTTGAATTTGTTTCCTTTTTGTGTATATTTATTTTATTTTTTATGTAATGGTTTCAATTCAGCGTCTGAATATATTAACTTTTGGTGAATATTTCTTTTTTATTTTATATAATTTTAATTCTAACACTGCAAAGATGTCAATAAAATATAATTATATAATTTTAATTATTTTATATAATTAAAAGTTTCATTAATAGAAAAATAACTTATAATTCAAAAGGTTAAGAATTTGATAATTTTTTTTATTTAATCGGAATTTAAATCATACTTTTTTCATTTCTAAAAATATATTAAAAAAATAACCCGCATTACTATTACGAGACAAAAAAAAAGTAATATAATATACCTTTCCGAAACTCATTATTTCACTTCTTTTATGTTTTTGTTTTTTGTTTTTAAAAAGCTACTAATCTCTCCACTTTTTCACAATATTTGATTACGAATTAGAAATATTATTAAAAGGGTAATCATCCTTTATTTTGTTTAATTTATATTGTTAATTCTCCCAGAGATTCATCAACAATGTATCTAGTCTTATTTTATCTACAAAAATAAATTTTTTCTATAAATAAATAATATGATTTGGTTTTAAAAAGTCGATATGAAAAGGAGAGAGAATATATAGCATAAATAATTTAATCCCTTTAGTTAATTACTCGCACTAGAATGAAATTATATTGTATCCAATAAAATAATACATAATCTTTCCCAACACTATGTTGCCTTTGCTTGTCCTACTGCACTTATCAAAACATATTTTTTTGCTAAAACAAACTTCACACACACACTAAAATAATATTAAAATTTCAAAATATAAAAAAAACATTGATAATTTTGTGCCAAACCTTAGGATTAAATAGTAATGAATATTTCTCTTCAAGGAATTAAAAAAAAAACTGAAAAAAAAGCATGTTGGTAAAAAAATTAAAATAAACTTGACCCTTTTTTTTTTTGGATATGAAACCACTAAACCGGCAAAAGACGATGTCGTTTTCGATGGCCACAAGCATGGACCTCTAATTCAGTGGGCTCGCCCAACTCCTGGTGGTCTGCTGTAATAATTGCTGACTCCACCTTTGAGAAGATCCTTCCACGTGCCCCTAACTTCAACGGCTCCAAGTAATTTTGGAATCTTTTTGTACCCATCAGGGGCCCACATCCACATAAGGGTCTCAATCATTAGATGTGGACATCTTATAAAATGGGACCCACTGACAAGTGACATCTTAGAAAATAATCTTGGGAATCTATTTTTTTAATGTTAAGGAGATTAATATAATGTTTAACGTTAATAATAATAATAATAATTGAAGCTTGCTGGTCTTTTTAGGCAACCAATAATCCCAAAACTCCAAAAAACAATAAAACCAAAAAAAAAAAACCTGTGGGCTAAGTACACCAGCTCCATACATAATAAATATAAGAAGAGTTGCTTACAGCATATAATTTGTGGAGAGATCTTCCGTTAAATCTCCCATCTCCAATTTTGTTTCTCTCATAATTTTTGGTGGTTATTCAGTTATGGTTAACAAGAGAACACATCCAGTGATCGGAAGGCTATCGCAATTATTGGTTTCCGGTGGCGGAGGAGGAGGCGGTGGCAGCCATACTGCCACAATAACAAGTCCAAGAAGTCCGTTGGAGTATAGAATTCAATCACCAAGAGGGCTAAAGAGCTATGATCTTGGTGGGGTTGGGTTAGGTATTGTTGCTGCTCTTAATAACAATATTGAAAGTGGACATGAAATATTAGCGAAGTATGCAATTTGCAGTCCAAATATGAATAGGTCAGATCCAATTCCAGTGAAAAATGGAGTAAAGGAAATTGAGAAAATGGAGAATTTAGAGGAATATACGTGTGTGACTTGCCATGGACCTGATAAATCCTTCACTAAGGTTTATTATTGTGATGATGATCATGGAACTGAACTTAGAAACGGGTTTATTACAATGGCTAAGGATCATGTTTCCTTTTTCCCAACTTCAGATTTTCTCAGTTCTTGTCACTTGTGCAAGAAAAAGCTCCATGGCAAAGACATATACATGTACAGGTTAGTTCATCTTCTTCTTCTTCTTTTTTTTTTTTTTGTTTCTGATTTGGAAATAAATTATTCATTTTATATGTTATTTACTTTTAATATATTGATTTGTTTGTTTTTTGATTGGATTTATAGAGGGGAGAAAGCATTCTGCAGTATAGAATGTAGAGCAAGGCAAATAATGGTTGATGAACACAAAGAACAGTACAGATCAGAGATTTCAAGATCTGCAGATCTTTCAAGCTCGCCTTATACTGCAAGTCCCATCTTTTCAACTGGAATCCTTGCCATTTAGTCCATAAACCGAATATGTGATATACATCAAACAGAGTGTATATATATATATATATATATAATGGGAGCAATAATTATATACATGAAGATCTATTCACTCCTTATGCTGGAGGAGGATAAAAAAAAAAAAAAAGATAGAAACAAATTTTGTTCGGGTTTAATTAAATGTAGAGTTTATTACTTAAAATTGCAAATTGGATATGCTTTTTAAACTTGTTTCTTTTTATTTCATTCCTTTGATTTTTTTCTTCCACTTGTCATGTAAACTGGAAAAGTTTACAGCTTTAATTGTTGTAGTGTAAGTTTGTCATGAAAGCTCAGATCGTATGCCATGCCAGAGATTGAGGAACTCTGATATATTGAAAGTGAACGAGGAAACAAAACTGAAACTGAGGACCACAATTTTGCATTTGCTATCAGAAGAAAATATCGATAAAAACAAAAAAGTAATAATTGATGAATTAGGATTTAATGGACAGCAATGTTATTAAAACAAATGTTATTAAAACTACATCGGATAAAAAATCGACGAGGTTAGAGGTTCGTAGTTCGATTGATTTAATCGAATTTTTTTATTTTTAAAATATTATAAATTATTATAATTTTATAAATATTATTGTATAAAAATTAAAAAAAAATATTTATTAAATATTAAATTATATCACAAATATCTTAATAATAAGTTATAAAATATAATTTTAATTTTATTATTACAAATAATTAATTATATATTTTTGAATATCATATATTAGAAATATAAAAATACATTCATATCATGAAAAAAAATTCTTTTTTAGATGGAGTACTAATGAAACAAATATAAAAAATATTAACCTTACATATATGAGTATAATTATATTTAATTACAGTAAATTTAAATAGATAATAAGTATATTAAATTATTAAGTGACATATTTAAAATTTAAAATATTACATTTTTCAAAAAAATAAATCATGAAAATTTCATATATATACAATGAATCAAATAGATAATAAATATATTAAATTATTAAGTGATATTTTTAGATTTTAAAATACTAATTTTTTTAAATAAATAAATAATAAAAATTTAATAATATATACACACATATATTTGATTACAATAAACTAAATATATAATAAGTATATTAAATTATTAAATGACATATTTAAAATTTAAAATATTAATTTTTTTAAATAAATAAATAATGAAATATATATATATATATATATATATATATATATATATATATATATATATATATATATATATATATATATATATGGGATGAAAAAATACAAAAAAATTATAATTTTTTGCAATTTTTAGCCAAAAATTCAGTTTTTTGGTTCAATTTGATTTTTTCCGGTTTAATTTAACTTTTTATCAATTTAATTTTATGCAATTAACCTATCAATTCGTAATTAAATCAATTCAATCGATCAATTCGATTCGATTTTAATAATTACGATGGAGAGTAGGACCGATGTGGGATAGATAGACAACAAGCCATAAGGCTGAAATATTTAAAAGTCAAGTGAAGCATCTATGCGATTGATTCGGGTAATTCCTTAAAAATGGTACACGATTATGCATATATAAACAGCTGGACACTAGCATTACCAGAAACCTAGCCCCCTGGTTTTGATTCAACTTTAATAAAGTTCCTTAATTTTTAAAAAGTAGGGACACACTCCACTACCTAAATCATCATAACCAATTACTTCTTTCCTTTTCATGCCTAAATATTACTCTCTTTATTCGGTTATTCCCTTTGCACTGAAAAAGGAAACTACAAGGAAAAGTTGATTATAAATTTCACATTTTCACTTGTTTTTTAGAGGAAAATTGGTACCTCCATCCCCAAAATATCTGCTTTATTATATTCTAATTTCTATCAGAACTCAAATCATACATATCAATTTTTTTTTTAAAGAATAAAGTCTGTAAATGTGCACATATGATGCAAAATCTTATGACCATTAGTGCTTTAAAATAAAGGATTAACATCAATTTTAAATTGATTAAAATTTTGTATAAAAACCAATCACACGTACGCACGCTCGTGTGTGCGTGTGTGTGTATATATAGATTCAAGGAAAATCTATTTATTTTTTTGAAAAAATTTAATAGCAAAAACAATCCAAAAAACATCAGTGTCATTTTCTAACCAAAATGAAAAATTGAATGAGAAAAAATGACCTTGACAAAAAAATAAATAAATAATTAATTAATTAAATATATGCTGTTGGGTGTCAGTATTCAGAAATTTTCCTTCCTGTTCGAATTTGGTAACCAAACAAGCTTAAGATTCAGAAGTGCGTTGTTTTGACTTTTTGACAACATGGTATATCAGAAAAGAGATGGAGATATTACAGTTCCATTCAGATAAAACTGACAAAATAAAAAAAAATAATTAAAAAAAAATAAAAAACACAAGCTACCCATTAAGACCACAAATACGAAAGCATAACAGAGTAGAACTTTCCTACGGTTATTTAAAAATTTATTCCTCCGCCACACGGTTTAAAGGGGAGTATAGTAATAGACTTTACTGGTAATACATAAGATGCTGGGTTGTAGCAACATTTTGGAACCTGCCATCGTATACTGCCTGACTGCTACCAACTGCACCCATTCCCATGACTGCCTGCTTAAGGCCGTGCTGGTTTTGTGGATGCATAAAAGCTTGAGCACCAGCCATTTTGCTCAATGCCATCTGCCGTTCAAAAGCAGCAATATTGGCAGCTGGTGGGGGAAGAGGGCTAGAGCCGGTCCCCAGTGGAGTGGGTTTACTACCCCATGAGCACTGCAACATTAAAATATTGGGACATTATGCTATTATACGAGACATATCACATCCAATATCGATTTCAGTAATTAATAATCCTGAATGCACAGAAATTACTTAATAACTTATGGTGCACCAATAATCATAGGACCAATCAAACCACAAACTCTTATCATCCAAATATTCTATTTCTAAAAATGAAAAATGGAAAAGCTTACAATCAGTCAGAGAATACCACAAATCAACCGGGAAAAGTAGCACTTAATTTCTTTATAAAATTATTGAACTATTTATACTAGCCTAAAAAAGGGATGTGATAGCATGCAAATTTGAACCATCCAATCACGCACACCACTAATCTCACGGTCCACATGCATGAGCACCGGATTACTACTCATCTAAGAGATGACTAAAATCTACAATTGAGGGAGAGAAAAACTGCCCATATCAAAAATGTAAAAGGCCGTCAAGAATATAACTTCATTTTGATCAAGAAAAGAATCTACCTTGATTGGTTTGCCATAGAGAAGACGAGCATTTCCCACCTGAATAGCACGAGCTGCTTCAGCATGTGTACTGTATCTAACAAAGCCAAAGCCTTTATCACGTTGTACCCTCACATCTTCAATAATTCCAGCACCAAGTGCATGGAAATGTTGATGGAGATCGGCAGAAGTAACCTGCAAATTGTGTTTTAATGAGAAACAGCCTATCGTAGAAATTTTCACAACTTTTCTCCTCAGAAGAATCATATTTAACTATACCTAATTATAAGGTTATGATTTGCATAACATGCATAGTCAATCACTTATAACAGACCGTTTTATCTAAGTATATTATAAAACTGATGTACTCATATCACCTTCTGGGACCCCATGATAGAGGATTTATAATTTTTAGCTAAATTCATACAATTACTTTAATCCCTCGCAATACAAATGATCCAAGTCCATAGGCATCTTATCTAAGAGCAAGGCTAAAATTCAGTGGCTCGTTGACTGATAGGCCTGGTGATGCAGTACCAAGAGTACAGTTTTATTCCTCATCTTCCTGTCCCCCATGGTCCCAGTAAGATTAAATAAGATGAACCTTTACAAATTGCATAGACAAAAGGGCCAAATAGCTACTAATTGCAAGGGATATACAATTCCTTGCCTCATGAGCAAGATTGCCAACATAAACAGTGGTATATTGAGGATTGGTCTCAGGCACCTCATCATCCTTCTCTTGGCTGTCTTCTGCATTGAATAAAAATATCGTGTAAGCTAAACATAAGAACAGGCACGCATACAACAATATAAAATATTTCATGTTCAAACACGCAAAAAATCAACACAAATAGCCAAGGATTCCAATACTAAAACAAGTAGCTATTTAAACAAATAGAAAAAAAAATCAATGGAAAAGGGAAAAACATAAGACTGAAAATAACAGCCAGCCCAAAGACACAACAGCATGTTCTGTCATTCAAAAGTCAGTTTGCAAATTGCAGTTTACAAAGAGAACAAATTATCTTGTTGCATATAAAGTAAATGAAGATTCCATTTGTTTTAAGGAATTGTATAGAAAAGAAATGGAACACCTATTCTTCATTCATAAGCAAAATTCAAATCTTAAAATGTTTGTGAAATATCAATGATAAGTATTTAATAGACACTTAAAATTTCAAGCAAAAGTTAAGACACTGGAACAACAATATCTAATATAATATTATCCAAAAATAAAAATGGACAAATTTATATTTTTAACAAAATAAATTTCACAGCTAATTAATCCTATGTTATGCTATTCCATGAACCAAACAAACTACAAACAAAAAGTACCAATGATAGCTTCAAATCAGCCAGCATTAAACAAGAATTAGCCAAATGTTTATTAATCAAGACATCAGCCAAAAAGTATTATATATAAACAAGGTAACTGACACAAACTCCAAGAATCAACAGGCTTAAGTTGATATCCAAAAAAACTTCTTAAAAATTTCGTCAAAGCTGAAAACCACCTGAAGTTCCATTTGTTAGCTCAGCAACACTTTTGGCATCAGTACTCTGCTTATCTTCATTAGAACTAGCACCTTTTGCAGCCCAGTTACAACGGATTTGTCTACTTCCAAGCCACTTTCCTATAATAAAAATATATATACATATATAAACATTCACGAGACACCAAAAACTGAAGAAATGCACCTAATAAGAAATGTGTCACACACAAGTCAGTAAAAACCAACTGCAAGTGTAGGTCTAGATATTGCAGTTCATGACAAGACAGTAGAGACATATGCATACACATATAACCAATCCCAACACTGAATGTTGATAAAAAGCAACATCAAAATAATTTCAGCCAGATCAAGTAACTAGTAATACACAGCCGCATTATTCAAGACAGTGAGGCCTTATCATAAGATCTTACAAGAGTTCCAAATTCAATCGCTAACCACCCAAATGTTCAAAGTATTCATAATTTGACATCATTTTCTCTATTACAAATTGAGTTAAGCAAACTAACATATGATAAGGTATCCACCATAGGCTGCAGCAGTATCATCTAAATGATTAAAAAACCAAAGAAAAAACATACCGCAAGAAAATAAAAGCAGCAAGTAAACAAAAATTGAAGCAATGAAATCTTCCATACCATTTAAGTCATTTATCGCGCTCTGAGCATCCTGACCATGTTGAAAAAATAAATTAGAGCTACCATTTGAAACTTGAGGACTCCAATTATTATCAAATGGATAAACCATAATATTCCATAAACCAATTTTCAGTACCTGCTTATTCCTGAAAGAAACAAACCCAAAACCCCTAGAGCGTCCAGTCTTCTGGTCCCACATAACCCTTGCATCTCTGTAACAAAGTACATATAAAATTTGCCTTCAAATAATCTATATTTCCAGAACAGGCATTTGCTAATAATTACACCTATCATATAATGAGAGAGGAAACTTACGAACAAGAAGGATACACAGAGAAGCATGCATACAACGTAGCATCAGTAACTTCTGGGCTTAGATCACCAACAAAAATATTAAAGTGACCTGCAGCCAATAACAGAATAGAGCATAAAATGTAAGAAACAATTAACAATACTATTACCCAGTAAATGTAACATATCATGACAAAAAAAAAATATGGTAGTTTGATGCATTTGCAGACCCGAGGTATCTTCTCTTTGACCGCTAGCATAAGCCCAATTAACTTTAATAGGCTGTCCAAATCTATAAAAGGAAAATACATATATTAGGAAATGGGACAAAAGAACTTCAACAAGAACTTAGCATAGGTCACAACTCACAGATGCCTTCCATTAAGAATCACGATGGCAAGAGCAGCTGATCTGCGATCAAAGTAATCTACAAACCCATAGGATGACTGCACAGAGACAATAAGCAAGTGGCAAATTTGAAAGCAAACCACCAGTACACAGACTAGTTAGATGAAATTACAATGGCCCATTAACTTGTGCTGGATACTAATTACAGGTGCAAAAGGAAAGTCCTCTAGTACATCATATAGTTCCAGGGAGAACATATGGATTTCTACTAACTGTCCAGCTAGATAAGCAGCATTGCTAAGCATGAGATTGTTGGAGTGAAAGCTAACCTTATCTTTCCTAATTAGTTTACATCCTTCAATAGGTCCCGTGTTTGAGAAAACCTCTTGAAAAAGGGGTTCTGAAACCTGAGGATGGATGTTCCCAACATACCTGCAGTTACCCATTCAGATAAATAAATAAACAAATCCTAATAATATATATAAGTTCAGAAACCGTAACTATACAATTAGAAATCAGCAATATAAAACAGGTGACGATATGACATATAACACAGCATATAGATCTAAGAGGAGGGACAAGCGAGCAGCTACATCACAAATGCTAAAAGAATGGTTATAAAATCTAAAGATGTAAAGTTGTCCATTTAAAAGAGATACAAGCCCAAGCATAAATGCTAAAGATGCTAACCCAGTTCAAGCCTCAGTCCCAAAACAATTAAAATAAACTGAAGGGGGAAAAAGAAAAAAGAAGGGAAGGTTCAGCACTCACACACTGCGGCATGCACTTGAATCAAAGCCGGGAGGCAGATTTCCACTCAAAATAGGCTCTATCTGCAAAATAAGAGGAAATAAAAACCCTAAAACATCAAATCCTAGTCTGCAGAAAGAATGGAAGAAAAATAAAGATGCTTAAAAACCAATATTAAAAAAGTCCATCAGCCACTCAAACTAAAGCGTCTTACAAATAATAATTATACCTGCATTTGTGTACGGTTTAAAAAGAAATCCCATTAACACAGACTCCCATTAACACATTACTAATTCGAGAAGACAAATCGGAAAAGATACTAACAACCAATTCAAATGAAAAAAATTTCTACTTTCGGACCCTGCATATCCAATGGCTTCTTGCCGAGCTATAGTTTCAATATCAACTAAATTAAATAAAGAAAAAGAAAAAGAAAAGCAAAGGCTATGGGAATGATGCTTTTTTCTCTGAACTCTACTTTCGTATTGGCCGGTTAGATTTCCTATTCTTTATTCCCATCTTCCGATTACTCTTTCGATTTTCTTTCTTTCATTAGTATGCTAATCCCGAGCTCTATTCCGATCAAAGCAAAGAGAACTCTTAATTAAACACAGCACGAATTAACGCGTTAAAAATTAAAAAAAAATTGAAACCAAAGGCACCAGAAAAAAAACAAAACCTGGGGAGCACCAAGGAGGGCAGGATGGGGATATTGCATAATGGCTGCTTCTTCCTTCAGCCTCTGATAGTGCATCACTATCTACCACCTTGAGGTAATTTGGGTTACGTGACGGATTTATTAAAAAAAATAAAATGGGTTAGGGTTTAAAAGAGAGGGAATTGAAAAAAAAAAAACCAAAGAAAAAAAATTTTAAAAAAAAACCCTCAAAGGGAGGGAAAAAGGAAGAAACTAAAACGATCAGGAAAAGATGCAGACTCCGACTGAAGAGGAGACGATACTGCCTCTACCTCGTCTTCATTATAATAATAAAAAATAAAACTTCGGATTCGGTAATGATTATCTGCGCTCTAGACCATCGTGGCTATGGTAGTCCCTCCAAGGAGAGCTGCCCTAATTGTGGGCTTTTCTTTTAAATCACAAATTTGGGTTTGGAGTAGGCCCAATCATCTAACTCAAAAAAAGGCAGCCTTACTCAAATTTCATTTTTCTTTATTTTTCCATTAAAATCTCTATATGTAAATTGTCAACCTTTCTTCTTCAAAATTATTCTCAACTTTTTCTCACTTTCAAAACCCTAATTCATCAAACTTGCGCGGCGCAATTTCTTACAAATACTTCAATAGAAAAAAGGTAATAATCTTACAAATAAAATTAATATATAAAAACATTGTCGCCAAAAGTAAGAAGTCAAAGAAGAAGTATATTCAATTTTCCAAGCCTTCTATATAACACGAATAATGCGTATACAAATGTTGTATGAAATATATAGAAATAAATAAATACAAATTGAATTATGTTTTCATTTTATTTACGGTACTTAACCATGATTGTTGATTCGAGTGATAAATATCTCAAATTTTCTTAAATGATATTTTAAATTTAATCATTATCTTTTATATGAAATATACACTGTTAGAACAATTACCTCTGAACATAAAATTTTAAGTTAATTGATTATGTAAATTTTTAAAAAAATGGAGTAAGAGGTTAAAGGATTGTAGAGCCAAAAGTTTTTCTCAATAGAACTTTATTATAGGCCCATTAAGCTTGACATGACTGTGGCCCATACCATAATTAACTTGGACACTCCCGAGTAAACATTTATCCTTGATTGGATAGCATCTTTTTATTTTTTATTTTTTTATTTTTTGGAAAGATATAGCATTATATTTCTATTTCTCTTTCAGCCACAGTGTACATTCAATCTCAAATGGTGAATGCAAAATTTGCTATCACTAAGGTTTTATTTCTGACTTAATCAAGTGATAATGAATTTATTGAAATGATTTGAAAATATTTTCAATTAAAATTGAAATTTAACTAATTAATTGAACTTAAATTAATTTTATTGATTTAATTGAAATTGAATTTAAATTTGGCATTTTTCCCTATGTATGTGATTAGTGATTAAGAAAGTTTAAGAATTAGACACATATAAATAGAGTTCGTTTGAGCTTAATTTTATTTATGATCACTAAAGTTTGGCGATTGTAAAGTTATAATCACTATACTATTATTTGTAACGAAAAAATAACTAAATTTTTATTTTATAACAGAAAAATCACAAAAATCGAAAAATTAAAAATTCGGCTATCAGAAAGAATAACTCAGCTTTTATTTTAGTTGGATTGATATTATACAAATCGCAAAATAATTGGGTTGATATCATACAAACTGCACCATTAAAAAAATAAATAAATAAATTGAATAATAAATCAAAATAAAAATTAGTTTTTTTTCGGTGATCGGATTCTCGATTTTTCGATATTTATGATTTTTCTGTTATAAAATAAAAGTTCGATTATTTTTTCGTTACAAATCATAATATAGTGACCATAACGTTATAATCGTCAAATCTTAGTAACTATAAATGAAATTAACTTGTTACTTTGACAGGTAGGTGAATTGTGACACTCCGATATGGATGCACCATAGTTCTATTCCATGCAAGACCGTGGGGGTGTATTACTTGGGATGGATTCTATCATCAATCATTCAACTGGCATGAGGATATCCTTCATGGCTTGAGCTTGATTTTGTCTAGCGAAGCAGTCGGAGAGTTTTTTTCTTGCAAGACTAGCTAGTTAATGTCTAGTGTTTTTCCTTTTGCTCTTTCCTTTCCTTTTCAGAAAAAAAAATATATATATATATATATATATATATATATATATATATATATATATATATATATTACTTATGCTTATTCGATTATTCTACTAAAACTATTTTTCTACTTGTATTTATATGTTACGAATTATATGCAGAAAAAAATTCGTATTCAAGTTCAAGATTCTTGAAGAGGTTAAAAATTACAACTTATTTACTATTCAATTAAAAGAAAACAACTATAATTCTAGTTTAAGTAATAAGTTAGTATATAATAACATTAAGGCCTAATATATAAATCTGCCCATGCACTCATAGTTATCCTAATTGAACTTGCTAAAAGCACAAATTTACATATGAAAATGACTTAAATTTGCGATATCATCGTTTGGACTTACGTATATTTAATTAAAAAATTATCAATTAAAAAACAACACATGTCGTATATGTCAATGGCGGAAAAAAAAAAAAAACGGCCATTTCTGTCTCAACCTCTCTTTCTCATTTTATTTCTATCCTTTTATCCATAATTCATCTATATTCTTTCTCTTTCTCTCTCTTTTTTTTTTCTTTTTTTTTTTTGCTATTATTTCTTAAAGTGTCGAAATCAAATAAAAACGTAGAAAAGTAGTCATGTTGTTTTTAAAATCAATTTGGAGATTGTCCTTGAATATTGTCAATGCACGCTATACTTCAACAACACACCCGATATATATGGAGTATATTTTTTTTCAATAAATGTGAGTACTATGTATTAAAATGATGGTGAAAATTGCAATAAATAAAATTGGATTGGGCTGCTACATTATGAACGTTTCCATCAACCAGACCTTGTTTGGCCAATAAATAAGTAGCCGTATTAGACTATTAGATATATGTTTATATATCACATTACAAAAAGGCAAAAGATAAAAAATAAAGTTTGACCAGAAAAAAATATTTTTAATAATTTGGATCAGATTCAAAGAATCGGTTTCAATATGAAAAGTCACATTTGCATTTGCTTCTTTGAATGCAATACCTTCCGATAAAAGAGGATAAAGAGGAGAAGAAAAGGTTTTAACCTTCTAGGTATTAGGCTGATCAAGGCGATTGCCTACAATAAAACCAATGCTACCTACAATTTTAGTCAGAAAAAGAGCAGCGTCAACATTTATTTTAAAAGATAAAAGAGGAGGTGGCTCCCAAGTAAAAATAGTTGGAGACTATATCAGATTAGGTTGCACAAACTTATATGCTTCCTTGAATTTATTAACAAAATGCAAACAGTCTTGCCAAATGACAGTAGACTTAGGAGAGATACCTCGAAAACTCAAATTATTTCGAGCATTCCAAATACCTTAAAGAATGTGTATTAACAGAGTTGTAATGTGATTAGAAATGGGTTTGCTTGATGAAGTAGGGGGCATGTTCCATACCTCCTGGAAAGAAATATTAGAATTGTCATAAAATTTGCCAAAAGTAGAAAGATGCCATACTTTTTATGCAATAGGACAGTAAAAAAAGAGGCGAACCAATGATTTCGACATGTCACAGGTTGGGCATAAATCAATAAAGATAGAAAAATGCTGACACAAATCCATACGTATAGGTAAGTCATTGAAACTCATTTTTCAAAAAAAACACCTTAAGTTTGTGTGGAAGTAAGGAACTCTAGAAATTTTTTTTCAATGTACCAGAATCAAAGACAATTGTGCCAAATCATAAGTTAGACCAAGGTATTGGAGTGCCACAAGATATCTAGATTTAACTGAAAATTCTCCAGAAGTGGTATGATGCCAAAATATGGTGCCCTCATCCAAATAAATGGCTAGAGGCAAATTTAGTATAAATTAAGCATATCTTGGAATGAAAGCACTATTGATAAGTTTAACATTTCAAGTAAGACAGTGAGGATTAATCAAAGATGAAATACGTCCAGACAGTGGTAGAACTCCAGGATTAAATTCTAGATTAAAAGGAAAAGAATCAAGTATCCAAATTTCAAAGAAGTCAATATTGTTGCTACTGAAAACCTGCCAACGTACCTCCTTTTTTAACGCCATCAAGTCTTGAAAAATGCTTTGCCATCTCCAAGAATCAATCAAAAAAAGAACCACTTATAAAAAATCAATTTTAGAAAATTGTTTTCCTTTCAGAACACGTGCTAAAAGAGAATGAAGAAATTGAATGATACGCTAGTAATGTTTTGCTAATAAGGCAAGATTAAAAGATTCCAATTTGTGAATACCCATACTGTCCTTCCATTTTCGTTGCCAAAACTTTGATTTAGCTATCCAATAATACTTTTTGTCCATATGAAAAGAATCTCACCAAAATTTAATAATCTTTGCAGTCAGAAAATCACATAGTTTCGAGGGTAATTTAAAATAAAATATAGTGTAAATTGGAATAGTTTTGAAACATATTTAATGAGAATATTTTTGCCACCTTTGGACAAGAGATAAAATTGTCATCTATCCAATTTAGTTTAGAGAATTTATAAAAAAATATCTCATTTGGAAAGAAAAGTAATAGATTATAATAAATGTTGGCAAATGAGGTCTAATAAATTATATTTTCGGATGGTTAATTTTAAAAAGTTTAAAGATTTAATTGGGACAATAATAAATATTTTTTTTTATATATAAGGTTAGAAAAAAAATGAAATTAGTAATGACTCGCCAAACTTTATAGTTGGAAATGTAAATCAAAGTTGGAAGTAAAGGGTAAAGCAAGTTGGGGGTGGGATCCACCATGGAAATAAAGAAATAAATAAATAAATAAAAACGCGTGATAATAATATATATTCCGATGCGTGAAAGAGGGAATAATAATAAAATAAAGGCGTAGGAATTGGTCAAACAAAATCGGGCCTACCAACCATGAAGCATATCATGTGAGGCCAATTGAATAACTTATCATCTTCTTTATTTTTAATTTTCAATTAATATGCCAAACTGCTTACACATGAACAAGGTGACAATACTTAGGTTTATTTTCCATGGTGGAGATGGGAACTTTCCTTTTGACTTGTATGCCCTATGCTACTTGAAATATATTAATAAAAATAAGTTAATTAAATACACGTACCTGTTTTTTAAATGTGTTTAAATTTTATTTGAACTGGTCTTTAGGAATTAGTTTTTCCTTGACAGCTGTTAGTGGGCATGACAACTGTTAATGGGCATTATTGGCAGCTATTTTTCTCCTCTTGTTGTTAATGTTTTTTTAGTTTTTTAACATTCAATCCAAATACGTGTGATTTTGCTAATAATAATAATAATTTTTGTAATATGCATGCACAATAAGGAATATATATATATATATATATATAAGCTTTCTTTTTTTTTAATATTAAAGAAATTACGAATTTATTAAATTATTGAAATTGGAATTATCTCACATTTGACTCCTAAATATGGCTAAAAGTGCAAATCCCTCTAAAATTTGATAAAAAAAATACAATTCAACCTGTAAAGTTTAATACTTTTAATATTTTAAAATTGAGACAATTTAACCCTTAAAATAATAGCATTTTCTGTTTAATCATTTTTCGTATATTAACTGTTGATGTAGCAACATGAATAATATGTGACATTTAATAATTGAACATGTATTTATTGACTTGTCCTTTTTTAGCCACATAATGTTTTATATGTCAAATGTTAAAATGTTATGTATTACCTATATTGTCACATCAACAGTTAACAGATAAAAAATAATTAAATTGATAAATTTATCATTTTAAAAATTAAATTATTTTATTTTAAAATATTATAGGTGGTATTATAATAAATTAAATTTTAAAAATTGAATTATATTTTTCGTTAAATTTTAAGGGGTGATTTTCACCTTTCGGCGCCAAATAATTTGATTGATGATTGGGACTACGCATACAGGGCGATGTACTGAATTTAGATTCCGAAAAGTTCAAATCAATTTAGATTGGTGAGAAATATCTATCTACATCAAACAGCCTGCACTACAAAATTTTGATGTAAAACGAAGTGTCTAATTCGATCGTTCACGCAAATTGCTAGAGGAACATGGCAATAATGACACATTCTGAAAGAAACCCCTTGATATTATTGCATTGACAACTGGATTACTAGCAAGTATGGAAAATGTGTCAAATACAATCTCATTTTTATCATTCTATTCATTCATAATCTAATTCAAAAATTTGCAGAATTAAATACTTCATTACTCCTCCATCCCTTTCAAAAATAATCCATTTTATGTACTTTTTGAGGAGGTCAGGAAACGGTTCATAATAGTATTGGTTGCCTTTTTTTTTTTAATGGTGAATTTGGAACGCAACAATCATAGAAAATATTTGATGCGAACATGACCAGAGAGAATACAAGCAGGAATAATTGATCCCTTCACATTATGAATAGATAAACTATCTGTTTAGTCAATAAAGATATAATTAATTACACGAAGTAATAGTGAGATCCATAAATAGTTAGATCTACAATTCCCTAATAAAAGCCTCCGAGTGAAATCACCAAGGAGAAACTAAGGAATAAAAGCCTCGGAGTGAAAATCACCAAGGTGAATATAAGGAAAAGCAGGATCCAACCCGCAAATAAACAAATAATAGAAGAGACCTACGTTATAAGAAGCTAAAAATGAATATAATTAGCTAGGAAGCAATGGAACTAACGCGTAGGCTGAGCAGCCAGGCCTAGCCATGATTTGCTCTCAGTTGGCTTGGAAGGAGTGGCCGCTGAGCCATCTAATTGGTATGGAGCTCTGGCAGTGATCCTGTAGTTACGAATACCAAAATAGATGTAAATAACAAATACCAACTAAATCAATTTCAACACCAAAACTGGACTTTTTTTATGCTAAGAATGGCAAATCTTTTCCGATTATATAGCAATTAATGGTAATCAATACAACGAGATGTTGTGATCTTTGTATGGTAATATCCCAAAACAGGAAAATAAGAAATTAAAAAAGAATAGACTTCAACCAGATGCTGATTAATTAATAAACTAATTTAACTCAGTACATGCATTACTAACTTTGTAGTTTACCCAAGTCAAGGCGCTCTTCTATCTAATTTAATATGAAACCTACCTATCTTTTCTCTTCTCCAAAAATCGATGAAGGGAAGCTCTCCTTGCAATTGGCAAATCTGATATTAAGAAAATAAATAAATAAATTAGGAACCCATGAAAAAGATCAATACCCCTTACTTATCCAAATAAGAAAATAGAGCTGGAAAAAGAAAATTACCACTTGTAATTGCCTGAGGAGGAGGTTGAACGCGCTCTTGAGTCAAATTATTGCTAAAATTAGGAATGGTATTTGAGGTAGAAGGAACTGAATTTTTGGATTCAACTTGGGGTTTAGCTACATTAGGAGCAAATACTGGAGGACTCTTAGCAGCAAACGAAGGAAAAACAGGGGCACTAATGCCCTGCGAGTTTCTCTTGCCAGCCACAAGCATAACTTCCTTTGCCTTATCAGCTGGAAAATCATCAAACACGATTACTTGTCCACCATAAAAAATAGTCATTTGTGCAGTTTGAGGCTCCGGGGTCACAGGCTTGTTGATACTGGCAAAACATCAACATAATAATACCAATTAGCCAAAAGAAACAAGCCCGAAACATCCATTAATGGATGAAAGAGGAGAGTAAATCAATGCACCTTGGGTCCAGCCTCTTTTGCACTTCTTCCCGTGGTGCAGGGACAGCAAGACCAGATTGTTGAGGGAACAAATCCATAGATCTCCTGTTAATCCAAGGATTACTCACGTTTCTGCTCGAAAACTCAACTTGTTTCTCATTAGTAGGAAACAAATTCATTGTTGTTAGTGGTGTCTGTTGGAGCATCTCAGACGAGCCTGAAAAATACGGATTGGAAAGCCTAAAAATCAGATCAGATCTCCTAATATTTTAATTTGATGATAAAGCGTTTAGTACTACTTTTCAAATGGAGAAGAAATATTTATTCGCCAGGCTTTTATAACAAGCACTTGTGGAATCTAACACCGAGTTTCTTTCTGACTCAACAAACTTAATCTTAACAGAAACAGATCTCAAATGTTTATATTAGAATATGCGTTCTCCTTTCTCTTTCTTTGCCTACAAATGAGGAATTGGTAATTCCGTATATGTAGGCTACATAAAAGACGTGCTGATTGAATTATTGAATCATTCAGCAACAATCCGTCAAATTAGGAAAGAGATTTTAGGATCTGGAGATTTTACGGACAAGAAAGCAGGGAAATAGAATTATTAAGCATAACTCAACACCCGAAGAAGCTTTTCCTTACGGATAATATATATAATTAACATTTAACATGCGCCTGGCAAATATAGTGATTCAACTTTAATGGAATATCATCAAAAACTTAAAATTAAGGCCAAATTGTAAACTAAGGCCAATAAAAGCAACGTCATTACTTATTTTCTCTTGATCCTCTATACATCAAGTCTCTTCAACCAAAAATTGCAGCTATAATTCTCCATAAACAAAATCTGAATTGAAAAATAAAAATGAAAAATAACGCACCATTTCCATTTCCTTCACTGCTGCATGTCATTCCGAGACTAAGATCTCCAAAAGTACCTTTCTCCTTCAAGTACTGACTCAACAGACTACATCTCTGAGAGAAGCTCGATTTTCCCGGCATCCTCGCCGCCTTCTGTCCGGATAACTCAACAAACTCCGGCGAGACAGACATAATTATTAGGCAAATATAAAGCACACAAGTTCTCAAACAAGGAAAAAAAGTAGCTAAGAATTCCAATCAACTTGAGTCTTAATTCGTTCCTGTAAATAGAGAGATGAGAGGAAGAAGAAGAAGCTTATCCTTTTTTCTATTTTTCTAATAGGAGGTTGAATAATTGGGGTTAAAAGAAGCACGAGGAATATACGGACCATTTAAGCTTTGTCTGTGGAACTTAGCGGAGGGCGGTTCATCAGTACGATTACTATATTAATTTTTTTTTTATTATTTTATTGTCCCGTTGCGTTTTCTTTTTATTTTCTAAGCGGATGTTCCCAGCACGTGTTCTTTGCATTTTGTTTTTTAAACTAATCGGCGATATTTGCAATTTTCATTAAATTACCTTTTTACCCTGCATTTCCTCACGTTTTCGGATTCTGTATACCCAAAAATGCCCTGGGTTTGCGGGATGGTGTTTGTGTGCTTTCGTTTAATTATCCCGCTCTTGGATTAAGGAGCGCTTTGCACGGACACTGGTTCAAATATACCAATAAACTAACTAAATTTTATTTTTTTCTCTGATAAATAATTAAAATTTTTTATTTTCTTTTAATAGTGATTTTAGCCACTGAAACTAAACAATTAAAAATCGTTGAGCAGATTGCCAACTTTCAATTTTTTATATGCTGAAATTTTATGCATTAATACTCATAATTGTTAATTTGCAAAATCCATAATTTAGTATTGAAATTTTAACGATTTTACATATTAAATTTTTATATTTTCAAAAATACGCGTTGAATTTTTTAAAATTTAAATATTTATATATTAAATTTTTATATTTTTAAAATAATATAATAGATTTTTGAATTTATTTATTAGGATGCATTAATTTCGAACAGATATTAAAAAATCAGCGTTAAGTTAAAATGCAAGTGAGTTTAATTGAATGTGTATTATACTATCATTTATATCGTTCATGTTAAATTTAATGTGTTATTCTTAAAAATTTTAAAATTCAATGTGTAATTTTTAAAATGTACAGACTTAATATATAAAATCCTTAAAATACACAAACTAAAATATAATTTTTTTCCTTATTAATTTAGTAGTAGTCATATAATATACAATTATTTAACAATAACATGAATATAAAAGGCTCGCTTAATTTAGGCCCAATAGCTCACAGTCAGTGGAACCCACTCGTTATTCTTTTTTTAATACGGGGATGCTTCAAACCTGGTATACCACCTTGCGGAAGGGGGATTCACAAACAAGTCCAAATATATATCCGTTACCAAACAGTAGGATTGGCACTAGTTTCAACGCGGCGTCAGCGGTTTCGGCCAGTAGAGTGGAGACGGTGCTAGAAATAACGACATCAGATGCGATGCTCGTTTAACTTACATGCCGACTTGCGGGCAGGCACTGGTGAGGGGACCGCTCAGCCTGTGGAGCATAAGCGCACGTTGCGTCTTCAAATTAACAGCAGGCACGTGGCAGATGCAATTTGATTGCCAGTTGCGCGTGGCAAATTTCTAGACCGTGTGATTGGGGAAAACAGGATATATTGGGATGGTGATGTTAATAATGTCCCGTTAATCCCTTCACGAGATTTTCATGCGTTCCCATTTGTATCCTGCTCGCTTTCTTTGGTTTCGCGCCAAGAAAAAACTGCTTCCTTCTCGCGTTAGGCTTTCTTATTTAGTATCGTTATGCCTTCTTTGCATCATTAGTTTTTTTTTTTTTTGAAAAAAAAGAAGAAACACAAGACCTTATAAAAAAAATACTCTGTTGAAAACTACATTCCTGATATCTGCATCTAGAATATTATGCATATCAACTGGAGCCACATTATGCCAAGTAAAAACTCTGTCTTATTCAAAGGTCCAGCTAAGCTAGCTAAAAAATCTGCAGCTACATTTACTTCTCGATACACATAGACAACCTGAATTATCCATTCCCGGTCCAAAAGATCCTTAATGCGAGACAGGAGCGATTTATAGATAGGTTCCCCCCCCCCCCTCATGATGGTTTAACAGCTGAACCACACTACAGTTGTCAATTTGCAGTTGGATTCTCCTCCATCCTCGATCCCAAGCTTCTTGCAGACCCCAGAAGACTCCCCAAAGCTCAACGGAGAAGGCGTTCCCTCCTCTAACAACTGCTGAGAAATCTCCTAACCAACGCCCTAACTCATCCCGCATCACTCCCCCACATGCCGAATCTAATGAGCTACGCCTGAAAGTCCCATCAGTATTAATAGTCACCCACTCCGTTAAAGCCGGCTTCCACCCCACTTGCATCTCACATCTAACTCCACTCTTCCTGCCCACATCACTGATAATCTCCTTGGCCTCCATATAAGCCACTACACCCGTCAAAATGATCTCTTTCTTCACATTCCATGGCTTACTCACACCATTAAACACAAACTCATTCCTCCATTTCCACACGTACCAGCAACTGAACCCAAATAGCTGGCTCCAGTTGATATTGTCCTTTACCTGTGCACTAGCAAGGTTATCTTCGATCCAGGTCTGAAGATCATACCCAAAGAACTTGCCCTGATCTGCAGTATCCACCCAAGAACTCCAATAACTTTTAACTAACCTACAATCCCTCAGCATATGTAGCATAGTTTTTGCCTCAATATTACACATGGGGCAAATATTTGTCTCAGCTAAATGTCTTCTTTTTCGTTCATCATTGGTAAGGATGCGATTCCATAAGGTTAGCCAAAGAAACATTCTAATCCTTTGAGGACCTTGCCACTCCCAGCACCTCTCCTACTTCTTGTCATTCTCCTGACCGACCATATAACTGAGCATATCATAAGCAGAACTAATACAGAAATTTCCAGATAGAGATGGTAACCACACTAAAGAGTCACTACCTAGCTCATCCATTGGAGGAAGCGACAGATCCAACAAGTCCAAAACATAACTAGGAAGGAAACGACCCAATACATCTCTGTTCCAACCAATATCCCGAATGTATCCCTCTCTCACCGTCATCCCCGAGATCTCCTTCCAATACGGACTTTCACGCGAGTAAGGAAGCACATAATCAACTAGAGGACCAGCATCAGACCAGCTATCATACCAAAGTGAGGCTGTTCTGCCATCATTCGCATCATTAGTTTATTCGCATCATTAAATTTTAGCCTTTTATAATTATTTATTAATCATAACAGAAAAAAGCCAACATCTAATTCACAACTTTTGATACGATGACAGAATATGTATAGTGTGTACACATTTATACTGTCCAAATGAATGTATTCAATTTAGTACTGTTTAAATAGTGTAGATGCGTACCACTAAGTATGTTTTGCGCCGGAATACCATAGAGGTTAGGCTCCGCTGTTAGAGAAATGTCAGTGAAATGTGGGGTTTATCTTCCTCCCCTTTCTATTTCTTACAACTTAATAACTCCTATATTTTTTCTCCATTTATTTAATTTTTAATTATTTTAACATATAAATTTATATAATTTTTTTATTTCCATTTATTTATATTTATTTACATATATAAAATTCAAATAAATTTTATCAATTTAGATAGTATTTATTAAATCGATACGGATAAAAAATTTTAAGATAAAACTGAAATACTTTTCAGATCCGAATATGTAATAATCAAAATAAAACTGAAAAAATATTTCGAATTTTTTTTCAATTGTTTGTTAAAATTTTTTGAATGAATTAAAAATATATTTTTTTAATTTTTTAGTTATTTCTTATCTTATAAATTATATAAATGTATATTTTAATTTTTTTAATATATAGGTGGTTAAAATTTATTGCAATTTTTTGAAATGTGGGACCCTTTTTTTTAATAAATGCTTAAAAATTTAAAAATATTTAAATAATTTTATTTTCTTTTTATTTCAATCTTTTCAAAATTAACAAACACCACCCTATAATACAATCACAAAATTCTTATAATGTAATAATAACAAAAATATTTGGAAGAAATTTTCAATAAATTTTAAATTTAAGTTTATTAAAATATTCATAATAAGAATAAAACAAAAATATTTTGATAAAATAAATAAATAAAAGTAGTGAACTTATTAAGCATAAATATTCGGGATGAATCAATTTAGTGTGAAATTGTGAAAAATAGAGGAATGAGAGATTATACCCTATCTAATTCTAAAAAGAAAATTGAAAAGAGAGATTATACCCTATCTAATTCTACTATAGCCGTGCCATGTTTGAATTTTTCGTTATCTTTAATTAAAATTCGAATGGATTAACCGGATTTTAAAAATATTAAATATTTGGCCTTAATTCTTTAAAAAAAAAAACGACTTTTGTGTTTAAATCATTAGTAGTCTAAATAGTAAATAGGAGTGTGTCACATTACCATAAGCTTGGTTTTCTTTTCTCCTTGTCTCGAAATCAGCTACGTTGAAGTCATGTGCACGCCCTCAAATTTTTTTTTTAATATATATATATACATATATGATAATAATAATAATAATAATAATAATAATAATAATATTCCCTAATTCATTTTAAGCATCCCTCTCAACTTTTAATCACACCTCTCTTAAAATTAAATAAATAATAAAGTTCAATAATATATTAAAAATTATAAAAAATAGAAACATTAATAACAACTTATTAAGCAAGTCAAATAATTAATTTATAGCGTATTCGCCTCTTTACATTTCCCATTTGTCCCTTTCTCACGTTTTTTTTCACTTACAATTTTTCTTTCTTTTCACTTGCAACATCTTTAGTTCTTTACCCCTTTCTCTTCATTTTCCCATTTTCCTTTTCCACAAAGCATATTGTTACATTCCCTTCCCCTTTTGCTTTTTTTTTTTTCAATTTTTTGAAGCCTTTCAAATTTAAAGTGGGATTAGCAAGTTTTTTTCATCATTTCAATTTGCACTTGGTAATAAAATTCTATTTTTTCTTGTGAATTCTAATACCATGTTTATTAAATTTTTCCCTAATTTATTTTTTTTTATTTTGTAGATTTTATAGATTTTGTTAAATAATTTAACAAATAGCAGCCTGTATTTATGTGTAAATGGAGGGAGTAATAAATATGGATGGATCTACATAGTAGATTTTAGAGACAATTGTTCATGTGTAAATGGAGAAAAATAAACGAAATTCACCTAGAATTTTCGTAAAAGGAAAAGCAAAAGTAATTTTGTTTGTTAAGTTTCTATATTTGTTAATTGAGTGATATTTGACTATGTTTTTTATTTTCAAAAAAAAAAAAAGACTATGTTTGTTAATTTTGCCCAAGTAATTTTTTCTGTGTAAATTTTGTCTGTGTTTGTTAATTGAGTGATGATTGACTAAAATGAAATGTCTATGTTTATGTATTATTTTTTTTTCCATTGATATGGGTTATGGATAAATTTCTCAAAAGGAAGTCAACTTCTAATCAAACTTTTTCAAGGTATCTTGAAGCTAATTTTGAATTAAATTTTTCGAAATAATCTCGAGTTGATATTTAATAGTATTGATAATGAGCTAATTATTTAACGATTTCAAAATATGAAATTACGTCGAGCATAATTATGAAAGTTGTATTTTTATTTGATTTCAAGTATTGTATTTTTTTTTAAATTTTAAATGAAATATATTGTTATAGTATAATTTGCATGTATTTTTAGTTTTTAATTTTTATATTAAAATTATAATGGGTGCCCGTGCTGACCCCGGTGTACTTGTAACTTTGCTTAATTCATAAGTAAATAACTTATTAACCGAATGAATATTTGATAAAATATTTTAATCTATGTTTGCTTTCGTCAGTTAAAATAGTCCATGTTTATTTTAGCCCTAATTTACTTTTAAGATTTAAAATTAAGAGACTGATTTACTCTTGAATGTAAATATGAAAATGCATTTTAGAGCTAGATACCGATACATTAAAAGCAAATAAAAATAAAAAAAAATACATTAGGGTATAAATTTTCTATGATAGTAAAAAAAAATCAAAAGTAAATTAGAACCTTATTTCATAATTTATTTTATAAAATACTTATGAATTAAGGTGTAATTTAAATCTCGATCAATTTTAAAAAATTATTATATTTTGAACGGTTTAAACCATAGATAACTTTTAAAATTCAACCAATTAATTGTGTGGAGAATATGAAAATGGATTCCATTTAACTATTGCAAAAAATATGATATTTATATGAAAAGGTTATTTTATGCTATATTTCAAATAACCTAAAGCCTATAACTATCAAATAATGCCCAACACAACCCCACATCCCCAACTAAAAAACAAAACAAAGAAAAGTAAAAAAAAAAAGAAAGGAAACCGTGTGGAAAACGCGGAGGAGACAAGCAAGGTCGGTGGATGAGAGAGGGTTGCCCGTGCAAAGTTCCCAACAAAACAATTTGAAAACGTGGCGCTATATCAGTGGCTATTTAAAGTCTTCAATCGGAACATTTTCCTCGTGAAACTGACGTAAGATGTAATTGACAATCTATCGTTCATCTAATTGAAAATTAGATCAAAGTGGGTCCCATGCAGAGTAGTAATGATCTACGGACTAGATTTCGTAAGTTCGATATTACGGAGTGATTGACTATACATGATATATACACCATTTACACTCTCTAGTGATACTTGCCGTCTTAAGTCAAGATTCAAATAAATGTGAAGTTTGAAAAGGCCTCGGTTCTTAATCGGTCACGTGATCCTCGTGCCCCTTTTTATTATTTTTTGCTGCTACACGAAACAGCCTCACTGTTCTACAAAATTACAATATAGTCTCCTTTGGATTTTGTATTAAATAAAGGAAAAATACTAAAACGCCCTTCGTGTTTCCTCAGATGAGCTGCAATGCCTTTAAATTTTTTTAAAACAAAAATACCATTTAACTACTAAAAACGATACTAAAATACTTTCTACTAATCTACTGTTTATTTCAGGCTAACAGTGCCAACATAGCGCTAAAATAACGATACTGACATAGCGCCACACAAAAAAATATTTACCATTAAACATTTTAAAAAAATGTATAAAAATACCCCATATTCTTTCTCAAATAGGCTAAAATGTTCTTAAATTTTGTTTTTTAAAAAAAGCCTCAAAATTTATGAAATTAATATTAAAATATTTTTTTATTAAGCTATCGCCCATTTAAGGATAACGAAACTGACGTGACACATTATTAGGACCGATTATTATTTATATGGGTCTCGCACTAACACAACGCTTATGTGGCATAATCAGTTTTACTAATATAACACATCAACTTTGTTACTCTTGAAGTGGATTGCAATGTACTTGTGAGAGACGGGCGAGAAGAGAGAAAAAAAGGTAAAAAAAAAATTTATTGTTGATTCCATGCTTACATGATGCCTATGCATCATAAATATACTTGTATGTCTATTACATAATTAATAATCAGTTCTACTAACATGACATGTTAGTTTCATTATCCTGAAGTGGACGGTAGCTTCATGGTAGAACATTTTAGTATTGATTTCATAAATTCAAATGCATTTTAAAAAAAAAAATTAGGAACATTTTAGCCTATTTGAAAAAATATAAAGGAAAATTGTGTATTTTTTTCAAAATATTTAACGGTGGATCCTCACTTATGTGGCCTTATGTGGCGCCATGTTAATATCGTTACCTTAAAATATATAGTAGATTAATGTAACAATATTTTAGAATTATTTTTAGAAGTAAAGAGATATTTTTGTTACAAAAAAAAAAGCTTCAGAAGCATTTCAGCCCCTCTAAAATAATATAAAGAGTATTTTAGTATTTTTTCTCTAAAATAAAAAGAAAAGTTAATTTCCTTAAAATCAATACATGACTACTACCTTTTTTTTATCGAAAAAAAGCAAAAATACATCTTAAATTCTTCGAATTTTAATTTCTTTTGTCATTATGTTCCTACAATATTAAAAATTAACATTACCTTTCTATATTTTTTAATTAGTCATATCATATCTAATTTAAATGAGATTGACAAAAGTAATTTTAGGAATTAAATTTTGTTTCAAAACGATTCATTTTCAAATGGTGTAAGAAAATGGAGTGTTTTCATCCATTTGATATGGAATTTGTTTAATTATTTTAATTTTTAGTGGATCCCACAATATTTCTGAAACGGAGCCACACGACTTTGATCAGTCGTATATTACTGTCTCATCAATGCTGTGTATTCTGGATTTAATATGTTATATGCAAAATTTCAAAAACTTAATATGTAATTTTTATGTACTTTTTAAAGTATAAAAATTTAATATATAAAATCGGTAAATTATATATATTAAATTATGCATTATCCCTTTAAATTATGAAAAACATGGCAAGTCATTATCATGGACGAATCATTATCATAGCTTGTATACCGAGTAATTGATAATTTGCTTCTAATATATTATATATAGTGTAAAACATAATAAAATATATTATACATAGTATAAAACATAATAAATAAAACAATAACTTCAACTTACATTAAATATAATAAAGCACAAGAAAAAAAAAAGAAAAGAAACGAAGCAGTTTATTTGAGTGTGATGATTGGTATAATATATTATGATGATATTTGCCACTCGCCATCTGTTGTGTTAAAAATTGTATCATATTTATTTGTATGAAAATATTATGATATGAACTTGGGGCATTGAGTTGTTTGTAGTTTAATTAAACAAATAAAAGTTAGGTTTAAACGCAGATATAAACTTAATTAATTAGTTGTAGAGTCAATAATGAGAATGATCTCTATGCTTCATAATTTCGGATGGTGGTTCGGATGTGTTTCGGTTATGTTTGTATTGAACACTTCAGCTCAGTTATCAGCTCTCAATGAAAGGATCAAATAATAACTTTAAAATTTTCGTAAAAGTAAAATCCTTTAATATGAGTGAGGGAAAGCCGACGGTGAGTGAGGGAGATGATGTTTGATCGGATGAATTACTTATAAACTTGCAAGAAATGGGTTAATCTGGTTGGACCAAATGTTAGCACTCCGATAATTAAGTCAATAATTAGATCCGGAGAGAATTGTGAGGAGATGCAAAGGGAATGGCATACTCTTCTCTCTAATGTTTTGAGAGAGCTGGCTATTTATAAAATGCTTGAAGGCTTACATGTGAGGCTTATTCTAGTGTAAGCGTAGATTGTAGGTGATATGATGGTTTGCAGACGGCGATTTGACGGAAATATGTATCAAAGAATTTTCGTATGTCAGAGATGCATCTTATTCGATCGGACAGTCTGGATCCGTGTCCCGACTGCACATCAAATTGAGAAATATTAGACGTTTTTGGGCCTGCGTAAGGCTGAACCTCTTAAGGAACACCCATTGGGCTGGACTTTGTAGAAAAAGTGATAACAAGCATTATCAGTTAGGTTTAAACGCAGATGTAACCTTGATTAATTAGTTGAGTCAATAATGAGAATGACTTCTTTGCTTCGTAATTTCTGTGGTCCATCATTTCACAAAGTCATTTGCACGAGTTTTTTACTTTTAACAACATACACGTTTCCTCCATATTTTCCAAAACTATTCTTAAGATTATAGTACCATAATCATTCATGGAAAAAGAAAAAAAAATACCACAAGCATTGAAATTATATATAGTTTGGACACGTTAGATAATGTTTGAAGGCTACTAATTACAACTCCAATTTTTTGGACATGTTTGCCAAATATATATATATATATAGAGGTAGCAAATGGGTGGGTTAGATGGGCTTGGATTGGATTATTAATGAATGAGTTATTAATGGGTTGGATCATTAATGGATTAAAAAATATGGATTATTAATGGATTGGGTTGATTTGGGTCGATCCATGAGTTTGGATCATTTAAAATATACGGTACATTCATAATCTGCTAATAACTTTCCTTTCTAAGTTTTATATCTCAATTTGTTGCCTTGCAGTTTCCAATTTTTTGCCAAGATGATTTGCAGACAATTGTGCAGATGGATTTTGCCCAGAATCAGCCAATTGAAAATTAATTACATCATTAAAAGCATCCATTCCCAGAGCTATTATTAATGTTGCTGTTGATTAATAATGATTATTAATAATTAATGCAGGTGCTAATCACGTCTCAAACATGAAAACTGAGCTCTAATTACTATTCTTTACTACCAAATTGAAGGTCCAAATGGAGAAAAATGCTGCTGTATATACAACAAATTTAATTTGGACCACCTACAAAATTCTACCAAGGCAATTTATGTTTTAGGTTTAAGATAAGCATTTTATTAAAAATATAAAATTATTTTTTTCCATTCTTATTAGTAAAGTAAATTATTTAAAATATATTGATTCTATTTTTATTTCACATAACAATCAACCATATCAATTTTAAAAATAAAATATATCTATTTGAATAAATTTAAAAATAAAAATTACTTATTTTAAAAATGTAAGAGACAAAATTTTTCGATTTCAATTAATTTAAATACAAAAATCAATTTTGAAACAAAAATACATGAAAAATTCGTTTTGTTTCAAATATTTTAAGGCTAAAACACTATTGTTCTTTTATATATTTATTTTATTCCATTTTCATGCATATTAAATTGATTTCAAAATAAATAACTATTGAATTGGGAAAAAGAGATATCAAAATTGAATTTGTATTTATTGAATTGGATTTGTAAATTAACAGCTATCAGTCATTGGGTTAATACCCAATGGATCAAAATTAAAATTTTAACAATCCACGTAAAATACTCATTGGGTTAATACCCAATGAATTAAGATTTTTGAATCTTGAAAACACCCATTGGATTAATACTCAATGATCTAATGGGTTGAAAAGTGAGATTGATCAATTTTCGGTTGACCCAATGGGTATTGGGTTGGGTTTGGTTGAAAAATAAAATGGATCAATTTTGGACTGATTCAATGGGTATTTATATGGATTGGGTTGAATTTGAGTCAATTTTTTAGATAAATTTGGATCGACCCATGTGTTTGGGTCAATTTTGCCAAGTATATATATATATATATATGATTTCTGCTGTTCATTTAATCATTCACTCCTAGGACGCATGTAATCTAACATACACATTAATTTAATGAAAAGAGTAAATATTTTATGTGTATAACTTTCAAATTCAAATTCTTAATTGATTTGTGAACTAAGATTTGAATATTTGCATTATCTTTTCTTGGAGAAGGACCGTCAAAGTATAATGGCATCGAACGTAAAATCTGAGGTTACTGGGTCCAATTATTAAAATGTGGACAATAAAATTCAAAGCAAAAGGGTTTTTAAATTTGAAAGAAAAGATAAAAAAGAAAAAAAAAAGTTAATGATAATTATTTTCTCAAATGTCGACAATTTATGGGGAAATTATTGAGGACCAACTCATAATTTACGACTTTGTGCTTCACATTAATCATATCAACTGTCGTTATGCACGATAGTGGTAAGAAATTTGCCGCCCTCTTAAGTTTTTAATTAATCAAGATTAATTATCTCTCTAATTAAATTCCGTAAACTTACCAAACTTCTGCTAATGTCTAATCTCTACCATTACCAAAGTAACAACTCTCTTGTCTACTTTATGTGTGTCGCTAATTTGATTTCTAGATAAGTAATTATGTGTGTCGATAATTTGATATGGATTAAAATGAAATAATTCGCTTATCTTTAAAGTGTCATATTGGTAACATTTTTATATGATTTTATATTTTAGAATTAACTATAAATTTAGACATGATATATAAAATGTTTTTTAACTTTAGGCCAAACAGATGAAACCTTACCATAGTTCCATTAAATACTAACGACATTTACTGATGTAGCTAAATAAATGGCTTCATATGCATGCCAATTAGACTGTCGCATCATATTTTTTTTCTTCTCCATTTCTTTCCTATTATCAAATTATATTACAACAAACTCTTTAAATATTTTAATTTACAAAAATTATTGTTATTCCAAAATAATTATATAGCCTACAAAATTAATAAAAAGAAGCGCACTAAACTGAATATGATTATATGAAAAAACATTGTAGATTTTTGTCTAATATAAATTAAGTCAACTTTTTCAAATATATTACAACAATTTTGTTTTGTGATGGTGAGCAATCAGAAAATGTTACATAATTGTATAAAATTATTTTATTTCGATATGTTCAGGCAAATTCTTTTTATTGTAAAAAATACAGTGATAAAATTGCTCTACTACGAATAATAGTAGCCAAAATTTTCATATTTTAAAGTACATGTATATAAAATGAAAAAAAAGTGTGACATATTTTGGCTATCTAAAAAAAAAGACCCTTTTTTTTTTGAAAATGTTATTTTCTAATTTAGTGCTCATAATTTGACTGATTGTTTTTTTTTTAGCTACTAGACTTTGAACATTTTAATATATCTTGAAAATGCTAATTGATCGGAACATTTTAAATTTGACTTCAAATATCTATTAATATCATCCGATTTTTTTTCTTTATTTTGCCATCATTCAATTTCTTGATATCAACGATAAATTATTTAAGCCATAAGATAAACAATATCTTTACGAGAAAATACAAGATATGCAATATCAAAGTAAGAATAATAGTAATTAGATATGGAAACTCTATTAAAAAAAAAGATACGGAAACTAATTGTCAGATCATGTTGATGATTTTATTTATAATTATTGTGCTTTTTTTTTCTGATAACATTGTGAGATTTAGTTAGTGTGATAATTTGAAGATTGTGATTTGATAAGCATAAAGACGGTATTAATTACTCCCTCCGTTTTTTTTTATCAGTAACTTTTGTTATTTTCATTAGGATTAAGAAATAATAAATAGATTTAAATTTAGTATTAAATTACATGATTAAGACTAAATTATCAAATTTGATTGGTTCTGATTTTATTAAAAAAGCAAATTAAATTATATTGAATGTCTAAAAGTGACAGATAAATAGAATTTAAATTTTATTCAAAAGTAACAGATAAAAAAAAACAGAGGGAGGGAGTATATAAGTTTGTTTTAATGATGAAACACTTTAATTTTACCTAACTAGTGGAATGCCACGGTTGGTGGATAATGTAACAATGTAACATTTTTTTTAACTTTATATTTGAGTAAACTCATAAAAAAATTGAGAAAAATCTAAAAATTATATTAATGAATCTTGTTGATTAGTTTTTAGAAATAAACTAAATCTCACAAAGATTAGATCTTCTGGCAATTTGAAGGGTTAGATCAGAAAAGTAATGACATAGTAAAATATAAACCATTAATGAGAATGAGAAGAGATAATATATAAAGATTCCATTAAATGATTAGTATCATATTAATATGATAGAATTTCTAATAATAATATAACGGATAAAAAGGGAGAGTAAAAGGAATTAGATTGTAAAAAGTTATGAATAATGATAGAATTTCCTAATGATCAGTCCTGAAATTAAGAGTTGCAATTTAATAATATGACTACTTTATTTTTTTTTATTTTTAAGTGATTTAATAATATAATTAAAATTAATATATGTATCAAAAATTATATTTTATAATTGTAATTTTTTTATCTAAATTAATAACAACACGAATTTTCAATATTCAATAGTCTTTTTTTTTTCTCTTTTTGAGGGAAGAATTTTGAATAGTCTTAATCATATGCATTAATGGTTTGTCATAGAGTTGGTGTTGGTATATTTTTAATGGTGCTTTACTTGTTAATTAATTAGTCTATATACATCACTTATAATTTTAAAAGAATGATATTGATGATGATTGTAATATCCCACATCGGTTAGCTTGGGAGAGTGACTGGGCTTTATATGTGCGAACGCTTTACAACCCAGTATACGCGTTTTGAGGAGTGATCTCCACCGTGGGACCTCTCAGTTCTGACTGACTTTAAACCTTGTAGAGGCCTTCTCCGCTGCGCAAAGTGAGAGGAACAAAACCGTGAGGAGTGGGAAATACCCGGCCACAGCTACCAGGCACTCCAAAGCGGACAATATCGGTTGGGGGTACGGCGGGTCGTTACAATTTGGTATCAGAGCCGACCCGGGCTCCGAGTGTGTCAGTGATCCCGCGTGGACGCTGGGCCCCTAGGAGGGTGGATTGTAATATCCCACATCGGTTAGCTTGGGAGAGTGAATGGGCTTTATATGTGCGAACGCTTTACTACCCAATTGAGGCCTTCACACGTGGTATCCGCTGCGCTGTGGAACAAAACCGTGAGGGGTGGGAAATACCCGGCCCAAGCTACCGGGCACTCCAGAGCGGACAATATTTACAAGGGGGACTGTTCTGACTGACTGAGGAGTGATCTCCACCGTGGGACCTCTCAGTTCTGACTGACTTTAAACCTTGTAGAGGCCTTCTCCGCTGCGCAAAGTGAGAGGAACAAAACCGTGAGGAGTGGGAAATACCCGGCCACAGCTACCAGGCACTCCAAAGCGGACAATATCGGTTGGGGGTACGGCGGGTCGTTACAATGATTGTATACAATAATAATACTAATAATAAACAGCAATCATTTAAATCTGATATGATGTATATGTGCGTATACATGTTAAAGGTTTTGGTATACGTACGTGTTGGATTAGAGTTGCAATTTAATACAAGCTCTACTTTTATTTTTATTTTTAAGTGCTTTACTTTTGTTTCGGACAAAACGCATTAGAGGAAATAAACATGGGATATACTTACATGAGTAAAATACTGAGGTATTTTTTGAATCAGTTTCGAAATAGGATTATCCATTAGGATTACATAATCTAATAAAACCTCTAAATATCTTAGAACTCTAACTATTTTTTCACTATAAATACTGTGCTGTATTCTGATTAATCATCGTCTTGATAGAAATAGAAAACAAAAACAATGGGTTCCTCGAGTTTTTGGTTTTATGCAATTTTATTTTTATGTTTCATTAGTTTCAATTACGCTACATTAGTAACTCATGATGGAAGGGCAATAATGATCGATGGAAAACGCAGAGTTTTAGTTTCTGGTTCTATTCATTATCCAAGAAGCACGGCTGAGGTTAATATAATACCCTCATTGTCTTTTCATAATCGCATTATCAAACTAATTATTTGATTTATAATATTAATTATCATTATTATTATTTTGGATTATACAGATGTGGCCTGATTTGATAAGGAAAGCAAAAGGAGGAGGATTAGATGCCATTGAAACATATGTATTTTGGAATGCTCATGAACCAGTTCGTCGTGGGTATGATTTCAGCGGCAATCTTGATTTGGTTCGGTTCATCAAGACTATTCAAGCCGAAGGATTATATGCTGTTCTTCGTATTGGACCTTATGTTTGTGCTGAATGGAATTACGGGTAACTAATTAAATTAATTAATACCTATATTATATTGTTAGTATTTTCCAAAAATAACCATTAATTTTTTTTTCTCTTTACATTAGAGGGCTGCCTGTGTGGCTACATAATCTGCCCCGAATAGAATTACGTACCACGAACAGTATATTCATGAATGAGATGCAAAATTTCACAACATTGATTGTTGGGGTCAATTTCACCCATGGTCACTGAACTTAGGCCATATTACCCAAAAGTAACTGACTTATTTTTTCTAACATAAATGTCACTGAACTTAGTACCTTTTTTCATAAAAGTCATGTTCACCGGTTTCCGGCGACGATCTTGGCCGGAATGCTGACGTGGCATGCCACGTCAGCAGTCCTTTGCCGGAATGATGACGTGGCGTGCCACGTCAGCAACCCTTGCCGAAATGATGACGTGGCACGCCACGTCATCCGCCACGTCACGTGAAGATGCCACGTCAGCCGCCATGTCACCTGTTGAAATAAACAAATGAGAAAAGGACACATGTCAACCCATTTGCCTTAACCAAATCCAAATTGGGTCTTGCTAAGGTAATGGGTTTCCAAGCTTATAAACCCATACCACTCCCTTTATTTTTCCAATGTGGGATATGGGAAGCTTGAGAACATGACATTTTCATGGTTTTTCTAGCTTTTTTAACTATTGAATCCATCACATTTTCATGGTTTTTTTTGCTTTAACCATTTCTAATTCTTTCATGGGATGTGTATGTGATGGTTAAAGCCAAAAAAACCATGAAAATGTGATGGATTCAATGGTTAAAAAAGTAAGAAAAACCATGAAAAAAGAATAATCTTCTCAAACTTTATTTTTTCATGGTTTTTCTTGCTTTCTTAACCATTGAATCCATCACATTTTTATAATTTTTTTGGCTTTAACCATCACATACACATCCCATGAAAGAATTAGAAATGGTTAAAGCAAAAAAAATTATGAAAATGTGATGGATTCAATGGTTAAAAAAGCTAGAAAAACCATGAAAATATCATGTTCTCAAACTTCCCATATCCCACATTGGAAAGAGAAAGGGAGTGGCATGGGTTTATAAGGTTGGAGGCCCATTACCTTAGCAAGACCCAATTTGGATGGATGACCCAATTTGGATTTGGTTAAGGCAAATGGGTTGACATGTGTCATTTTCTCATTTGTTTATTTCAACAGGTGACATGGCGGCTGACGTGACATCTTCACGTGACGTGGCGGATGACGTGGCGTGCCACGTCATCATTTCGGCAAGGGTTGATGACGTGGCGGATGACGTGGCGTGCCACGTCATCATTCCGGCAAAGGACTGCTGACGTGGCATGCCACGTCAGCATTCCGGCCAAGATCGTCGCCGGAAACCGGTGAACATGACTTTTATGAAAAAAGGTACTAAGTTCAGTGACATTTATGTTAGAAAAAATAAGTCAGTTATTTTTTGGTAATATGGCCTAAGTTCAGTGACCATGGGTGAAATTGACCCTTGATTGTTGATATGATGAAGCAAGAACAACTCTTTGCCTCCCAAGGTGGTCCAATTATCCTTTCCCAGGTAATTAATTAATTAATTAATTAATTAATTAATTAATATTACATTTTTTAATTGATTCGATTATTATTATTATTATTACTATGATAATTTGATGTGATTAAATTTTAAAAATAGGTTGAGAATGAGTATGGTAATGTGATGTCTAAATATGGAGCTGCTGGAAAGGCTTATGTTGACTGGTGTGCAAATATGGCTGAATCTCTTGACATTGGAGTCCCATGGATCATGTGCCAGCAGAGCGATGCTCCTCAACCAATGGTATGACATTTTAAATTAATTATTAATTATTATTATTATCATTAACTATTATAATTAATTTACTTTTTTTGTTGTCGTTTTTTAATGTAATTTACTAGATAAATACATGCAATGGTTGGTATTGTGATTCATTCAAACCCAATAATCCAAATAGCCCAAAAATGTGGACCGAGAATTGGACTGGTTGGTTCAAGACTTGGGGTGGCAAAGATCCTTTGAGAACTGCCGAGGATGTTGCTTTTGCAGTTGCTAGATTCTACCAAACTGGAGGAACTTTCCAAAATTACTACATGGTTAGTGTTTAATAATTAATATTCTTTATTTTGCCATTATTCAATTAAAAATAATTATATATGATTTTTTTTAAAATTCAATTTCAGTATCATGGTGGTACTAATTTTGGAAGAACAGCTGGCGGTCCATACATCACTACCACATACGATTATGATGCACCTCTCAATGAATATGGTAAATATAATTGTAATTTTTTTAATTAATTAGAAATCTCGAAATTCTTTAACTGGTCACAATTTAAATTACTAACAGGGGATTTAAATCAACCAAAATATGGGCATCTGAAGCAACTTCATGATGTTCTGCACGCTATTGAAGATCCTCTCACCAATGGCAACATCTCCCAAATTGACTTTGGCAATTCTGTCACGGTAATTAGGTTTTATTTTAACTAGTTATTTAATTTAATTGACCGATAATGATTCTGAAAATTTAATAATTAATTATTATAATTTTCAGGGCACTATTTATGCAACAGAAAATATGTTGGCCTGTTTTTTGGCCAATGTAAATTCGACATCAGATGCTACCATTGAATTCCATGGTGCTAAATATACAATTCCTGCCTGGTCTGTCAGCATCCTCCCTGATTGTGCAAATGTTGCATATAATACTGCTAAGGTATTAAGGAAATTTTCAATTTTTTTTCTTTTTTTTTCCAACAAAAGGTCTTTGTTAAATTGAATTTTTTGTTTAAATAAATAGGTGAAAACTCAAACTTCAGTGATGGTAAAGAAAAACAATGATGCTGAAGAAGAACCCAATTCTTTGCAATGGTCATGGAGAGCAGAGAGTGATAGACAGACTGTAGTTTTAGGAAGGGGTGAACTTCATACAACTCAGCTTATTGATCAAAAATCTGTAAATGACACTAGTGATTATCTTTGGTACATGACAAGGTATATATGACACGATTAATTATATATATATTAAATTGTTATTCTCTTTTTATATTTTGACTAAATCATTTTTTTTATTTAATAACAGTGTTCACATTAAAAAATCTGACCCTATTTGGAGTCCTAATATGACTCTTCGGGTTAACGGCAGTGGTCATGTTCTTCATGCCTATGTTAATGGCAAATATATTGGTATGCTATTAATTCTTTATAATTTTTATATTTTTATCTTTATTAAAATGGTTATAATTACAATTATTTGGTATTTTAATTAGGTACCGAGTGGGCTAAGTATGGAGTTAACTCTTATTTATTTGAGAAGACTGTGAATTTGAGACATGGAAAGAACTTGATTAGTTTACTCAGTTCTACAGTTGGATTAGCAGTAAGTTATATCTATTAAATTGCAATTAACTTATCGAAATTAATTTGTTTATCAATATTACTTCTCATTAACTAATTTTTGTTTTTTACAGAATTATGGTCCCATGTATGACATGCTACAAACGGGAATTCCAGGACCAGTTGTCTTAGTTGGGCGTAATGATGATGAGCAAATAATAAAGGATTTATCTAGACACAAATGGTCTTACAACGTAGGATTCAATGGTTTGAGCTCCAATAATCAAATGTATGGTTTGTCTGCAACTTCAACTCTTTTCGGTTCTAGATGGAGTCAGCAAAATCTACCCATCAATAGAATGATGACTTGGTACCAGGTAAATACTGATATAATTTTATTATCAACAATATTATTATAATTGTTATCATGAGATGTTAAATAAATTTATTTCAATTTATAGGCCTACATTAAGGCTCCACTTGGAAAAGATGCGGTGGTGTTAGATTTAGATGGAATGGGGAAGGGACATGCCTGGGTAAATGGCAACAGTATTGGTAGATATTGGCCAAGTTACCTTACTGACCAGGATGGTTGCAGCAATGATCCATGCGATTATAGGGGTGCTTATGATAATAACAAGTGTGTGTCTAATTGTGGAAAGCCTACCCAAAGATGGTGAGTTTTTTTTTTTTTTTTAATTAATGTTAATTTAAGGTTTTTGCACTTTAATGGTAAATATTATTGCAGGTATCATGTTCCTAGATCATTCCTTAATGATGATGAGAATACTTTGGTTCTATTTGAAGAACTTGGTGGCAATCCAACAAATGTTAACTTCCAAACTATTACTGTTGGAACAATTAGGGCTAGTGTTAGTGAAGGAGATTCAATTGAATTATCATGCCATGGTAAACCTATTTCCCAAATTCAATTTGCTAGCTTTGGTGATCCTCGATTCGTAGTTGGATCTTTCGTTAAAGGAACTTGTGAATCAATTGCTGCACAATCTGTAATCGAAAAGGTCATTTTTATTTTTATTAATTGATAATTTCATTATAAGTATTGCTTAGTTGTGGATTTTATAATTTTGTTTTTGGTCATTTTGCAGGCTTGTATTGGGCAGGATAAATGCAATATTGTAGCTTCGAAAGATGTGCTTGGGGCTTCAAATTGTGCCGATGATTTTGTTCATACCCTATCAGTGGAGGCACTTTGCTAGTTGTTAGTTTTAAGTTCGGTTGTTTTTGTTTTAGTGGTTTCTTTGTTAGTTTGTTGGTGCTTTTTTTTCAGTAATTTGTAAGAAAGTTTAGGATTTTCGTGTAATTAATTTAATAAATCTAAACTTTTAATGCTTCTTAATTTCTAATTTTTCTATTGTTTTATTCTTAATTAACATATACTTAGTTTGTGGATCGTTTTTTCATAAGTAATCGTAGAATGTGATATTAATGAACCTTTTACAAGCTTAACGAGATCAAATTATTTGATCCAATTATCCACTTTTCTCAAATTTAGTATATTCGGATGCTAACAGAATGTGATATAACTTTCACATGGAGCACTTAATTTTGGCCAGCAAAGCTATAATGACTTACAAGTTGATCCTCAAATCTTCTCTCTAATTATAGATTTAGTGGATTCCCAAAAACAAGATCTATTCCTCTGCTTAATTTGGCCATCCTACAATTCTGATATTTCTTTACTTGAAACATTTAAGGACAAATGATATATCTAATTGTGTGTGGAATATGGAATTCTGACTGCCTGCAGGTTAACGCAAAAAGCATCTGTTATAAAGAAGAATTACTAGGCTGATAAATCTACAAAAACTCTTCTGGATGTGGACACAAGAAGCCATGAAAGAAACGTTACAATGAATTGGTACTTTTAAAGCATCAAAGCTTCTTGATCAGAAGGACACAACCGTTGATGCTGGCGATCACTTTGCGTTACTTGCCTAAGTAAATATCCTGTTCTTCAGATATGAAATTTGAAACCATAATTGACCAACAAATGTTAATTATTCTTTTACAGTATTGACATTAATATGTCTGCCACTTCAATGGAAAAATTTGACTCTGCGTATCAGCTCGAGAGGCCATGTACTTCATGGATTTTTTAACAAACGGCTGATAGGTAAGTTTCTTCTAACTTGATTGAGCTGATTTAGACCTCCTTTATAAATACTAAATTAGGGAATTTGATGGAACTTCAGGTTCTGAATTTTCCAAGCAATCTCTAACAGCAAATAGTCCGAGGAGAGGATTACAGCTTTCTGTTTGAGGAGCCTGTTACACTGAGAAAGTGGAATAAATATTATAACCTAGCTCAGTGCCACTGTTGGATTGGCTGTAAGTACTATCGATGACATTTCTCATTTCTTACCATTGCTATTAATTGGAGCAGAACTATGGTTCATTCTACGATTTGACTCCTGTTGCCACGGTACTTCATGGATTTTTTAACAAACGGCTGATAGGTAATCTTCTAACTTGATTGAGCTGATTTAGACCTCTTTTATAAATACTAAACTTAGGGAATTTGATGGAACTTCAGGTTCTGAATTTTCCAAGCAATCTCGAACAGCAAACAGTCCGAGGAGAGGATTACAGCTTTCTGTTTGAGAAGCCTGTTACTCTGAGAAGTGGAATAAATATTATAAGCTTGCTCAGGGCCACTGTTGGACTGGCTGTAAGTACTAAAAACATATTCTCTGACAAAAGATCAAGGTCAATGACATTTCTCATTTCTTACCATTGTTATTAATTGAAGCAGAACTATGGTTCATTCTACGATTTGACTCTTGGCATTGTGGGAGGTCCTGTCGAGTTGCTCGAAAATAGGAAGCCTGTAATGAATTTATCATGTCAGAGGTCGTACAAGATTTGATTGAATGGTGAGAACAGGCGAGTCTACATCTAATAATTCATCTCATAAGAACAACTGGACTATTCTGAATGGAATTTCCGACGGTAGACAAATGACTTGGTTTAAGGTATCGTTTATATTTTCAATCCGAAATCATTTCATATATTGATTTCTCTTGCAATCTTGGTAAATTAATGTTGGTACTTGGGCTTGCATCCAGACCACTTTTACTGCCCCTTCAGGTACTGATCCTGTAGTGCTGGTCTGGCAAGGAATGGGTAAAGAACATGCCTTGGTGAATGGGAAAAGCATCGATGGCCATTGGCCTTCACAAATTGCTGATGCCCATGGATGCAATGACAAGTGTGACTATCGCGGAGCTTATAATAGCGATAAACGTGCAAATAATTGTGGTAATCCTAATCAAAGATGGTAAAATTCTGACATTAATTGATGATGTGGGTAAAAACCATAGTCTTAAAAATTCCTGCAAATCCTGGTACCATGTTCCAAGGTCATTCCTGAACAAAAACGCGCAAAACACACTGTTTCTGTTCAAAGAAATGGGAGGAAATGCTTCGAATGTTTCCTTCCAGATTGATACTGCTGAAACTATCGGCGGAAATGCATACCAAGGAAGCGCATTGGAGCTATCCTGTTTAGGCGGCCGAACAATCTCGATCGATCAATTTTTTCAGCTATGGTGATCCCCAGGGAACTTGCGGATCATTCCTGAAGGGCTCATTCGAGGCCTCTAACAACTTGAATGTTCAGTCAGGTACGTAATAGCAATATTGTTCTCAGCATTGTTAAATTTGAAGTAGAATATAATTAATTGTCGGTTGTTTCTTTACAGGCATGTAAGGGGAAGATAGCTGTTCCATTGTCGTTTCGGATGACACAAGCACAATTATGGTTAAGGAAGCTCAAGGAATTAGCAGTAGGAGGCTAGCTGCACAAGCTCAATGCTCATAAAATGAGAAATAGAATTACATAAAAGCCAAAATTAAATAGGAATATGGACTGTAGTTAAATAACATTCAATTAAATAGGAATATGGACTATAGTTAAATAACTCAATTAAATAAATTAAACAAGCTCTCTCTCTATATAGATTGGTAGACTTGATTATATTTTGTATAGAACATGATTTTTTGGAATTTTGGTTACTGTCCATCTCAGGAGTTGAAAGGACAACATACCTTTTGGCAGTACTGCCCTGAAAAATTTTCTTAAATGAAGGAAAAAAAAATCTCTGAAGAAATTTCACTATATCCGGTTTAAGCAAAGAATCTCAAGTTGTGATTGGAGCTTATCTTATCTAATAACCACGTCTTCTAAGATTGCCAAGTAGCTGCCAACTTAATTTGAAATTAAACACAAATACCTAAAATTGTTAAGAATTTACAATATCTCATAACTATTGCTATCACATCTAGGCTGGAAGTTGGTGCAATTTCACTTATTTCACAATTAAATTTCCTACAATAATTAAATTTCACATTCGCAGAAAAACCAACCTTGCAGCGGACTTTCTTTCTCATCTCGCTTATGGGTATCCTCCGGCCTACAATATTTTACACTTGAAGTCTCATGGCATAAATAATTGGTTCTATCATGACTCTCATAGAGTTTTCTATGTTCGTTAATGTTTTGTTCATGTGAGCTTTACTCACCTTCTTTTATCAAAAAAGAAAAAAAAAATCCTACAATAATTAATACATAATTAAGTAATCAAACTAATGATTCAAATCCCAAAATTTAAAATTCCTTCACTCGCAAAAAAGCAAGCGACTCACGGGAAAAACTGCCAATGACAAGCATGATGATGTGTCGTTACCTAGTATATATACATATTGATATTTCTTGCCTAAAATGCGTTTGTACAATATTAGGTTATATATTAACCATGCATTGTCATGTAAAGAAACAATCATTACAATCAAGTATAGTATTTGTAAACTAAGAATGAAGTTGTTTCATATGGCAATGTATTATTGGGGTTTGTAAATGAATAAACGGACCTCACTCAGCAACAAATTTCCTTTTCTAGGCTATCCCCTATCCAAGTTTATTCTATAAAACCATTCATACATACATCAATATTCAATACTCATATTCAAGAAACATAGAGTATAACAAAAGGTAGGCAGAAATGTCAAGTTTTTGGGTGGGAGTTGTTGTGATTGTTAGTTTGAGTTTAGTATACTCATGCTGTAGTACAATTGAATATGATGCCAGAGCCATTATCATCAATGGCCAACGAAAACTCATTCTATCTGGTTCAATTCACTATCCACGCTGAAACATACATATTCTGGAAGCCTCACGAGCCTTGTCGACGCGAGGTAATAATCTCATATTTTTGCTTAAAGCCAAACTAAACTGATCCATATATATAAAATAAAATACTATTATTAAGTAAGCTTTATTGGTTAGTTTTCATTTTATTTTTTTTTTTATGGTTCAGTATAATTTCAGTGGGAACCTAGGTGTTGTAAGCTTTTTCCAACAAGTTCAGAAAGCAGGACTCTCGTGGCATTTATTCGGATCGGTCTGTGCCTAATGGAACTGCGGGTGAATTATTATTATTATTTTTTCCTTCTAAAATAATCCTAATAATTAACTTAATTAATTAAATCATTTGTATAGTTTGTCAGGGGCTTTCCGTGCGTGGCTACACAATATTCCAGGGATTCAATTAAGGACAGACAATGAGATCTATAAGGTCTTTATTTTTTTCATAATTTTCTATTGGACCTGCAATTAGTATAGATGTGACTAAAGCTTTGGTGTACATGAACAGAATGAAATGCAAATATTTACAAGAAAGATGGTGGAGATGGGTAAAGAAGCAAAGCTGTTTGCATCAGGAGGAGGACCAATAATAACGGCACAGATAGAGAATGAATATGGAAATATGATGGATCCATATGGTAAAGCTGGAAAATCATATGTTCAGTTGTGTGCTCAAATGGCTGTGGCCCAAAACATTGCTGTTCCTTGGATCATGAGCCAGCAACCTGATGCCCCTCCCTCTGTGGTGCATAAATTTATCAAGTCATTCATGAAATTTACTTGTTTTGTTTCTTGTTCTAATGCTGAAGGGGTTTTTGTTACAGATTAACACATGCAATGGATCCTGTTGTCATCAATTTTGGCCTAACAGTCTTGCTAATCCTAAAATATGGACTGAGAACTGGACTGGATGGTACAATATTTTTCATTTGTTAGATTTCGCATATTGATTTTAAATGATTTGAAGTTGAAAATACTCGTTGTTTGTAGGTTCAAGAAATGGGGCGAAAGAGACCCACATAGACCTGTTGAAGATATTGCATTTGCCGTTGGACTTTTTTTCCAATATGGCGGCATCTTGCAGAATTATTATATGGTTTAAACCCATCCTGTATCTTGAGTTGATTTTTTCAGTTTTTCATGGCAATCAGCTCTTTTTTGAGGTTGGGTTGAGGTATGATTGCCCACCCTAAATCAATGTACATGTTTATTTTTAAGGTTTCAAATTCCAAGTAAAAGCAATTAATTGAGCCAAAATTTGCATTTCAGTTGACAACATACGCTGATAATCCAACCGGAGGTGGATTCTGCTTCTTGAGCAATTCAAGTTCTTCTCAAGATTTCAATCTTGACTTTTGTTCTTGCCTGATCTGTCTCTATCCTCCAAGGTTGTAATAAGGAAGTTTTTAACAGCGTAAAGGTAGGACCAAAATCAACTGGTCAATTCGTTCATGATTCCTTTTTTGTATTAGTTGATTGACCATTTATGAAATTTATAGGTTAATGTTCAGACCTCTTTGATGGTAAAGAAAATCCATGAGCACGACAGAAATCAAACGCTTTCCTGGATGTGGAAGGAAGAGACTATAAAAGCTGCCCTTCGTGGAAATGGTGAATTTACAGCTGACCAGCTTCTTGAACAAAAAGCTGCTACTTCTGATGAAAGTGACTGCCCATGGTGCATGACTAGGTAATCGATTTAGAACCTTTTCTTTAAGAAAATGCCAATTCTGTTTTTAATTTGTATGTTTCGAATTCAGAATTCATAACAACGGAAACAACTGCTAGAAGCATAACACTGCGAGCTAATTTTTCAGGACAAGTGCTTTATGCTTTTTTCAATGGCAGACTCAAAGGTAAAAATTCATGTCCTGTTTAATTTACATTAATCTCAAGAACGATAATATTCGACTTGTGGAAAAATAGGTTATCAATCAGGACCCGACTCCACATTCGAAGGAGCTGCGTTGCTAAAGCCTGGGACAAAGTTTATAAGTTTACTTAGTGTCACTGTTGGATTGCCAGTAAATATTAGTTTACATAACGAATGCTTAATAAAACGTAATATGCATACTCACATTACATGTTGTTTGTCCAGAATTATGATTCATTTTTTGATGAGCTACCTCAGGGCATAGCAGGTGGCCCTGTTCAATTGGTTTATGAGCAGACCACCTACGATTTATCATCGTCGCCTTAGGCTTACAGGGTAACATTAGAATCCACAAGTATGGTTTTGGTTTTAAGCATTGGATTTACTAATCACTTTTATCAATAATTGATGCTAGGGTCGGATTGAATGGTGAGAAAAGGCGACTTTACGATCCTAATTCTCCCTATCAAAACGACTTCAAAACCTCTGGCAGGCCTCCTGTTGGAGAGCCACGACTTGGTAAAATAAGGTATTTTTCTTCATCAAAATCTGCGCTCATAATATTTTACCTGATAAAATTAATGAAAAATCTGTATTGCAGACCACGTTCCGGTCACTCTCAGGGACTGAACCGGTGGTCTTGGACTTGCCAGGCATGGGCAAGGGACATGCCTGGATTAACGGCTAATTCAACTGGATGTGGAGCCTCTTGGGATTACCGTGGACAGTATACACCAGACACATGCACCACCAACCGTAGCAATCTTACTCAAAGATAGTAATTAACTCTAATTAATTATAACAGCATTAATTATCTGCTTAAAATTAATTATTCACAAATTCTATGATCAGGTACCATGTCCCAAGATCATTCCTCACAAACGACAACACCACCCTGATATTGTTCGAGTAAGCAGGAGGCTACCCTTCAAACTTGTCTATCAAAATTGTCGGAATCAACATTTAGAGTCAACAGCTTTGGCAATCTTGATAGATTAAGGGAGCAAGCTCGTTGTGTGATTCATGAAGAATATTTCTACGATTAATAGAAAGAAATTAAAAATAAATTTTAAAGTTGAACAACAACAATAATAAATCTGATACTGGATATTGGTGCTGTATAAATTTGTCTATATAGAGAAAAAGAAGAAATAACATAACCTTTAATTAGGTATAAGATGTCAACAAGAAGACTTATCTGTGCTAAAAGCCTAAAACGGTACAAAATTCCCTGCCTACTTCTCTCTAACCAGTCATAAAGTCAAAGAGACTCGCAACTCTCAAGTCAGAAGATAGTAAAAATCTTAGTACTCTATAAGGTCCATACACCAGGTGTTTGATAGTATGCCCCACTCAATTCTCCACTTTCTACTCTATGTTCTGTATTATTCAAACAAACCTCTCCCTGCTCTTCAAATAATCCGGAAGCCATATCCGCTGCTTCCGCCGTTACCTCATTTCTGCGGGCATGCTTAAACGCAGCCTCCCTAACCTGCATCGGAGAGAGGTCTGCTGCTTCAGGAATATCCGGCGGATTCATCGGAAAATTGAGAGCCACAGAAGGTCCACGCAGACAAAAAAGCGCAGCGTCGTAAGCTCTAGCTGCTTCCGCTGCTGTATTATAGGAGCCCAGCCATATCCTCCCTCTGCTATTCGGCTGCCGTATCTCTGCCACCCATTTGCCCCATTTCCTCATCCTCACGCCCTTATAATTACCTTCTCTTCTCTCTCCTCCTCTATTAGCTTTAGGTCTCACCATTTTAGTCGTTGTTTGGCTGGAAAATAAAAGTGGCCTTTAAGCGCAATAAAAGGGTAGAGAGACAGTGCTGAGATGAAAGGGGGGAATTGCGAGACGCAATGAGATTTATCGTGGAGGCTGTCTAAGAGTGCCACGTAGAGCCACGAAGAAATAACTGCGGCGATGTTTCCCTGGGAATACAGGTGGAGAAGAGTAAGCCGTTGGATGAGAAACAGAGACTTCTTTAATAGGTTTACACGTGGTGGATATAATGGCACCCATGTGGAAAAATGAGCAAGTGGGTGAGGCCAGATGGATCCATTCTCACGATTGCAATGGAGCTTTTAAGAAGATGGGAGCAGCGTTTCGGGCAATCACGGAGTTCTTTGCTTTTGCGGCTGTTCCGCCGAATTTTTAAGTTAGGTTTTCTCTGTTTGTCATAGATCGATGCTGCCGATGATGTCATGAGTCGATAAGTATATTTCTTCCAACATTAACTTTCATTAGATTCGAATTCCATAAATTACTTAACAAAAACGAGTCTGAATCCTCTGAATAAACGTGTTGGTTTCACATCACTGGTTCTTTAATTAGCTAAAAAGTAATTAAAAATTCAGAGAGAAATTACGACAGTATATATTCTTAGCTGTAGATTAAGATAAAATTGAGTTCATAAAATTTGAATACAGATCTAAATAATGTTAGGCCGTCACATTAAAAAAAAAACAAAAAAAAGAGGAAAAGTCATACAATGCATAATCTAGTTTTTTTTTTGTAATTTCTTTTTAATTTTTTTTCTACATGGCAGTTTGAATTGATTTTATTTATGAATAATGTCTTGATCTCGATTTAGATAAAAATGAACATCTAAGAAATAGAAAATTTCTCCTCTGTATAGTTTATCCAGCGTAACTCAATACAATTTAATAATAGAAGAAAATAGGAGTCTAATAAAAAAAGGCGATAGATAAATAAAAATAAAAAAAATGAATAATAATGAAATATAATATTATCTATTAAAGAAACAATCATTCTTTTTTCAGAAAAGGCAATAAATAAGTAAAAACATAAAAAAATTAATAACAATAAAATATAATATTATTCGCTAAAAAAAGGATTCTTTTCTTTTTTTCAAAAAAGAGACTTATATTTCTACTTAACGTGGATACTAATAGTGAGCATTTGATTATTATCCGATTTAACAATCGGCTTAAAGATTACCCAAAACTAGGACCGACAATCAACTCAATTAGTATCACTAATCACAATCAATTTTATTTGAGCAAGCTCTTGAGATAAAAGAAAATATATTTAAAATTAGAAGCTATTCTAAAAGATTTTAAATAATATATAAAATTATTTATCAAGAAGGGGAGACGAAGAAGAAAAACTCAAGTCATTTTCGAGGGAAAAAAATACTAATATATAGATTTTTACAAACTCATCGCTTAAAAACAAACAAAAAGAATTATAATGTTTTTAATAGGCTTCAAATTTTCATATTACAGTACCCAATAACAAAATAAGAAGGATGGCCGTACAAAAATTGGGCCATCAAATTGAATACCCGAAACTATTTTTTCCCGGGTGGAGAAAGAATTTGTCAGTAAAATATAAACACTAAAACCGTCCTCAACAAATAATTCGACCCGAACTTATTATGCTTCTAGAAATTCCACAGGTATGAATCTTGAGCTATAACACCATCCAAGTTTTCCTCTCCAGAGTAAAGGGTAGGTTCTGTTAATGGTGCAAAAAAATCATTTGAAAGATCATCAAAACCCGGAAATATCCCGTATTCATTCGGGTAATTACCCGAACTCGAATTCGTTAGCAAATCCAAGAATGGAATATCCAGCTCCAGTTCACTACCGTCAATCGGGGCCGTCGAACCCGAAACAACCGAAGGACTAGGAGATTCCACTTGGGATTCCGAAACAGACTGATCCGTCGAACACTGCTCCGATTGTCTCTCGAGCGGCTTCGAATTCGCAAACTTAGCAGCAGCCGCTTGAATTTCCGGCGGAGAAAGAGAGTGTCCACCAGCAATCTCCGGCGGGTTATTAGGGAAATTGAACTTGGCAGTGCGGCCACGTAAGCAAAAGAGAGCAGCGTCGAATGCACGTGCGGCTTTCTCGGCCGAATCATACGATCCTAACCAGATTCTCTCCCTACTGTTGGGTAGTCTGATTTCAGACACCCATTTCCCCCATTTTCTCTTACGGACACCCTTGAACTTAGAATCGCTACTCTTGGCGGGTTTCTCGGATGTGTAGTGTTTCATCATTTTTCTGTGTGATCGCTGTTTTTAAGATTTCGATTCAGTTTGTGTAGTATCGAATTGGTACTTTCCTTTTTATTATTTTTTTTTTTGTAATGATTTAGGTGAGTTAGGAGTTGTTGAGGCTGAGTATATATGGTGGTGATGGTCAGAGTGTGAGTGATGGTCAACAACGCAGAAACGACGCGTTGAAAGGCAAAGCCGCAAAGAGTAAAGAAACAATATCTACTCTGTGTTGTTACGCGGGGGGTTTTAGACGGGAATTGGAACCACGTGCGTTTTTCCTTAAGTGGACCACATGTGCCTTCTATTTTATCCTCGTGCCTCAATTTTATGCGTGGATACTTTTTAAAAAATGAATTATCCAACAGAGCCTTTGAATGAATGAATTTAGGAATTTGCTTACACATGAAAAATCATTCATTTGAAATTGACTAATCATTAATAATTCCTTTTCAAATTTAATGAAAATATTTATATTGATATTGCAGTTTTTAATTAACTAAAATAGTGGCAATTTATTGATGATTATCTATTTGAATAGTAAAGAATTCAAAATTTTATGTTTAATATTAGTTTCGTACATGTAGTATATGTTTTTAAAAATTACTCTCAATTATGAATTTAATTATAAATTAGTATCTCGTATATTGAAAGCAATCAAATAGGATAGCATAAGTGATAATTTATTAATGATTATCAATTTGAATGGTAAAAAGTTCAATTTTTTTAAACAAAATTTTATATTTGATATCAATTTCGAATATATAGTATATGCTTTTAAAATTTACTCTTAATTATTAATTTAATTATGAATTAGTATTTCGTATATTAAAAGCAATCGGATAGGATATCATGAGTAACAATTTTATCAAAACAAACAGTTTATTACAGTAATCATAATAATAATTTGATAAGGACACATGGTAAAGCGGAAGTTATGAATAGGTGGGCTTTGGATTTGCGTCATGGATGAGCTCTAAACTCCGAAGACTGTCAAACTCTATATTATATTGATATTTTAACTTTTACTCTAGACCCTTTTGGTCCCACTTTGTTGACTCACCTTGTCATCCAAGATCAGCACTGTCCATCTCATCTTCTAGAAACACAAACCTGCTGGGATTTATTGACCTATACAAATTCAACATGTGAATGTTGTATATTATATGTTATAACAATTTTAATTCAAATAAAAATGAAATGATTAATTAATTTAAAGTTAAATTAAATTTAATAATCATCTTATTAAAAATATGTTATTATTTTATAAATATATAAAAATTTAAAGAATTTAATCCAATTTACGATAGACTAATTAAAAAATAAATTAATATATAAATAATTTGTAATTCTGATTGCACAGAAAACTATAACACTAATTCTAATACATTCTTTGTTTTCTGAAATCTTATTATTTAAGAAAAAATTCAAATTTTTGTGTCAACTGAAAATTATTAAATCTCTGCATTTTTATAGCTATGAATTTAGGTACGCTTTCTCATTTTTTTTATTTTTGATGATTTGGCATGATCGATTTAGTGATTATTATGTATTTAGAGTTTATTCTTTTAATTGATATCAGAACTTAAATTCATGTTAATTCATTAAGAATGAATTAAAGTTATTTTTATAAAAATATTAATTATAATATTGCGGCCGATAGCATGAAAAATTGAGGCCAAATTGTACTGCTATTTGTTTGTTTTTTTGCCGAAAGGTATTGGGCATGTATTTTGGTGGCCGCCGTTTGGCATAACCTGATGTTGTTTATTTGTTTTAGAATTGTTTATGGCATATAAACCCCAGCCTTCATTAATTCTTTTGCTAACCCTACTGTCGCTTTTGGATTGGATGAAATATTACTATGATCTTCATGCTGCCGCCGTTTGCTGGATAGGCAAGTTGAATATTAAACTAACTGAAATTACATTAAACAACATGCTTGTCTTAGTGCTAAATAAAAATTTTGAACAATGTACATTTTAAGTTTAAGTTCAATAAGTTCAAATTTTGAAGGTAAACTGGGGCAAACTAAGTTTAGTGCAAGATAAATGACAAATTAGAACTGACTACATTCTTAGCTAAACCAGACAACTAACAACTAAAAACTAAGTTATAAGATCTTTACATAAACTATTAAAATGAGAAAATTAAAACATAATAACAAAGCTAAAAAGAAAAACAAAAATTACAAAAATACAAAAGAAATTTCATGCATAAAAAAGGAGTGAAAATTTTTCTACTTCCTGGAAAAAATTAAGCTTGAGTAAGCTCTACCTCCTTTTTTAAAATCTTGTTGTCCTCAGCAAATTACTCCAGTGGTAGAGGTGGTGGTGGAAATCTCCGCTAAAAGCTATCAACAAAGTGCTCAAAATCCTGTCTCTATTCATCAATCTTTCCTGTATTGTACCCATTCTGCCTTGCAGGTTATCTAAACGAATATTAATCTAATTTAAAGGATCAATCACCTGAGGGGTAACAGTAGCTTCAACTTGTGGTGTTGCCCGGTGCTCGTCTTCTGCCTCAATTTTTGCCTCTTAATGGTCATGAACTTGAATCCCATTGTCATTCAAATATTCTTCTCTAGTAATCCAGTGTCGTCGAGGTGTAAGAGATAGAATCTTCATGAACTTTAGCATGGAATAATCAATGTACTCGAGCTCTCCTGCAAGTGGATGGCCTAAATCTATAAGGCGGATTGCATTCACCACAATGGTGGTTATCCAACCAATGAAGATATCCCTAACAGTATGTGGTCTCTTTTTTTGTCCTTTATCTTTTGTGGAATAACCAATGCACCATTAATGAGAATGCCTTTGACCATGCATCGTAACGGCATAACGTCTTTGAAATTCACTACACTAAGACCACCAAGACAATTGAAAATATTAATTGATAAATACCTATGAAGGATATGCAAGGCATGACTTCTCAAAGAGTGACATTTAATCCGGCCTCCTTTCCATGGCACTGGATCAACCGGATCTCTCATAATTTCCCAATTTTCTTGCGAGGTAGCATTAGGTAATTCACCAATGGTGTTTGATGAAAAACCTAAGCATGCTGTAAATTGTGAAAAATTCATGGTATAGCCCTTCCTTCCCAATTTGAAGTTTATTGTGCCAAGATCTCCTTCTCCCTTGAAATAACACTCAAATGAATAGAGAAAATCTCGTGCAATGGAGGGATACACCTGTGGTTTCTTCTCAAAAAAATTTCATCCACCCTATGTTGTTAATTAATGGTGAAATCTCATTCCATAGGTTGCCATCAACTATATCTGGGAAGAGATCACTCAAATAAGCAGGTTTCACATAGGTACATGCACTAAAGTGTTCAAACAATGAGTGTTTCCCTTTGTCTACATATACAGGGATGAGTGACCTGAAAGAGTTGGAAGTTTCAGCATGCCGAGCTTTCTTAGGAGCCACTGCATGAGAAAGAACCCAAATAAGCAAGAATCTCAATTCAATTATAGCAAGAAAAAGCAAAATATAGCACATGGGAGCATAAAGAGAAATGTGATTAAAATCAACCACTAAAGCATGTGAAACGTTGAGATAAATGAACAAAAGTGCAAAGAAAATGATATAGTTAAAAATGGATTCAAGTAAACATGGCAATTGCTAAACAAAATCAAGCAAAAAATGAAATTGCATTCTTTGAAGCATTTCAACAAACACCTTGTGTGCACATGCTGCTTAAGCTAAATCAGGATCAAATTGAAATTCAATTGACACCAAAAATAAATATATGCATTACTAGCATGCTCTCTAGAAGCTCATATGAAAAGCAATGGAATAGCAATACAATTTCAAGCTCAAATTATAAGTTGAAGCAACCCCAAGTTACATCAATTTCAAGCAAAATTAATCAACTTTACAATTGAAAAACAAAACTTGAAAGTTAAAGATCACTTACTTAAACAGATGGGAATAACAGAGATGCAAACTTTTGACTCGAAATAAAAGTACTCGGACGAGTGAAAATTGCTCTGAGTGAGAGAATAAGTGAAACGGTATGTGCAAGAGTGAGGATACAAATTGGGGGAGTTGGGTTTATAAAGAGGACCACTCGGGTGAGTGAAGTTTCACTTGGCCGAATGGGTCCTTTCTGTTTCTAGAGGGGCACAATTTAGGGCTTCAAAAATTTCTTTGTGGTTTCATAAAAAATACTCACTTGGGAGAGTGGCAAATACCACTCGGGAGAGCACTTAGATTCTCAACTAAAAGGCAAGAAAAAAATTCATTGCACTCAGGAGAGTGCTTTTTCACTTAGGAGAGTGGTCAACCACTTAGGAGAGTGACTATAGTCACTCAGCCGAGTGACCCAAGGCTGCCCCCCTACGAAAAAATCTGGTTTTCATGGTTCAAGCCTTAAATCTAAGGTTATGATCATGCTATTCCTCTCTTCAAGAATTTACCTTTAAAACACTAAATTAGCAACTCTAAAACACCTTAATTCATGTTTGTTGTGCATTCTCAAATCAAATCAATCTCAACATATTTATGATCAAACTCAACACATTATCATGCACTCACCTTTCAATTGCCTCAAACACAAGCCTAATTTGCTCAATTTGTATACAAAGCCATGCCAAAATCACACCTCAATCTTTAAGCACATTGGAATCATAAAGAATAGACACACTCCTTTTTTAGTCATGAAATAAAAACTAAAGGAAACTAAAGTAAAACAATTTAATAACCATGTAACCAAAACACTTTAAATACAAAAGCAAAATAAAACTAATAGGGAAATATAAAATTAAAATAATGAAAAGTAAGGAAGAGAAAGAGTTTAGTTCTGAGTTTAGAAAGTCCTCAGTTAGACTTATATCCCTTATATGTCTCGAAATACCATGGTTGCCTCAGCAACCTCCATTTGCCCAACTCGATATGGTTTTAACCTGTGACCATTGACTTTGTATTCCCGCTCATCTTTCGGACTCTTGATAGTCATCACTTCAAATTCATTGCTTGACAACACTTGATATAGTCTAAGCCATCTAGATTTTAGTTTTTCCGAAAATAACCGTAATCGTTTGTTATAAACCAAAACCATCATGCCAGAAGCAAATTCCTTGTGATTAAGTTTCTTGTCATGCCACCGCTTGATTTTTTCCTTATACAGAGCTGTATTGCTATAAGACCACTGCAAGAATTCGTCCAGTTCATTGAGTTTTAACTTTCTTTTATCTCCTGCACACCTTAAATCAAAATTTAGCAATTTTATAGCCCAATAAGCTTTGTGTTCTAATTCGACCGGCAGATGACATGCTTTCCCAAAAATTAATCTATATGGAGACATGCCAATAGGGGTTTTAAATGCAGTTTTATAGGCCCAAAGAGCCTCATCTAATTTTTTATACCAATCTTTTCTAGAATTATTCACCGTTTTCTCCAAAATTGATTTCAACTCCCTATTAAACACTTTAACTTGTCCAGTTGCTTGAGTATGATATGGGGTAGTTATCTTACGTCTTACACCAAATTTTTTAAACAATGCTTTGAATTGATAGTTGACAAAATGTTTACCCTCATCACTTATAATGGCCATTGGTGCCTTGGTGTTCCAAACCTAGTGAAAATATTCCTCCTAAGGAATTCAAGCATCACTTTGGCATTACATGTTCTAAAAGCTATTACTTCTATCAATTTACTAACATAATCCACGGCTACTAAGATATATTCTGTAATGGCCCAAATATCAGGCTAGTCGAAAATAGTACTTTCCGACAGTGAATAGTGATACAGAGGTGAATAGTACCTCCTTGAATCGAAAAATATTTTATTGAATCGTTGGAAAGAAAAAGTTAGCTGGAGTCCAAAGATATAAATTGGACTGAAAATGAGGTCAAATGGATCATTAAAAGTCAAAAATAAGGAAAAAGTCACGGTTCCAGTTAAAAATATGCTTGTGTCAACTGAGAGCTTATCTGAGACTTTAAAAATAATAAATAATCTTTAAAAATTATCATATTTTTCAGACCTACATTAAATGTGATGTAGAATCATATGTTAATAAAAAAATTGATGTTATGGGAATTTTGGAAATTGAAATATCGGACTGGTAAAAATGAATCAGACCGAAAAATAGTCTCTGAATGACTCAAAAATATTCATGGAGTCTAATGAATGTATTTAAAGAATTTTAGAATTATTTTTAAGGATATTTGACCTCAATAAATAAAAGAAAAATAATGATTTCGGTTTAAATAGTAACCGGTTAACTACAATTTGATCAGGGATTTAAAAATAGTAAATGATCCTAAAAAATTACAGAAATTTCCAGTTAAGCCTTTTATGAGATGTAAAATCATTTGGTGGAAAAAAATTAATTTTTTGGTAACACCAAAAATTTGTTAATCGGACTGGTATGAGTAAATCGGACTGAAAACGGATTCTGATTGAGCTAAAATTTTTTATGGAGGTTCAATATATTATTTTAAGAATTATAAAATTAATTTTGAGTGAAATTGAGTTTTGAAAGGAAGAAAATTAAATTAGGGAATGCAATTTGGGCTTAATAGGATAATTGGGCTTAAGTTAGGCCCAACCAACTTGGTTGGACCAAGCCCAGCCAATCAGCCCCTATATAAGACCCAATCTCTGTATTTTTCCAGAAGCATCTCCCTCTCTCACGATGGCTCCTCTCTTTCTCCTTGGCCAAATGGCTTTCCACCATTTTAGTTTGATTTTCTTCTTTTTCTTTGTTAGTTTCTTCTAAATTACACCTTCTCAAGTAAAATACAGCTTCTATATTAGTTCATGGATGTCTATACTCTTCAATTGGAGGGCTGGAATTGGTTTAAATCAAGGAAATAAATTGATGTCTCAAAAGTGAGGTAAGTAAAATTAGAAGTTTTAATTTAATTTAAAGATTCTAATAAATTAATTAGGGTGTGTAAGTTAGTATTATGTGGTTTATTTGAATTTAGGAAGCAATAATTGATGAATTTTGGCCTTGGGAATTTTGGCCATAATAGGAAAAATTTGAATGAAATAAAAATCTCAAGGAGAAAATGCAAGAAAATAAGGATCAAGGTGTGAAGGAGATGAATTAAGGTTAGTGGATACTCTATCCCTCAATTTCCATAAATTTTGTGTGAGTATTTGCTTATATTTATATGTAAATTTATGTGATTTTGTATGATGAATTGGAAATATGGTTATATATGTGAAATTGAGAGTTTAATTTGATGAATGGAATATTTATTTGGAAGAAATAAATTTAGAATACCCAAAGGATGGTTTGGCCGTGGGTGTGTGTGTGAGTTTATGTTGGCTAAATGGTGAGGAAAATGGCATAAAATAAATGCAAATGAAATTTTAGTGCTATACTAATTTAGTTTAAATTTTTGGGATTAATTAGAATATTTTTAAATTAAATTTCATATTATGTTATAGTAGAAAATATGGAATTTTAATGAAATTGAATTTATTGTATATATATATAGTAATAAAATAAGCCAAGTAAGTAATTGGAATAAAAAAATAAAAAGAATGAAAGATAAGATAGTAGAGTGGAAAAAGGACTTAAGTGAAAAGAATTATAAGTTTAGGGGCAAAAGTGAAACATTGTCAAATATTGAAGAACAAATGAGTTTAAATGAATTATAATTAAATTGGGAAAGAAAATGATAATTAAAATAAGAATTTAGGTATGAAAATAAGTTTAGGGATCAAATTAGAATTTTTCAATAAAGATGGAATTAGTAGTGTAAAATGTATGATTAGTGTCAATTTTGTAAATAAAATAAAATAAAATGATATTTTTGTAATTTATGAGAAATTGCATGACTAAACAGTAATTTAGCCATTTAAGGATTAAATGGTAATTTATCAAGTTTAGGGATTAAATGAAAATTTTAGGAACAATTAGAGAATTTACTGCATTAGTTAATTAAGTAATGGTCTTTTCTAAATAAGTGATGAAAAAAAATAAATAAAGGAGAAATATATGATATGGCCGAAATTGGCCTTAAAGATGTCAAGGCTAACGTAAATTAATTAGGGTAATTTAACTATATATATATTGTAAATAGTAGAAAATAATTATGAATAATTATTAAGAAATGAACAAATAATTTTTAAGTGATGAATAAATAGTTAAGGTTTACGTATATGAGAGTTTAATGGAAATTATGCATGACTAATAAAATTAAACTTTATATTTATAGTGAAAGGCTTGAATTGATGATTAAATAATTTAATTAGAACAAAATATATATTTAGGAAGAATTCATGTAGTGACCGAATTTAAGGAAAAAGAAAATCAAAGAGAATTGTTAGTGTTTCCAAGCAATAATTAATGAAATGCATGTACAAGTATTAATTAGTGGTATTAATTAGTGGTGTATAATAGTTTAATTATAATTTTTGATAATAATATATGTAATATTATTATATGAGTATTATGTATGCATAATGATTAAAATGTAAATTACCACAATAATATTAATCGAATGATTAAGGTAAAAAAATAAAATAAAATAATTAATATTATGCAAAAAAAAAAATAATTGTCGAGAATCAATAAGCATAATAGTTAAATTAATACTATCAGGATGTTAAATTATAAAATAGTAATAACGACAGTCAAACAAATTATTCAGAATATTAGTTGTAACTGAATAATTGTATACAAATATGTATATGTATAGTATGTGTACAAATATATGTATGATTTGTAAAAATGATACGTATATGTATAAGTGTATAGATGTATATAGATGAATATGTATGTATTTAATTATGACATGTATATGCATATATAATATATGTGTACTAATGTGTGTATTATGTATGAATATGGTGAACTTTTAGTTATGGCCGAATAGAAGGTAAGAGGAAAACTATGAAATCTTTAGTTATTTTAATGTAATTAAGCTTTACAATGATAGTACAAATGAGTATTGATGTCCATAAATTTTTATAGAATTTATGGGAATTAAACGAATATTTTTGGAATAAATTTTAGTTAGGTATTAATGAAAAAAATATGAAATTATGATGAATTATTGCATAATTTATTGATTAAATGGTGAATTATTGTAAAATAATTCACAATCTGTGTAAAGAAGACAGATTGCAAATGTAATGTACTGATACGAAAATTATAAGTATTGAAAAGTATAATAAAGAATGTAAAATTAAGTGAATTTGTGCCCTTAGAAAGAGTCAGGCAGTAAAACCTAGTTCAGAATATAATTGGCTGGTCATAGGGATATCTGTACCGCGGTGCAAGTCATGGCGACTTGCTTTACTATGGTTGGATCGTTGATCTCCATAGTATGTATCATACGTACTGTCATATGTTCATATGTTTTATGAGAAATGATTCTTGGAAGTCGTTTCTCATTTTGTTGTGGCCTTGTGGGGTCCACGTCCCGCATATCCGGTCTGAGAGTTTTCTGCCGGGTCTGTACTAGGGGCATAATGATAAGAAAATGTTAAAAGTGTAAAAAGAAAGTTAAAATATAAGTTTAAGATAAAAAAAAAAGACTAACATGAAAAGAGTTAAAAAGTTTAGGAGTAAAAAGGTAAATTTTCTAAAAGATAGATTTAATAGGTAAAAGTGAAAAGAAAATAATTAATAAGGGTAAAATGGTAATTTGGTCAATCGTGTAAAAAGTTAACTTTGTAAAGTTAAAGGACTAAAATGAAATTTTACATAAAAAGTCAAAACAAGGATTAATTGGTACTTTATAAGCCAATTCATAGATTAAAAAGAGAATAAGAAATTAAAGGGCATTTTAGTGATTAAAGGTATAAAAAGGGTAAATTTGAAATAAACGAAAAATTAAAGGACTAAACTGAAAAATTAAGTAAAGTTTTAAAGCAAATTGAAAAACGGGTTTTTAATAGTATATTATGTTTATTACGACTTTTAAATGAATTTAAAATAAATAATATGGTCTAGAGAAATATGTAAGTAAATAAGTATGATATGCATTCGTATGTACATGTATGAGTAATGTATGTAAATGAAATATATGTATATGTATGCATATGTATGCATGTATATATGTATATGTATGCAGGTATGATATGCTATGTATGCATGTACGGTATGTACATGTAAAGTATGTTGATGTATGTTTGTATAGGTAGGTGAATGTATGTATATGCTATGTATGTATGCACATCTAATGCATGTACGTATGAGTAAATTCATGCAAGTGTGTATATTTATTTTTGCGCTTTGTTATGGAAAGTTTGGGATACGTATCCACCACTGAGCGTTTCGATGCTCAGCACGTAGTTTGTTGACTGCGCGCAGGTTATGAAGACGATAGAATTTCACTGACTGGTATTGCAGGAGTAGTCAAGTTCAAGAAAAAGGAACAAGATAGGAATTAATTTTGGCATATATGTAGGTACGAAAAAATATAATTACTGTGTAAGTATATGTTCATAGTATAAGAAATCTATTTGTTATTATTGAGACACAATATGCGATTAATGATTATATTTTAAAGTATCTATATACAAGTATGTTTATCAGTACTATAAAAAAAAATTACTATTTCATATATGGTTTGTCATCCGACTACTGCATACACTGTACAACGGTATAAGGGTATTACATATTCAAATTCAAAGGAGTTTGGAAATGGCCCCATGAAATCAATTCCCTGGACATCAAAAATCTCTACTACTAACACATTATTCATAGGCATCTCATTCCTCTTAGATATATTTCCCACACGTTGACACCTACCACAAACTTTTATAAAAGACTTAACATCAGAGAAGAGAGAAGGCCAAAAAAAACTTTACTGAAGAATTTTTTGTACCGTGCAGTTTGCTCTATGGTGACCTCCCATTTGTCCTCCATGACATTGCTTCATTATATCTTCTTGTTCTTCATTTGGAACACATCTTCGAAGCATTTGATCCGGGCAAATTTTGATTAAATACGGGTCATCTCAAAGATAATGTCTTGCATCTGTTTGAAGCTTTTTATTTTGTTGCCAAGTAAATTCTTGTGAAAGGTATCCTCCTGCAAGAAAATTAGCTATATTAGCATACCAAGGAATTGAATTTTCACAAGCATAAATAGCACAAATACATCCATTAGAAAAAAGTCAAAAATTTCTCCCTTTTCAATATTATAGTGATCCAATCTCGATAAATGGTCTGCCACAAAATTTTCAGCTCCTTTTTTATCTTTAATTTCCACATTAAATTCTTGTAAAAGCAAAATCCATCTTGTAACACTCTTAACCTTCCTAACATTGTACCGGTGTACTGAAGACCGAAATTTTTTTTTTCAACTTAATCTTTATATTTCAATATCTTATTAGCATGCTTTAACTAATTTGAAAATAAATTATCGATGACCTATAACTGTCCCAATTTACTATGCATTTAATAAAATTCTAACAATTTTAATAAATGCCAATAAAATTTATTTATACATTATTTATTATTTATTATCATTTTTCATGCAAATAATCAATTAATTTACCATAATTCACAACTTTCACTATATACATACACTATACATAATCTTAAAAATTCTCAAATAAATTTTAAATATTCTTTAAAAATTTATAGACATTAATTATGAAGTCTACTCCTATTTTAAGCTAACATATATTATTTCTATGCAATTTTCTTACCAATATCCCTTACTAATTAATTTGGCCACTACTAAACATCTTCCCAAAAATCTTTTTTCTTTCATTTTAACTTTCCATTCATATTTTCTCTAGTTTAATTTCAATTACCCTAAACAAATTTCATCATTTAAGGTCTTTTAAAATTGTTACCCTAATTACATAATTTAAATAAATTCAATAACTTAGAAAATATAAAGATTAATTAGTCACTTACAATTTTTTCTTGAATTAGGAAGCTCAAGCCTCCTTTTCCTTTCCTTTACTCTTAGAAACACCTTCCTCTACTTGCTCACCTATATAGGGCAGTCCATTCAAGCTTAGTTTTCTTTATTTTTTTGTTCTCAAATGCAAAATCCAAGCTCATAATTGTAATCTGCACCTCAAAATCTATGAAAAAATACTAAGAAATCAATTTAAATCTTTAAATTTTTTCAAGATCCAACTTATCCCTTTTTCTTTCTCTACTTGTTTTCTCTACTTTCTTTACCCAAATCAATCAAGTGAAGCTATTTTAATGATCTAGAGGGATGAAACTACAACTCCTAAGTTGGGATTTATGAGAGATCTTGAGTGATGAGGAAGCAAAAGAGAGAGAGAAGAGAAAGACAAGTGGTTCGGCCTAAAGAAGAGAGGAGAAGACACAGAAAATTTCTGGAGTTTTCTCCTGAATTCAAGCTTTTATATGGCTCACTAATGGACCCAAAATTGGGCCAAATTAATGGGCTTAGCCCATTTTTCTCTTAAGGCTCATTTAGGCCTTTTTGAAGTTAATCAATTTTCTCTCTCTTTCAACCACCAAATCACTCCAAAAATAATTTTATCACTTTTATCATATCAAAAATAGCTAGCACGCAAATTTTTGGCTCAATTGGAGTCCGTTATGGGTCCGATTCAAACTTATCGGTCCAATTTGACAACTGTCGGTGTCACCGAAAAATTCCATCCTCATCACTAAAATATTTTACATAAAAATTCATGTAGGCATGCAAAATTTGATAATTTTCGGAGTTCATTTACTATTTTTAATTATTTACACAAAATCAAGTCACATTTTTTACAAGGGAAATTGACTCGCTATATTTTTCGTATTTTTTACCTTTGAAGGCCCATTTGACCTCAATTTCACTTCAAATTTCAACCTCGAACTCCCCATAATCAATACTTTTCGATGGTCTAATAAAATATTTTTGACTTGTGAGTGTCCTTTCAGGCCCGAAAAGCACCATTCACCATCAGAAAGTACTATTCACAGCTGATCCGGTGTTGAAGCCATTACCCATCTAATGAGTCTTGGTTTGAAATCTTTTTTTTGCGAAAAAGTGCCTCAATGTCGCATGATCTGACCACACGGTGACCTTAAATTCAAGGAGATAGGGTCTGAATTTTTCAAAAGAAAACACAATTGCTAATAATTCCTTCTCCGTGGTTGTATAATTAACTTGAGCCTCGGTGAGAGCATGACTTGCATAATAAATAGTATAAAAGACTTTCTCCCTCCAATGACCTAAAACCGTTCTCACTGCATAGTCACTAGCATCACACATAATCTCAAATGGTAAGCTCCAATCTGGTGATGCTATGACCGGTATTGTGATTGACCGGTGCTGTGATTAACCTTTGCTTCAACATGTTAAATGCCTGCAAACACTTATCATCAAAGTTAAATTCAACATCTTTTATCAACAAATTAGAAAGTGGTTTGACAATTTTAGAAAAGTTCTTAATGAATTGACGATAAAACTCAGTATGACTGAGAAAACTTCTAATATCTTTAACATTTGTCGGGAGAGGTAATTTATCAATAACATCGATTTTAGCATTGTCCACCTCAATCCCTTTCTCGGAGATCTTATAGCCTAACACTATCCCTTCTTTTACCATAAAGTGATATTTTTTCCAATTAAGAACAAGATTGGTTTCTTGATACCTTTCTAAGACCAACGTAAGATTAGACAAACACAACTCAAAATCACACCCATATAATGTAAAATCATTCATAATGATCTCCATGAATTTTTCAATAAAATCATGAAAAATAGCCATCATGCATCTTTGAAATGTAGCAAGGGCATTACAAAAACTAAATGACATTCTACTATACACAAATGTACCATAAGGACATGTAAATATGATCTTTTCTTGGTCTTTCAGGGTAATAGAAATTTGCATATATCCCGAATATCCATCTAAAAATAGTAAAACCTATTCTCTACCAATCTTTCTAGCATTTGGTCAATAAAAGGTAAAGGGAATTGATCCTTTCTAGTGGCATTGTTCAATCTCATATAGTCTATACATACTCTCCATCCTATCACTGTGCGTTTTGGGATAAGTTTATTATTTTCATTGATTACCATAGTCATCCCCCATTTCTTAGATACACATTAGACTAGACTAACCTAACTACTATAAAAAATATGATAGATAATACCTGCATCGAGTAGTTTTAGTACCTCTTTTTTCACTACTTCTTGCATAGCTGGATTCAGTCTCTTTTGTGGTTGTACCACCGGTTCGAAATCATTTTCCATAGGAAATCGGTGCGTACAATAATTGGGGCTGATTCCCTTCAAATCGGATGTCTCCCAACCTATAGCTCCTTTATGCTTTCTCAATACTTCAATAAGCATTTCTTCTTTCAAACCAGTCAAAAGTGAAGATATGATTACTGGTTTTGCATTATTTTCTAAAAATACATATTTTAAATGAGAAGTTTTGAGTTCAGAATCTCCCTTAAAAGGGGATGGTTCATCCTCCTTTAGTCCTTCCTCTTCGTGTTTTTTTTCCAGCTCTTTTATTAGTTCTTTTTTCTGTCTTTTTTGCCTCCTTTTCATCCCTTGGATTCTTTAAACAATTCTTAAGCTCATCATTCAGTAAAATTTCCTCTTGCTTTTCCTTTACACATTTTTGAATGCCATCTATGAAGTAAGCGAACTCTTTAAAATCATAGGAAGGATGCTTCATTACTTTATTCACATTAAAAATCATTTTCTCCTCATTAAATCTTAAGGTAACTATTTGTCCATGTATATTTATTAAAGCCTTCACAGTATTCAAGAATAACCTTCCTACTATCAAAAGGTACCTGATAACTCAAATTCAGTACTTAGTTTTGGTTTAATTTTAGTCTAGTTTTCATTGTTTTCTAACATCTTTTGTTTCATTTTTTTGCTTGCATTTAATAATTTATCCAATTCTCAGTTGATTCTAATTTTTGTGTGAATTTGGAAGCTTTTGATGGAATTTTGTTATTTTTGTAGGTACCTCACGGTTATCAGGAATTTTCTATTAACCGTGACCCATGTATTCTGTCAAAACGCACCATTTTGAAGCTTGTCACGGTCAGCATGGAAATTGAACATGATAGGGTGGTAACCGTGACCTATGGAGTTTTCAGTACAGAAGCAAAAGGAAAAGCATCTCACGCTCACTAAGGATTTCATAGTAACCGTGAGGGAGGCATAATTTCAGTTCAGAATGAAGAGGAGAGTTATCTCACGGTTACCAAGAATTTCATGGTAACCGTGACCAAATTTTGAATTTCAGCTCCGAGCCATCTCATGGTTACTAAGGATTTCATAGTAACCGTGACTTTTTTTAATCAAAAGAGGGTTTTTCATTAGAGGTCACGGTTACCACATATTTAGTAGTAACCGTGACCCATGTTGACCTATATAAGGCAAAGTTTTCTGCAAAATCAAGGCATATTGAGTTTTTGAGTAATTTTTAGGTTATAGGGTTTCTTTCTTCTTTCTTTGAGTTTTTTGTTCATTTTACACACATAAATACGTAGATATACTTGAAAATAGTGGGATTTACACAAAAACACTTAGATTAAACATAGATATATAGTTTACAAGTATAGATCTACATATTTGAAGCTCATTTTTCCTGTAAGCTTTGGAGAAAGAGATTGAAGAGCTTGGATTCAGCTGGGTTTTCTTCACCATAAATTTCAGGGGTTATTCTATCTTTTTCTCTTTTCATTTTATTATGGATTGTGAGTAGTCCTTTTTGTTGCTTGGGGATCTTTGAATCCCCTACTCATAATGTGAATCTTGAACTTAAATTAATTTTTACATGAATGGATGGTCTATTTTACATGTACTTATTTGTATATCATTGATTTTTCGATCTATTAAGTTATTTTGTATCCATGGATGAATGGTGTTTATCATATGTTTTGATGGGTATTGAGCCTAATAGATTGGAGTTTATGAATGATTTTGCTTAGTTTTTATATCATGAATATCGTCTATTTTGGATGGCTCCAGAATGTGACTCTAGATGTGTGGTATTTGTGATTTTAAAACTAGAGTAGGGAGTGAAATAGATGGGTTTTGGGTTGCCTAGCTCTGGAATGGGACAGTAGACCGAACTTAGGATTTTAGACCTGGGTTTAGGCTAGTTGTTGGGCTGGCTCCGGAATGGGACGTTAGCAACTAGAATAGCTGGCTCCGGAATGGGACGCTTGGGTTAAGAAGGGTTATCCCAGGTTCATTCATGTATATTTGTAGGTAAAAATTTATTCACATTTGGGTATGGGGTGGATAAGTGAACCCGAGCAACGCTTGATTTCTATAGATTTTTGCATTTGCTAATTTTTCAAAATTTAACACACTGAATTTAAATTTCTCTACATTGCATACTTAAGCTTTAAAGTTACATTATATAAATCAAACAATTCATACACACAAACAATTGGGAATTCTTTAGCATACAATTAATCTTCACAGTCTTCACACACACATTTCCCTTGGGTTCGATATTGAGGGTCCTAACTATACCCCACTTTATTACTTGTCGATCTAGTGCACTTGCTAGGATCGCAACAAGTTTTTGGCGCCATTGCCAGGGAATTTGGCGTTGTTAGTAAGCTGTGATTATTGTTTGTATGTGTTTTCATTTCCTTATTTTATTTTTCTTGATTCTTTTCAGGTGAAATTAGTGCATGAACAAAACAAGACAAGAGCAATTACTGCCTTTTGATCTTGAAATTGAGAGGACCTTACACCAAAGAAGGAGAGCTATTAGAGATAACGAGATGGAGCACGATCCTCCTCTTGATAAGTTTCCTCCCGAGAATGAACAAGTGCCGAGGGCACATGAACAAATGCCAGGGGCAAGAAGAGAAGAATTGCCTAGGCAAAGAATCATAAGAGACTACGCTGTGCCAAGGTGGAATGAAGATCATCGAACAATTTTATTATCGAAAGGAGTACAATTTGAGCTCAAGCTAGCCACCATTACTATGGTACAAAGAAATCAGTTCTCTGGTTCAGAAGTAGAGCATCCAGCTCAGCATATCGACATATTTCCGAAAGTCAGTGACATTGTTCAAATTCCAGGTATTAGTACGGATGCAGTAAGATTGAAGTTATTTCCATTTACATTGATTGGCAAAGCAAGAGAGTGGCTACAATTGTTACCACGGAAGTCAATATGGTCATGGGATCAGATGCAAAAAAAGTTTTTAAAGAGATTTTTCCCTCCAACAAAGACTGCAAGCATTCGAAATAACATCATGGGTTTCCATCAAATGAATGAAGAGCCTTTTCACGAGGCCTGGGAGAGGTTTAGGAGATTATTGAGAAGCTGTCCGCATCATGAGATAGCAGTTTACCAACTGATGACCATCTTTTATGCTGGAATTACACCTCAAATAAGGTCATTATTGGATGCAGCATCAACAGGATCCTTCTTGAACAAGCTACCTGAGGACGCATTTCAGTTGTTGGATGAGATGGCGACAAATGACTCTTAATGGACTGCCCCTAGATCAGTCCCAAGGAGACAAGGTTTACATAATGTGGATGAAGTGGCACTGTTAAAAGCACAGCTAGAATTGGTAATAAAAGAGTTGAGTGGCTTGAAAGTTTAAAATGTGGCTGCAGTAAATCAAGGGAGTGGATCGTGTGAAAGTGAGCAAGTTATCCAAGAAGGAGGAGTTGTAGGAGATGTAAATGCATTAATTAATTTTAGAAGGAATGATCCCTACAGCAATTCATATAATCCGAGATGGAGAAATTACCCAAATTTCTCTTGGAAGGATGGGAATCAACAAGCTTCATCTTCTCAACCACAACCAAGAGCCCCTTACCACTCAAATACTTATCATAGTCATGCTCAGCCCCACCAACCACAAGCCACCAATTACTACCAAGCCCCCTATCCACCAACCCACCATCAAGGGCAAAGCTCTAATCATTCCCAACCTCAACCCTATCACCCACCGAGATTCCAATCAAGACCACCTATTCAAGAAAATAAGCCAAATTTAGAAGACATATTTGCTATAACAATTCATGGCGAGTCAAGATTCAAGGTAAAAATCTCAAGAGCAATGGAACCGGAACCAAGATGCTTCAATGAGAAATTTGGAGACTCAATTAGGTCAACTTGTAACTTCAATGTCGAATAGACAACCAGGGACATTTCCTTCAAATTTATATCGCAATCCCAAGGAGGAGGCCAAAGCAATCATTTTTACAAGTAGCAAGAAAGCAGCGCGAGAGAAAGAAAGAGGTAAATCACCAACTTCATCAACTGATTTGGAGAAACCAACACGGAAGGTAAGTATTTCTAACTCTAGTGTAGAGGTAGATGTGGATGCTCCAAGGAATGACAAGGGAAAGAGTATTGTGAATCCGAACATAGAGGATCTTGATATCAATAGGTTGCCATTTCCTGCTATAGCTAGGAAGGAGAAGAAAAATGAGCAATTGGCTAGGTTTCTAGAGATGTTTAAGAAATTACATATTAACTTGCCTTTTGCTAAAGCACTAGCACACATGCCCAATTATGCTAAGTTTATTAAGGAACTTTGTTCTAATAAAAAGAAATTAGAAGGGTATGGCACTGTGCAACTCAAGAAAAACTGTAGTGCAATCATCATTAATAAGATCCCAGAAAAATTGGAAGATCCAGGTAGCTTTACTTTACCTTGTGAAATTGGTGAGACCTTTGTTGGAAATGCTTTATGTGATCTAGGAGCCAGCATTAACTTGATGCCTTATTCCATGTGCAGGAAACTCAACTTAGGAGATCTCAAGGAAACTGGAATGAGACTTCAACTAGCGGATAGATCGATAAGAAAGCCAAAGGGAGTTATTGAGGATTTACTTGTGAAAGTAGGAAAATTTATTTTTCCTGTGGATTTTGTGGTCATGAAAATGGAGGAAGACAAGAAGGTGTCCCTTATCATGGGAAGACCATTTTTAAACACTGCAAAGGCTTTGATTGATGTTCATGGGCAAAAGGTTACTCTTCGATTCAACAACGAAGAATTGGTGGTAGATATGAACAAGTCTCAGAAATATCCATCAAGTGACCTAAAAGAGTCAGTCTATTTCATGGACAAAATCGACGAATGTGTAGATGAAGTGCAAGAAAAAGTACTACTAAATGATCCAGTAAATTCAAGCTTAATGCATTCCTTGGAAAATGAAGAGTTGGATGGAGTAAAAGAAAAACAGATAATAGCTATAAAGAAGGGATGCGAAAAGGAGAATCTAAAGCAAGAGAGAACTACTTTACAAGAGGGGGAGTTGAAATCTGAACTTAAACCTCTTCCTCCTCATTTAAAGTATGCATTTTTGGAAAACAAAGAAAAACCAGTAATTATCTCTTCTTTGTTGACAGGTGTTGAAGAGGAGACACTGCTCAAGGTGTTAAAGAAGCACAAGGAGGCTATAGGATGGGAGACAGCAGATTTAAAGGGCATTAATCCAAGTTATTGCACTCATCGGATTCCTATGGAGGAAGATAGTAAACCAGTAGCTCAACCCCAAAGAAGGCTCAATCCGGCTATGCAAGAGGTGGTAAAGAAAGAGGTACTCAAACTACTTGATTCAGGTGTAATATATCCAATCTCTGATAATAAATGGATTAGTCCAGTGCAATATATCCCTAAGAAAGGGGGAATGATAGTGGTGAAGAATGAATTAGATGAACTCATTCCAACTCGAACAATTACGGGTTGGAGGGTGTGCATAGATTATAAGAGATTGAACCATGCCACCCGAAAAGATCATTTTTCATTGTCATTCATTGATCAAATGTTAGAGAGGTTAGCTGGTAATAGGTTTTATTATTTCTTAGATGGGTATTCGGGATACCTGCAAATCCCCATAGCCCCTAAAGATCAGGAGAAAATAACCTTTACCTGCCCTTATGGTATATTCGCCTATATGAGGATGCCTTTTGGCTTGTGTAATGCGCTGGCTACGTTTCAACGGTACATGATGGCAATTTTCCATGATTTTATAGAAAAATTTATGAAGGTATTCATGGATGACTTTACCATTTATGAGCTAGACTTTGAGAGCTGCTTAGAGCATCTCGATTTAGTATTAGGTAGGTGTAAGAAGACTAACTTAGTGCTAAATTGAGAAAAATGCCATTTTATGGTAAGGGAAGGCATAGTTTTGGGACACAAGATTTCTGAGAAGGGGATTGAGGTGGACAAAGCAAAGATAGAGGTTATAGAGAAGCTTCCACCACCAACCAATGTCAAGGGAGTTAGGAGTTTCTTAGGGCATGCAGGTTTCTATCGAAGGTTTATTAAAGACTAATCAAAAATTGCGAAACCTTTGTCGAATTTGTTAATAAAAGATGCTCCTTTTGAATTTAATGATGAATGTTTATTGGCTTTTAAATTGTTGAAGCAAAGGCTTATTTCAGCTTCGGTGATCATATCTCCGGATTGGAATTTGGCCTTTGAGCTAATGTGTGATGCGAGTGATTTTGTAGTGGGAGTAGTGCTCGGATAAAGGCAAGAGAAAGTATTTTGTGCTATTTATTACGCAAGCCACACTTTGACAGGAGCTCAAGTTAATTACACCATAACTAAAAAGGAGCTTCTTGCCATCGTATTTGCTTTTGAGAAGTTTCGACCGTATCTACTTGGAGCAAAAATTATGGTGTGGTCTGATCATGCAGCACTAAGACATCTCTTTACCAAGAAGAAATCCAAGTCAAGATTGATAAGATGGGTACTCCTCTTGCAAGAATTCGATTTGGAGATCAAAGACAAAAAGAGAGCAGAGAACCATGTGGTAGATCATTTGTCAAGATTGGAGCATGATCATATTAAAAAAGGGGAGATTTTGGATTTATTCCCTGATGAGCGTATTTGTGCCTTGTTTGTTTGTGAAGTTTCAGTACCTTGGTTCGCTAATATTGCAAATTTTCTCGCAGAAGGTTATATGCCAAGGGATTTCACATGGCAACAAAGGAAGAAGCGAAAAGCTGATGCGAAGAATTACATCTGGGATGACCCTTGTCTATTTCGTCTTTGTGCTGATCAAGTTCTTAGAAGGTGTATCCCCAAGGAAGAGCAAACAGAAATTATGCAAGCCTGTTATAGTGGAGAAGCTGGTGGACATCATGGACCCAATAGAACGGTATCAAAAATTCTCTCTTCTGGATTTTATTGGCCCACCTTATTTAATGATGTTAAATTATTCATTCAAACTTGTGATTGATGTCAAAGGGTGGAAAATATAACTAGGAGAGATGAGATGCCACTAAACAATATGCTTGAGGTTGAATTATTTGATTTATGGGGGATAGATTTCATGGGGCCTTTTCCAATTTCTTATGGGTTTGAATATATCCTAGTGGTTGTTGATTATGTGAGTAAGTGGGTAGAAGCTATAGCCACTAGGACTTGTGATGCAAATGTTGTCCTCGAATTCTTAAGGAAGAATATATTCACCCATAATGGAGCCTCAAGAGCTATTATCAGTGATGGTGAAAAAAATTTTGTCAACCACCAATTCAAAGCCTTAATGAAAAGATTTGGCGTGAGGCATAAAATAACTACCCCATATCATGTCCAAGCTAATGGGCAAGTTGAGGTATCTAACCGAGAGTTGAAAGCAATTTTGGAGAAAACGGTTAGTGCATCTAGGAAGGACTGGTACCTTAAGCTAGATAAAGCTTTGTGGGCATATAGGACAGCCTTTAAGACACCAATAGGAATGTCACCTTTTAGGCTAGTGTTTGGCAAGTCCTGTCACTTACCGCTGGAATTAGAGCATAAGGCTTATTGGGCTACTAAGTTCTTAAATCTTAACCTTGAGAATGCAAGAAAATGCAGATCCTTACAGTTAAATGAGTTGGAGGAACTTCGATTTTGGGCCTATGAACATGCCAAGAAATACAAGGATAACACAAATAAGTGGCATAATCGAAGAATAGCCAAGAAAGAACTTATAGCGGGAATGAAAGTGTTGCTTTATGATAGTAGATTGAGACTATTTCCAGGGAAACTTAAATCGAGGTGGAAAGGGCCAAGAGATGAGAAAGAATTTATCCAAATTCAGTACTTAGTTTTGGTTTAATTTTAGTCTAGTTTTCATTGTTTTCTAACATCTTTTGTTTTATTTTTTTGCTTGCATTTAATAATTTATCCAATTCTCAGTTGATTCTAATTTTTGTGCGAATTTGGAAGCTTTTGATGGAATTTTGTGATTTTTGTAGGTACCTCATGGTTACCAGGAATTTCCTAGTAATCGTGACCCATGTATTCTATCAAAACGCACCATTTTAAAGCTTGTCACGGTCAGCATGAAAATTATGCATGATAGGGTGGTAACCGTGACCTATGGAGTTTTCAATACAGAAGCAAAAGGAGAAGCATCTCATGGTCACTAAGGATTTCATAGTAACCGTGACGGAGGCATAATTTCAGTCCAGAATGAAGAGGAGAGTTCTCTCATGGTTACCAGAAATTTCATGGTAACCGTGACCAAATTTCGAATTTCAGCTTCGAGTCATCTCACAGTTACTAAGGATTTCATAGTAACCATGACTTATTTTAATCAAAAGATGGTTTTTCATTAGTGGTCATGGTTACCACGGATTTAGTAGTAATCGTGACCCATGTTGACCTATATAAGGCAGAGTTTTCTGCAAAATCGGGGGATATTGAGTTTTTGGGTAATTTTTAGGTTTTAGGGTTTCTTTCTTCTTTCTTTGAGTTTTTTGTTCATTTTACACACATAAATACATAGATATACTTGAAAATAGTGGGATTCACACAAAAAAACTTAGATTAAACATAGATATATAGTTTACAAGTATAAATCTACATATTTAAAGCTCATTTTTCCTGTAAGCTTTGGAGAAAGAGATTGAAGAGCTTGGATTCAGCCGGGTTTTCTTCACCATGAATTTCAGGGGTTATTCTATCTTTTTCTCTTTTCATTTTATTATGGATTATGAGTAGTCCTTTTTGTTGCTTAGGGATATTTGAATCCCCTACTCATAATGTGAATCTTGAACTTAAATTAATTTTTACATGAATGGATGGTCTATTTTACATGTACTTATTTGTATATCATTGATTTTTCGATCTATTAAGTTATTTTATATCCATGGATGAATGGTGTTTATTATATGTCTTGATTGGTATTGAACCTAATAGATTGGAGTTTATGAATGATTTTGCTCAGCTTTTCTATCATGAATATCGTCTATTTTAGATGGGTCCGGAATGCAACTCTAGATGTGTGGTATTTGTGATTTTAAAAATAGAGTAGGGAGTGAAATAGATGGGTTTTGGATTGCCTGGCTCTAAAATGGGACGGTAGACCAAACTTAGGATTTTAGACCAGGGTTTAGACTAGTTGTTGGGCTGGCTCCAGAATGGGACGTTTAGCAACTAGAATAGCTGGCTCCGGAATGGGACACTTGGGTTAAGAAGGGTTATCCCGGGTTTATTCATGTATACTTTTAGGTAAAAATTTATTCACATTTGGGTCTGGGGTGGATAAGTGAACTCGAGCAACGCTTGATTTCTATAGATTTTTACACTTGCTAATTTTTCAAAATTTAATACACTGAATTTAAATTTCTCTACATTGCATACTTAAGCTTTAAATTTACATTATATAAATCAAACAACTCATACACACAAACAATTGGGAATTCTTTAGCATACAATTAATCTTCACAGTCTTCACACACATTTCCCTTGGGTTCGATATTGAGGGTCCTAACTATACCCCACTTTATTACTTGTCGATCTAGTGCACTTGCTAGGGTTGCAATAATACCTTCTGATCCTCTTCCATATTCATGACTACAAAATCAACTGAGAATATAAAGTTTCTCACTTTCACCAATAAATACTCAATAATACCTTTAGGTCTCTTTACTGATCTATCTGCCAATTATAAAGTCATTTGGGTTTCCTTTATGTAACCTAAATTTAATTTCCTGCAAATTGAATAGGGCATTAAATTAATGCTAGCACCCAAATTACATAATGCATGTCCAATAAAATTTCCTCTTAATTCGCATGATAATGTGAAACTACTAGGATCTTTTAGTTTTTCAAGGTTTTGTTCATTAAGATTGCACTATAATTTTCTAATAATTGAATCGTTCCTATATCCTCCAGCTTTTTCTTATTAGAACATATTTTTTTCATAAACTTAGCATATTTAGGCATGTATAACAAAACTTTAGTAAATGGTAAATTTACATATAACTTTTTAAACATATCTAAAAATTTAGTTAACTGCTCATTATGCTTTTCCTTTCTAGCTAGTGATGGGTAAGGTAATTTAGACTCATTAAGTACGGTAGAAACCAATTTCTCCTTACCTTTGCTCTTCTCAATAACAGGTGATTTTTCATTATCTGGTTCAAAAATACTTACCTCCGGTGTCGATTCCATCAAACCTAAAGAGTGCTTACCATTTTCAGCTTCCTTCACCTCATTTTCACTTCTTAAGTTAATTGCCTTGGCTTTCTCCCTTGGATTCCTATCCACGCTAGATGGAAAAGTGTTATGTGTCCTATTTGAGATAGAGTTAGCAAGTTGCCCTACTTGATTTTCTAAATTTCTAATAGAACCATCTTGATTTCTCATCCAAATTTCTTGTGATTTTCATTTAGCATCCTGATTAGCCATGAAATTAGTTTGAACATTCATAAAATTGGTAAATATTTTCTCTAAATTGGGCTTTATATCTTGTGTGGGTTGAGGTCTAGCTTGAAAACCTAGAGGTTGATACGTAGATGCTTGGTTAAGTGGGTGGCTATTGCTATGGGAGATTATATTTTGATTAAATAGAGCCCTAGGTTGATTACTAGATGAAGATGCATTATTTCCTTCTCTCCATGAAAAGTTAGGGTGATTTCTCCACCCAGGATTATAAGTATTACTATAAGGATTTAATACATTTACTTCCTCTACTAATGTTGCTACATTCTCCTAATTCTCAATCTCATGTGATTCAACATAAGATAAAGATGACACATTTTTAACTAGTAAACTACTTACCTACTTTGTCAATGCATCTAGTTATGCTCTTAGCATGGCTACCTCATCCACACTGCGTACATCTTACTTTTTCTGTGTGGTCCTTACACTTGCCCATTGAGCATCATTGGTAGCCATCTCATCCAAAAGTAGGAAAGCTTCTTCAGGGATCTTATTCATGAAACTTCCATTTGATGCTGCATCTAGAAGAGATCTTGTAGACTGATTTACACCTGCATAGAAAATAGACATTAGTTGATGAAAAACAATTTCATGGTGTAGATAACTTTTTAAGAGTCTCCTAAATCTTTTTCAAGCTTCATGGAATGGTTCCTCATATAATTGGTGGAAATTATAGATTAATGCTAGCAATTTTGGTAAGCGAAAAGAAATGCCATAAGAATTTTTCGTGCATTTGTTGCCATGATTGAATTGATTGGCTTGATAGCATTTGCAACCAATCCCTTGCCTTACCAATAAGAGTAAATGGAAATTGCTTAAGCCTAATGGCATCCATAGACACATTGGATATTTGAACTGTATCATTGATTTCTAAGAAGATGTCTAAATGTTGAGCTGGGTCCTCTATTTCTGATCCAGAGAACTGATTCTTTTGGACCATGGTTATGGTGGCCGGTGTTATCTCAAAATGTTGGTTGTGAGGTATCTTGATAGTTCTATAATCCTCATTCCATCCAGGGATGGCATAATCTCTAATGATTTTAGGCTTAAACCCATCCCCTTGAGCTTGGTTTGTAACGGCCTCAACACCAGGTTAGCCGTGAACAGTATTTTCCTACAGTGAATAGTATTTTTCGGGCCAAAAAGTGCACCCGAAAGTGAAAAATATTTTATTGGACCATCGGAAAATATTGGTCATGGTGAGTCCGGGGTTGAAATTTGAAGTGAAACCGAGGTCAAATGGATATCGAAAAGTCAAAAATATGAAAAAGGTAGCGAGTCAATTTTTATTATCGGGGAATTGACTCAATATTATATAAATATTTAAAAATAGTAAACGAACTCCAAAAATAATATATAGATTATTTTGGCTGCAAAAAGTAAAATTTTCTATAATATCGATATTTTTGGATTGGACTGATAAATTTAAATCGGACCGATAACGGACTCCGATTGAGTTGAAAATTTATGTCCTATCTATTTTTGATGTGATAAAAATTATGGAATCGATTTTAATGTGAATATGAGCTTTGACAGTAATAGCAAAAGTTTTAGAGACCAAAATAGTAAAGTTTTAGACAAATAAATATATAAATAAATATATGAAAAAAAAATTGTCGGCAAATTTGTGTGGTCTAGTGGTCACAATCTAACAAAGGCAATAAAGAAATAACTAAAGAGAACAACAAACGTGGGCCAAAGAAAAAAAAAAGAGAAAAGAGTGCAGTGGTCGTCGACCACCAAACCAAAGAAAAAAAGAAAGGAAAAAAGAAAGAGAAAGAAAAGAGAAAGGGAAAGAAGGGACACCGCCGGCCACTACCGCGATGGCAACGAGCGGCGTGCCCTCTCGCTCTCACCAGCGTCCTGCCTCCGTTGTGGTGGTCCGATTGTCGAGTTTTTTTAGTTTTAGTTTAAATGGGTTTTTTGTTCGTTCCGGCGAATCAAGGCATTGGATGAGGATACCGCCACCACCGATCAACTCCCGACGACGAGGCGAGTCTTCCGGTGTATTCCATCGCTCCTCAAACGCCGGCGATCGGTAGATCGGAAATGGATTTGGCGGGTGATTCAAGTCAAGATTCCGGCCAACCAAGAAAGAATTTGGGCACGTGACCACCGAAAAATGAAAGAGGGGATCCCGCCCTAAGAGGTGACAGTGTCAAATTGTCACCGGCGACGCTCCGGTGATCGGTCCGGTGAGGAAATTATTAAGTAAATTGAAGCAAATTCGACCGTTAAGGTATGTGACTACGAAATCTTTTAATTTTCCTTAATTTGTTGAATTTTTTCTTTAAATTTATTAAGGAAAAATATTGAAATTAATGTTATTATTGTTCAATTAAATTTTAATTAAACCTAATATAGTGTATAAATTAGGTTAAGGAAATTTATTAAGAAATTTCCTTTGTGAATCAAAAATTCCCTTGTTAAAGAAATGAATTATTGTGTTGTAAATTAATGAAATTAAGTCGTAATTGATAGAAGATGAAATAATATATATCCATAAATTGTTATGAAATTTATATGATTATTATGGAATATGTATTGAATAATGTAATTGATAAAGTAGAGAATTTTTGTTGATTATGTTATATAATGATAATAAGCATAAAATAAATTGCCATGAATTTTTAATGAAATTTATGAAAATTTAGAGAATTGTTAAGTGTATGGTATATGATGAATTATGTTAAAATAATTCATGAAATAAGAAAATACGATAATAATTAAAAAGCAATGTTCACATAAATTTTTACGAATTTTATGTGATGTATGGATTAATTTAGAAAATAAATATGGAATATACGTAATTGAAATATTGAATTATTGAGAAATAATTCAATAAACAATTAAAAGCGATAATTTAATATAATTTAATGTACATTTCGTATAAGGAAAAGGAAGAGATTAAATGATAAATTTTCAGAAAATAAAAAGTATAGTAAATAAATTAACCATAGTAATCGTATGAGTAAATAGTAACTATATAAGTGAATAGTAACCGTATAAATGAACAGTACTCAAAAGAAAAATCGGATTATAAAATAATTCATAATTCAAATAAAATGGTGAATTATTATAAATAATTCACAACCCGTATTAAGTATTGCAATTTTCAAATAATTGCAAATTCATACCGAAAGAGCAAGAGATTGACTAAGAGATAAAAAGTAAATAAAATGACTGTAAAAGTATATTTTTGAATTATCAAGCAATAATTCAATAAGTGTCAAGAAAGTAAAGAGTGAATTATCCTGACATAATTCACAAAATATGAGAAAAAAATATATCGAGAAAATAATTAATTAAAAATCGAAAGAATAATAATTATTTATAGTGAATTATTTTATCGGAAAGAAAAAGGAAAGGAAACAAAAAAGTTATTGCATAGTCGATAGCACTAAAAAGAGTGCGATTGACAAAATGCACTGTTTTAAGCAAAATAAAAGAAATTAAAATTATTGATATTTGAAAATCATTCAGAAAGGCCTTGACTGTTTTTGCCCTTAGCAATAGTCAGGTAGTGATATTCTTATTCAGGATATAATTGGCTAACCATAGGGACACCTCTGTACCGCGGTGCAAGTCATGGCGACTTGCTTAGCTATGGGTAGGATCTTTGATCTCCATAGTTTCAGTGTAAAGTGAAAGTGAAAGTGCATCTGTTTTCTGCTTTGTGAGACTTGATCTTCCGAGATCATTTCTCTATCTGTTTAGTGGAACCTTTAGGTCCATGTTCCGTATATTCTTTTTGAGAGTCCTGTCATATTGCATTATGGGCATATTGAAAAGAATAAATCGGAAGTGTAAAAGTAATTGAATGTAAATGTTATAAATGACAAAGAGCTTGATTGAAAAAAAATGAAATCTTTGGGATAAAACCGAAATTGTTCCCAAAGGTTGTAATTAATAAGCAATAATGATAAGAAAATGGTTATAGAAATAAAATGTTTATGAAAAGACCCATGAGATTGAATTTATAATTTTTGTACCAATTATTATTTTAAGAAAATAAAGAGTTCGAAAAATGGTGCTAATTATGTATTTAAAGTCAATCATGACAATATTGTATTTAAGTGTAAACATATGACTAAATAATAAATACTGAAAGTAAAAAGGAAGTGAAAAGTAAAATGATCAAAAGACAAACGATTGTTTAGTTAAAATGAAAAAGTTTCATTTAAAAAGAAAAGAAAATAAAGATTTGTATGCAGAGTGATCCAAAATACTTACATCACTTTGCAATAAAGACTATAAGCTTAAAGATTAAAGTGAATTAAAAGAATAGATAATGGAAATCGTATTTGAATTATCTAATGGAACTAGGAATAGGAAACTTGCCATTAAAGACATGAGTATTCATGTAATTCGTTAAACGAAATGACAACTACGTCAAGTGTTGCAAAAGTATAAGACAAAAGATAAGTAAAAGTAAAAGTAAGAAACGTAAAAGGAAAAGTCAATTTGTAATCGAATCACAAAGAAAGTAGTGTAAAATAACTTGAAAAGTATACGAACAAAGTAAAATGGTTACAAAAAAAAATGTTGGTAAACAATGAAAATAGTGTGAAAGAAATTAAAAGTAAATTTCTGATAAATAAGAATAGAAGTTTATACAATTTATGTAATTATGTTTAAATTGGAAAGTTCTAGGATTAGTAGTCACCACTGAGCATTTCTAGTGCTCAGCATGTAGTGTTTACTGCGTGCAGGTTTTGAAGTATTGAAGGAGCTTGATGCACGGAGAAGCAGAACGCGAAGATGAAGAAAATTAGTTGTACTTTTATTTTTAGTATTTGTGGCATGTATATACTTAGACAGTGAGAGTATAGAACTGAACGGTATTTAAGGTAATGTTTGTTAAATGATAAATATTGTTACTGTTCTGATAATTTCAGTTAATGAATTGTAAATGACTATCATTGATATATGATTTGTTGTTCCTCTGAGAGGCTGGGTGGATTGTTTGAATTTTTCAGGAGGCTAGTAAGTTCTAGCCATGGTGCTGCCGAAATTTCGTAAATTGAATAAAATATTAAATTGTATCAAAGTTGTTTGACAATGATTGAAGTTTGAAAAAAAATTTTATCGTTTACCGCTAAGTTTCGCATCGAAAAATACTGTTATGATAAGGGTGTTAAATGGTTAACCTGCCCTTCTATCCTAAGGTGTGGATCATCCATTGGTGGGTTATAGAGAGGATGGTTATTAAGGTTCTTAAGGTTATTCTGTTCTTGCTCCTCTAAATTCAACTCTCTTTGCCTTAACCTCCTTATCCTATGGAATATCCTCTCAATTTTAAGGTCAATAGGCAAAATTAGCTCGGCTCTTATCATAAACTATTGAAACTTGCAAAGAATAAAAGAATAAAATTAATAAAGAATGAATAAGAAGAAAGAAGAAGAAAGACTCACAAAATTCACTTTCAAATCTAAAAACAAATACCAATGTGTTCTTAGCAACGGTGCAAAAAACTTGATCGGTATCTAACAAGTATACTAGATTATCTAGTAATATAGGAAACTATAAATTAAGATCTCAAATATCGTACCCAAGAAAAATTGTGATAATGCAACTTGTTTAAAATTTTAAGGCCAATATCATGTGCAAAGAATAAAAGAAATCCCAAGTTTGTGATGAAAGATAAATAAAACTTAAGCAATTAAAATTAAATCTAAACAAAGCAATCAATTAAAGTTGGTAAAATTCAATACTAAAGGCAATTTCTGCTAAAAGACTATCCACCTTAACCTTATATTGCAATGACTTAATAAAAAGGAAACACAAGTGATTATGAAGAAATTAGATGAATAAGGCAAGATAACTTAAATCAAGATTATCATTCTTAAGTATTAAACTTTCCTTTTCAGAATTATTCAACACTTAGCATAAAGATCTGATTTTTACCTCCTAGATGTCTATTAAATTCTTTTGCAAGTAAATTTAACTTTTATCTATTCTTGATTTTAAATTTTCTTAAACTTATTCTATTATGACCAACACACCATTATACCTTAACTTAGGACATAATCATGCATTAAGACCAATAAATTAACCTAAGAACATGCAAACTAATAATCATGCATAAATCAATTGTCAACTATTAATTCAAATAAGTTAACAATCAAATTATAGATAATCAAAGGTAAGAATTTGCACAAAACCAATAAATAATCAACTTGTATCACATTAAGCACAAATTAGGTCATTACATTACAAGATTAAGGATTCAAGAATCCTTTAGTAAAAGTTAAAGAAAACTACTCGCACTTCATATTAAAAGCCAAACAAAGTAAATAAAGTTGATAAAAAATTAAACCTAAGCTAATTTATATTGATGAAAGGAAAATTCGTAAGGTAAAAGGTCCCCTCTAATCTTTGTCTTCAGCTCTTTTTATAGCCTGTCGGAGAAGAGTTTACGCCTCCTGTGACTTCCTATCTTGGAAGAATTCGTATTAAATTGAAATAGGAAGACTTTAATTGCCTAAATAGGAGATTTACTCAGGCGAGTGAGCCTTGTATTTGGGAGAGTGACTTTGATGCTCGAGAGAGTGACCATTGTGCTCGGGAGAGTGACTTTCTACTACATTTCATGTAATCTTTGCTTGGGTGAGTGCAAATTTCACTCTGGAGAGTGCTAAACCACTCAGCCGAGTGAGGAAATCACTCAGCAGAGTGATTCATGACTGCCTCCCACGAATGAAAGCTACAATTCTCCTTTATTCTAATTTTGCCCCTAACTTTCTCCTTTTTGCACTTTAGCCTATTTTCTCTTCAATTTGGCCCTGAAAAATACCAAAATTAATAATTAATCCTAAAAATAGATAAACTAACTAATTAAACCTAAAACCAACTAAATTAAAACTAACTTGACTTAATTAAACACATAAAAATACACTAAAAATATAGTATAATTCACACTTATCATTCTGCCATGTCTTGTTGTTTCAACTTTGACTTAATACTGCAGCCTGTGTTTTCTTATTTATATCGGGTAAAATCAATTGTTATTTATGGGTATTTTATTTGGTCCATGCAGAAGCAAAATACCTTAAAATATATTTATGGCTTTGTTCTTTGTATGATCAATTTTATTCAGTCTTATTTTGATCACAATCTCTTTTCGCTGCTGCATATTGATAAATTTCGTTGATGTTATTATTTTTGTCTTTTATAATTTTAGTCTAGAATATTAATTAATTTGGATTGTGATTAGTATTTTACATTTATTTGTATAAGTGAAATTTATATTCAAAATTGGACTCAGAGTTTATCACTAATAATTTAATTTAGTTAATTGAAACAATATGTTGCCAAAGTAACCTCTATTTCTAGGTTAATTAAATCAAAATATTAGGAAGGTATATATATATGTTCAAAATTTTATGCAGATAATAGCCGGCCCAAAGGAAGATTATTATTGTCTGGCCGAAATTAGAATATATTTGTGGTAATAAATATGTGATAATTATTTGGTTTTCCATGTGAATTTTAAGTTGGTACAAAGAAAGACTTAATGTTTGACAGGAGTTTATTATCAATATTTGATTACTGCACCAAGATCACCACTTGCAAGTTAATTTTTCTGTCCAAAGACTAAATTTCAATGTTGTGCTAGGTGTCTTGTGATGGAATTTGCCATAATTTTTGAATCTATTATTTTGTAAGATTTAAAATATTGATTGTGAGCTTGATATATATTTTGTTGTTCTCTGAATTTAGAAAATGCTTCTACCGGTTTAATATCTGCAAATACTAACTCACTTCCTATGCTGAATGGCACTAATTTTAAGCAATGGAAAGAGAACGTTACTATCGTTCTAGGCTATATGGATCTAGACTATGCACTTTGGGTTGAGCCCCTTAATCTTTTTGCAGTTGAAAGTTCCTCAGAATAAAAGAGGAATTTTGAGAAGCCGGAGTGCTCAAATCGCTTAAGTCTAATGATCATGAGATGGGCCATTTCAGATATATTCAGGGACATTGCATCCGAAAATCAAAATGCCAAATCGTTCCTTGAAGCCCTTAAAAGCCATTTTGCTAAAATCGAAAAGGCGAAAGCAAGTAGTTTGATAAACAAACTTGTTTCCATGAGGTATAAGGGCAATGGGAGTATAAAGGAATACATTTAGGCAATGGAGCAAGTTACATCCAGGCTAAAAGCACTAAAATTAGAAATTTTTTAGGATTTATCAATGCATTTGGTTTTTATATCTCTTCCTCTATAATTCAGTCAAGTTCAGGTGAGTTATAACACTTAAAAAGAGAAGTAGACTCTTAATGAGCTCATTTCTCATTTGGTAAATAAGGAATATAGGATAAAGCTTGAAAAAGCAGAAAGTGCTCATTTGGCATTATCTTCCAAAGGCTATAATAAGAAAAGAAAAAAGGATAAAGAAGCTACGGAACAAAAGAAGAGACATAAGGAAAATAAGGATAAAGTTTAACAATCTGGTTACTTCTTTTATAAAGAAACTTTTCATAAGAAAAATTGTACCAAATATCATGCTTGGCGTGCAAAGAAGGGTACATTTAATGCTTTTGTTTGTTATATGGTTAATTTTATCTTAGTACCAAAATACAATTGGTGGATAGATTATGGTGCCACTACTCACATAAGTGTATCCATGCAGGGTTGCCTGAGCTGCCAAAAGGCGAATGATAGTGAAAGATACATGTACGTAGGCAATGGCAAGCAAATTGAAGTTGAGGCAATAGGCACTTTTAGGTTATTATTAAAGATTGAAATTTATTTGGATTTGAAAGAGACTTTTGTTGTACCATCATTTAGATGGAATTTAATTTATGTTTCTGGATTAGACAAATCAGGATATTCTTGTTCTTTTGAAAACAGTCAGTTTAGTCTTTTTCAAAGTTTTTGCATTTTTCTCCTTGGTTGGATCGGGTCCTCAATATTTATTTTCTTTTCTTTCTTTCTTTTCCTTTTCCCTTCTTTCTTCTCCCCTCCCTACTCTTCCTGCCGACAGCCCCTTTACCTTCCCCTTCCTTACCCTACGCCGACTGCCGCACAACATCGCTCTCTCACTGCACTGCCATTGCAGCCTAGCCGCCTTTCTTCTTATCGCGCGATAAAAGCAATGATCTTGCTTTTCCTCTCCCTTGGTCGATGCCTTTGCCTACTTCAGCTGTCCTCCTCCCTCTCCTTTAACCACAAAGTAAGTGGTTTCCTCCCCCATTGGTTGGTTGTTATTTGTGGTGAGATCTAGAATAAAGAGGAGGCAGAGATCTAGGGATTTAAACAAGAATTTCCCTTATATCGATATAATTAATAGATAGAATTGTTAGAGACGATTTTAGTTATGATAGCATTTTTGAGCTCATAAAATATTATAGTGATATACAATTACTAAGGTTATCACATATTTATATGTATAAGGTCCAAGTAGGAGATTGTTGGAATTTATGAACCTATACAAATTAAATATGTGAATATTGTATATTATATGTTATCATAGTTTTAGTCTAAATAAAAGTGATATGGTTAATTAATTTAAAGTCAAATTGGACTTAATAATCGTCTTATTAAAAATATGGCACTACTTTATAAATGTGTAGAAATCTAAAGGACTTAATCTAATTTATGATGGGCTAATTAGAAAATAAGTCAATATATAAATAGGTTGTGATCCTGGTTGTACAGAGAACACTAACCCTAACTCTAATACATTATTTTCTTTCTGGTATCCCATCACTCTAAAGAAAATTTAGATCTCTGTATCAACTAGAAACTATTAAATCTCTGCATTCTCGATGGCAATGGTTATTATGCATTTAGGGTTTATTCTTTCAAAACTAACTTATTGTTTTACAAAAAGAACCTTTTATAAATTACTTAATGTTCCCAAAAGAAAAGCAACATCATACTAAATGATTTCTCATTAAATCAACTTATGTATATATTTGGGAAAATGAAACTAGTTACTCAGACTTTAATTATAGTCCCTTTTATTGATAATTATATCCAAGAAGAATGGAGAACATTATAAGAATATATTTTCTTAAAAGAAAATATTATACGATTGAAATGTTTCATAATGCGTCCAATATAACGGCCTCTTTTTATTAAGTGTCTCTTATACCATATTAAAAAACTCTTTTTATTAAGTATTGCTTAGATCATATTAAAAAAAAATTGATATATCAATCTAATAGTAAAATAACACATACGTAAAGTTACTTAAAATATAAAGAAAATTACACCATTTGCCCTACTTTTTTATTTTGTTTTCAAAAATACCATATGCTTTATTTTTACTTTTTATTTATAGATTTTTACATTTAAAAATAATCTTTCTCAATTATATATATAAAAGATGTCCCTTTCTCTATTTTCTTTTATTTCAAATACCTCGTTATCTCTAACCAATCCACTCATCTCTCTTGATCCCGTCGTTAAGGCTGAAGCCGCCGCCCCTGAACTCACCATCCAGATCCCCTTCACCGATTTCGAGACCCAACAAAACCTAAAGGTCCTTTACATTTTTTAATGTATTTCCTTTTATGTTTACTACCCATTTCTCTGCCAATAATTCCAACATTTGGAAAAGGATTTTGATTATAATTTTTCTGCTCGCTTTCGTGGCTATTTGGTGACTCAGAAAGAGGAAGCACCATGGTTGACAATGGAAGGTGATTGGTGCAATTATTGAGATGCACACCCAATTTGAAATTTTTAACCTTTCGTAAGGTAAGTTGTTTGTTCATATCATTTAGTGTTAGATTATTGCATTTAAGTCTAGCTAATTAATAAGTTAATTTTACTTGATAGACTTATGGGTACACAGATTGTGCAACTATTTTTGAAGTACCCAAATGCTTGAAATCATCTATTGCAATAGATCAATTCAATGGATTGGAGGCAGTCTAGGAGAGATGCAAGTGATAAAGTATTTCTTGAAATATGAAGATTTCTTGAAAAATATAAAATTTGAAACATATCATTCTAATAATAGCGAGAGAGGATCAGAGCTTCTGAAGAGGCTACTGATGTTTCCAAAGAGCTCAAGCCAATGTCAAATTACCTTCAGGTGCAGAGCAAACAATAATCCACAGAGACATCAAGACAACTAATATTTTGTTAAACGAGGATTGGAAAGCCAAAGTTTCAGATTTCGGATTGTCCAAAATTGGTGTGAATAATACTGTAGTTACTTTTGTACTTATTGAAGTTCAAATATAAAGTAGATTGCTGAATATTTGTAATTATTCTATCATGTAAAGAAATCAAACTTAATTTTGGTATAATGATAACCTCAATTGGTTTGTGTTCTCTTGTAATTACTGTTTTAAAATCTTAATGAAACTTAACTTTTTCTCTAAGAAGTTCTTGCATAAGTTCTTTTTATTCTCTTAAGTCTCAACGTAAATTGGTAAAAAGACAACTTAAGGAAAGAATTGAAAAGCATTTATACATTGTAATTTAATATCTCTGGTTATTATTTGGAAGTGAATAAAACATTATGGTAAAGCAAAAAATCACAATTCCTTTTACATCATTCGAAAATGTATACATATTTTAATAAAAAAATAAAATATGATACTTTGCTATTTTTAGGAGTTTTATCTTATTATTCTTTATAATTTCAAGTTAGGAAACATCAAAATCAGTGTATTTACTTTTATAAATAAATAAAATATAGTGTATTTTCCTTTGACGAAACTTAATACATTGTATTTTTTTACTAAAATATAGTGTATTTATTTTTTTATATAAATAAAATACAATGTATTTTTTGACAAAACTCAATACAATGTATTTTTTTTGACTTAAATATAGTGTATTTACTTTTGTACATAAATAAAATATAGTGTATTTTCTTTTGATGAAACTCAATACACTGTATTTTCTTTTATTTTGACTAAAATACAGTGTATTTACTTTTATACATAAATAAAATACAGTGTATATTCTTTTGATAAAACTCAATACACTGTATTTTCTTTTCTTTTGACTAAAATGCAATGTATTTACTTTTGTACATAAATAAAATATAGTGTATTTTCTTTTGACGAAGCTCAATACACTGTATTTTCTTTTCTTTTGACTAAAATACAGTGTCTTTTATCAACAAGAAAGCTTCTTGTCAGTCTAAGCAAGAACGTGCAGAGAATGGGTTGCAGAGTAGTCCAACAGTCCCGAGTTATATGGCAGCAACTGAATCTGTAAAGGCCAAACTAAGAGCTCAAGGTTCCCCAAGGCTTAGCCAAGATGGAGCTAAGAAAATTAACAATGCCAGACGCCATTCTCTGCCATCTGCAAATAGTAAAATCTGCTCCCAGTTACCAAGGACACTAACAATTCATTCTGGTGGCAAAGGGGGGAATAAAAGTGATTGATCGAGAGAAGGAAATGGTATGAAAGATTTTTTGTTTTCATTATAATTATTAATTTTTGCATTATCATAGATTGGCCTTGAATGCATTTTATTTAATAGGGAAACGACTTCTATGAACAGGTGCATTCAAATTACCTTCACTTGTTTATTAAGGACCTTTGGTTGTAAAATTATCCTTTCCAGATTCAAATGGTATAACCTGGCCTAATGCAATGCAATGATTATTTTTAGGTTATTTTTACATTCATGCCCTAAAAATTATCTTAATCAAGCAGTTAAGGTAATCTTAACTGCTAATATTTCATCATAAGACTATGTAACGTGGTAAAGCTGCAAATACAATCTTCTATTCTAATTTTTGATTTGAATACATAACTATTCAGCTCTGATCAAACTTAAAAGTTGCATGTATGTATTTATATAACACAGCTATTGATTCTATTCACAGCAAAGGTATCCCACGCTGAATGGAGGAGGTAGCTTTTGAGCACTAGATCTAAAGGATTTAGCATAAGGAACTGAGTTATGATTTCATCTATTTCATCTTCGTCAATGGTTTTCTTATTTGCCTCTTCAGTGCAATATTAAGTTGTAAAACTATAACTTGGTCTGTAGTCGGAGGGTGTGTTGGCTCTGGACAATGCTAGATTTCCCGCAGTGGATGTTTGCGAGTGAATGTACATCACAGGTTTTGAATATTTGTTGTGTTATAATCATACCTTAATTCTTAACCATGCTGCAACAGATGGAAGTTGCGAAGAAAAGTAATTATTATTTTACAGTAGAGTATTTTTGAAAGTTGAAATATAAAAAATATCAATTAAAAAAGAAAAAATTTAAAAATGATATTCTTAAAAGATAGAAAATGTGAATGTGCAAATATGATTTTTTTTTGGTCATTTGTGGAAAAACCCTTTAAGTAGAATGATAATTAATATATATAGGTGTCAATATAGTATTAGTTTGGTTGATGACCTTTTTTCTAAATTCAGTCCGGACAAAAATTCTACCCTTTTGTACAGCAAATATCAAGCAGTCCAATAATATTTAAGGCCTATTAATATTGTCTTGAAAAAATCGTAGTTTGATAAAATAGTGCAACAATAGCATCTCAAAAATTTCGACTATTTTTGTGCATTTTATTTTTTAATAAGAAAAAGAGTTTTAGATTAAGAAGACCAAATGTAATTTTTTTTTATATATTTTTCTTCTCTTTATTTTAATGACATATATTGCAATAACACAAAATTAATTAGATCAGTTACACGAATAAATTAAAATATAAAATATAACGATACATCAAAATAAACTTGGTAAATTGTTGGTAATTAATATAAGCCCTTTCAGTAAAAGGTTGCTACCAAATCTCATAATAAATACTTTATTTAAAGAAAAAAAAAAAGAAGCAATCTAAATTTTTTGTAAAAAATAATAACAGAAAAATACCATTGCCAAACAGGCCCATTTTAGCCTAAATGTTCACTTTTTTACGTTGAAATTCATCATGGGCCATACAGATCCATAGCTTATTGAACGGCCCACCATAACAGAAGGCCGAAAGTCCCTCCAGATCCAGAAACTTCTCACATCGTATATTCGTATTTCAATTTTTCAGTTTTGTCTTTTGAATCAAACTAGCCAGTAGCCAGTAGAGAGTGCAAGTCCAGCTATTGGACAGCGCGTGAGAATGGTTTTGACTGCATAAAGAACGCGGGTTGACCCACCCTCGTATGCGGATCTCTCCATTTTTGAGCCGCTATTTGTCACCATCAAAACGTGAATGGGTAAAAGAGCCCACCCGTTTTAGTAGATTGAGGAGCGCGTGACACTCATTAGGTATCACTCGCGCAGCAACAAAATTCTAGAAGTCTCTCTTATCATCTGATAAAACCCATTCTAAGAAACAGCATTTCGAGTGTTTTAGGGTTTTATCTTCTTCACTCTTCCTGCTGCATTTGTAGCTAAATCCTAATCACTCATCATTCTCTCTTCCTTATCCCTTCTTTCGAGGTGCAATTTCTTTTCGATCAAATATAGTAATTGTAAATTTGACTGTTTATGGGCTTCCATTGATTTTAATTTATCATTGCTTCTTTTGATATCTGCTTAGGACCAGAAATGGCGTCAGCTCAACTCACAGCATCATCAGCTTCTGTATCGGCCAGGAGCTTGGCGTCCTTTGAAGGTCTCAGGCCTTCTTCTGTCAAGTTTGCATCTTTCGGGACATTGAAGGCTTCTGGTGTATACCAGCGGAATTTTCGGGGACTGGTCGTAAAAGCTGCTACTGTGGTAGCTCCTAAGGTACCTTCTTCGTCAACTAAATGATCTCTGTCATCTAATTTTCTAGTTTATGGATTATTTATGCTTTTGGTCAATACTAATTATTGAATTTTGGTTTTAGAACTTTTTCCTGAGTAGTTTTGGACTGAATTGGTTATTTTGAAGTGGAAATTGAAATCCAGCATCTGTTCTCCATCTTTAATTGATAGGTCCTAAATGCGGAATTTAACTATGTATAGAGCCGCTAATATTTTCTCCTTTCTTCTGTATTGAGTTGCAATGGGTTTGTCTAACCTTTTTTTTTTTTAGTACACTTCAATTAAGCCATTGGGTGACAGAGTGCTGGTTAAGATCAAGGTAGCCGAGGAGAAGACTGATGGCGGGATCTTGCTTCCAACCTCTGCTCAAACCAAGCCCCAAGGTGGTGAGGTGGTTGCTGTTGGAGAAGGGAAAGCAATTGGGAAGACCAAACTGGACATTTCTGTTAAGGTTGTCTCTTATGGATTTGATGTTTTCCTAGTTGGTCAATGGTTGCTTTTTATAGCTGCATTACTCATTTGCAGTGTGCTTTTGTTGTAGACTGGCACTCAGGTCGTTTATTCCAAGTATGCCGGGACTGAGGTGGAGTTCAATGGTTCAAGTCATCTCATACTGAAGGAGGATGATATTGTTGGTATACTTGAGACAGATGATATCAAGGATCTCAAGCCTTTGAATGATAGAGTGTTCATAAAGGTTTGTTACTTTTTCTAACACCTGTTGGACTAGTTCATAGTATTGAGCAGAGTTTTAGCCAAGAACTTCATAAAATTCGATTTGACTGTCATTGCTGGGCTGCTTTGTCTTATCAGAGTTTTAAACAGAGACTTATTACTTGAAGAATTTGGTTGATTCTCGTAAGTTGGTGCTGTTGTTAGTTGTCATAATGAGTAGTCTACAGTGCTTAAAAAGAAAATCACTTGTTTACTTCTTTTATGAAATATTGCTAACTTTATCACAGACCACTTTTAAGAAATTAGTCAAGGATGGTAAGCATTAAATGAGAGGGTAAGTCATTGGATTGTATGGACTGATGCAGGTTGCTGAAGCAGAGGAGAAAACTGCTGGAGGCTTGTTGCTGACAGAAGCAACCAAAGAGAAACCTTCCATTGGCACTGTAAGACAAGGCGCCTTTGATGCTCTTTCTTGATGGATTGTGCTAGAATTTGATTTATTTGTCTTTATCTGCATTGGATAAAATCAGGTGATTGCAGTCGGGCCAGGACCTCTGGACGAGGAAGGCAATAGAAAACCCCTATCCGTCACCCCGGGGAACACAGTTTTGTACTCCAAGTATGCGGGGAATGACTTCAAGGGCGATGATGGCGCCAACTACATTGCACTCAGGGTGTCGGATGTGATGGCCGTGCTCTCTTAGTTGTCCACTTTTATCAATTTTACATGTATCCCTGAATTTTGTGGTTGAGTTGCGTCAAGGCATATGGATTATTGTAGCATTTGAATATAAGTTGATTTCTGCGTTGCTGTTCTAGTGAGAGTTATTAAGAAGATCATTTCTTTTCTGGAACATCTAGGCTAATCCGATTTGCTCCTGAGGTCTCTGTCTGGAGAACAATCAGCCGCTGTAAAAAGCACTTGAAAAGCATACTACAACTTTTTCTGATGTTAGGGCTGGCCCCTCATTCTGTGGGTAATAAGAAACAAGAATATTCAGAGAAAAATTCGTTTTGCCGTTCCACGGTTTTTTTATTTCCAGGCTACTTTAGAGCTTCCTACCATTGTCGAACGGTTCCCGGAAAGATTCCAATTACCGTGTACAATATAAGATTAATTATGATTATCAATTATTCAACTGAATGAACTGATGCAACCTGATTCCTTGAATTAGTACTTATTTACAACAAAATCTGTTTAATGGGACGGTCAAATGTTTTGTTTCTCTAAATTGATCTCCTCAACGCACCTAGCTAAAGGCATTTTTTTTTTATGAAGATTACGCTTGTCGCTTCTTAAATTGAGCACTGTTAATGAAGGTCAGCATTCAATTTTGCAGAACTGGGTAAACTAATAATAAGCTGTATCATTAGTCTTTGCTAAGTAGCAGTATGGCACGTTTAAACAACATGAACAGAATCTGCCACCGAGAAATTGTTCTTCATCATAAGCATTTACAATGTTAGTTGAATCGGGGATCACGTTATACATCTGTTCTTATGTTCGCGATATCCACTGCACTTCAAAATCCTACAGCCTGTATGTCAGTTGGATAATTGTCGGAATCCGAATTGAAACAAAACTACCACTAACATTGAGTGAAGTAACCCGCATGATGTGCCCTATGCGTGACAGTGTCGCTATTCTGGAAACAGCTCAACCTCCAGCATTACGGATGATGTAGAAATCACACAGGATTATGTTGTAATCTTCCAGCTGTTTAGTGCCCAACAGCCTTGAGCCATTTTCACTCAAAGAGTTGATAGGTGCTCAGCAGTCTTTAACTGCCGTCTGCCAGTAAAAGGCTAAGAAAATTACATTGGTGAGTCTGTCAACTCATCACTGCAATGTGTATTCTCATCTATTAAATGAGGCAGCTGAGTTGTCATCGTATTGCCCTCTCCAGGCATTTCCACTGTCAGTCCCACTGCAGGCTTGATTTGGAACTGGCACACTACCAAGATCTCCATCTAAACTCATTTGCTGCACTTCAGCAGATGACAGAATCTTTATGCTCTGAACACAGCTTACAAATTCCCTAAAAAATGTGGAGAATAGACAATTGAGTTTAACACACCAAAAGATTGAGGAAATCAATATGCAAGTTTCAGCTGTTTACTTACTCCCAAGGGTCGTCACCAACAAGCAGTATGTCGTTTTCATGATCTACATAAACCAATTTCCAGTCAGAGCTTTGTGGATCTTCTAGTTGCCCTTCAATACCAAACATGCGGGCCAAATCATGTCTAAGTCCATCATATCCTATATAGTGAGTGACATCTATAGATCTTCCCACAGATCCACGCTTTTGAACCTTCACAGTTGTGAGCCAAAGTTAGGAACTTAACTAATTTTATAAATAGCAAAACATGTTATTGAATAAAAATCACGGACTGCAAGCCAATAGCATGCATGAAGAATGGCTTCTTTGATGTTGCAAAAATGAGGGACAACGAAAGGTGGGATTTTGAATGAATATTGGACTGCTCACAATCACCAAACTGCAATTTATTGTCTTCTTCTAGATGAATAACAAGCCATCTAAACTAATGCTTATTTATTATATTGTTTAATGGAAGTGGAGGCAGGATAGGGAGAGAGGGAGTGCCATCACAAACCTTTGTATATGTTCGCATGCGTTGAGTCTGGTTGGCCCACAATCCACCATTCAAAACCCCAGAATCATTGATGGCCACATCATTGGAACATCCAGATTTGAAGGGAATGTTTGGCACCCCAAATGACTGAGAACTAATAGCAGTGGACAACTCTGTTTCAATATCCCTTGGAGTACCACCATAATTAGATAGCAAGTTCTGAAGATCTTTCTGAGAATCATATCCCCTTGACAACAGTGTGTCAGGTGCCAAGCTATCAATATGAGTGGCAAAAGGCAGACTGTTCCGAGGATGTGATTGGACATCACCATCCATACCAAAGGCAGGAAGTGAAAAATTTTGCTGGATGTTGCCAGCATCCAGACAGTATGATGTTCCAGAAGAGGAGGCTTCCAATTGATCGGTCATAGAGCCTTTGTATTTTAGTTGATCTGTTCCTTTTGAACCAGGAAACTCATTTTTTACAAGCACATCAGACTTGCTATTGAGCTCTTGAACTAGATTATTCACAGGCTCAACTACAGAGTCCAACATCAACATAGCCGGTGCTTGTTGGTTTCTGTTCAGAAAATTTGATGGAGAAATCTGGCAGTTATTAGTGGAAGGCGAGGTGGAACAGGATGGAGCATCTCCATCTGTGACAATGGAATGGACTCTAATTGTTGTGGGTGACTTCTGAAGGCCATGGAACTGGTTTGCAGGAAAAGATTGTGATTGCATGAGTGCTGCTGTTGAGAAGCTGCTGCTGCTCAATGGTTGCTGACTTTGTGAAAGAGAAGACTGCTGGAACTGCTGGTTTTGTTGGTGGCTCTGTTGCTGTAGCAACTGAGGCTGCAAAGACGAACTTGTTGGAGAAAGCAACTGCTGCTGCTGCTGTTGCTGCAATTTCTGCAACAACTGCAATTGAAGCTGTTGCTCAGAGAGGCCTGGCTGTGAAATTTGTGCTTGTGGCAGCGGCTGTGGTTGTGGCTGTGCTCTCTGAGACAATTTCTGCTGCAACAACTGCATTGGTGACTGTTGCAATTGTGTCTGCTGCTGGTGTCTCTGCAAGAGACTGGAATGCTGCTCCATTTGTTGCTGAAACTGTGTGTCTTGTGGCAAAGAGGTCAACTGATATGAACTCTTAGAAGCAGAGTGGATAGGTTGGGACTGAGTATTGCTTCCCAGTAGCCGAGGCTGCTGAAGCTGAGAGTACAACATTGATTGCTGCACACTTTGATTCTGCATTTGGTTAGGGGTAACCACACTATTATTCACAGGAGGTGATTGGAATATCTGTTGCTGTTGCTGCTGCTGCTGCTGCATTTGTAATTGTGGAGGCTGTTGTCGTACTTGCTGTGGCTGCAGCTGCGGCTGCGACTGTGTCGGTTGTTGTTGGCTCAGTTGAGGTTGCTGTGGTGGTTGTGGTTGTTGCCTTTGCTGTTGCTGTTGCTGTTGGGGATGAGGCTGCTGCTGTTGCTGTTGGGGATGAGGCTGCTGCTGTTGCTGTTGATTGATATTGGTCTGCAACAATTGCTGTAGCTGCTGCTGCTGAGTCCATGCCATAGGTGGCTGTGCCAACTGGCTGACTTGGGTTTGTGCATTTCCTTTGTTGAACTGAAGACTCGGTACAGATAGACCAGGGGCTTGAAAATTTAGCAACTTAGAAGGATCATCAGTGCTGAGGTTATTATGCAAGGCATTGGAAGGAAGCATCGGTGGGAAGAATCCTGTTTGAGCAGCTGGAAATTGATTGTTCTGTTGCATGCTCATCCACTGAACTAAACTCAAACCTGGGAATATTGAGCTTGGTGAATCTTTCATGCCAAATTCATCTCCAAGCCAAGGCATTGCTCTTTTGAAAGCATTCTCAATGTCAGATTCATCATCTGCAGAAGTGATTTTCAAGAGACATGTGAAACAATGTCATGCAAACAGATTTAACCAAACTGGCAACCAAAAGAGTGTGATTATGCATGTCAGCCTATAAGAAATCAACCACAAAACATCACTTTGAAAGCAACAAGTTATGTATATTAGGATGAAATTGTAAAATTTCCTTTACTCTAGTGCAAACTTATTAAGAAAAACCACAGCAGTGCCCTTTCTGTTTCTCATATAATTGTAATCAGAACCTAAGTTCTAGCATAATGCAAAACCAATGGATAGTGTGTTTGTTATCATCAGAAGAATGGATGAATATGTTTTACCTGGCATCCCTGGCTGTTTAGGGAACTTTGGTCTGAAAAATGGAGGTGGACATATGTAGAAAGGAGTTACAACAGGCTCAATCTCCCAAATTGAAACTCGGCTTGGCCGTTCACCAGCAGTAGATTCATCCCATCCAACCTATCAAAAACTTGTTGGCTTAAGCTTATGCATGAACACATGATGTTTGACTTTAACAAATATCAAGAGAGAATTATCTTGCACCTGACGGCAAGACATGCAGGTGGATGGGTTTAGACACCACGACCCACGTGAAATGTAAGAGAGCAAATCAAAAGCCAAATTAGAGACTTAAAATCTAGTCTGCAGAGCGGTTCACTACAAGCATAGAAGACTATACAAAAGAAAATTACAGTACATGGAGTCCCGATGCATGCTAGATGGATGATAACACTAAGAAAATAAGTTATACACAAAACATGCTTGTTATCTGTAATTGGATAGAGGCCATCATATTTTTACACATAGGATGCACTTCACTGACTTAAATTATCAAAATGTTCAAAACTTAATACCTGAAGATTGCGCCACTGTGAATTTTTCCATCGCACTGGATCCAAATCACTGATGCCAGTGATTGTGCCCATGTATCTACGAACTCCTGATTCCTCAGTCTCAAACATCATTCGAAATCTCATACCAAGTGAAACTTGTGTATACATGGCCTTGTTATACTTGGAAAAAGGAATCACAAATTCAGCGGGACTTGCCCTATTTAATTCAATTAAAATTTGTCAGTTGCATCCTTCATGAAAAACCATTTTCTACGAACGAGATGTTAATATCATTACCTTGGATTGTAAAATACAGTAAAGGGGCTGTTATTTGCAGCAGCATGAGCAGCAGCAGCAAGTATTCCAATATGCATACTGTCACTGGATATGACTGATGATGAGAGAGCTGGCTGTTGCCTATTAGCATGCCTTATGCCCAAGAGAAGCTGTGATTTTTCATCTCTACATCAAATTCAGATAATTTCAGCTGAATATTAAAATTCCAGATGCAACTACTTGTCATCAGGTCTCATCTCATACCTTATGAATAGAACAGAATCACCAGCAAAAAGTCTTTTTGTACTAACAAAGACACTCCAACCTGTAGTGAGCAAATGTCTTTTCGGTTGTCCTGTGATAAAGGAATACCATTTTAAAGTATTACAAAAGTTTCCAAGTGATACAAAATTAAAATATATGACTTCTGACTTAGTGGGGGCTACATTGCCTATAATAAATAGAGGCAGGCTGTACATTCATTCTAGTTGTGGAGCAAGTAGCGAAAAATATGTCGATATTTTATTGAAGCTCAGAATTTTAAGGGACACAATTCCATTTCCAAATTCAAGAATAAATATGTATTAGCCATATAGGTAGGGATGAGGAGATGGACCCAATACCGCGATAAATATGTCTAAATGTCCATGGATTGTCATGTAAATCTCTGGCTACCAGCTCCTGGGCAGGTGGTTGCATTGAATAATCCTGTCAAATATAATCATAGTGAGAACTGGAAAAGTAAATACATATCAAACATTTCAGATCTATTAGATATTAAATCAGCAGTGAAGTTCAAAATGAACTGGACATACTAGCAGTGGGAAAATCTTCTCAGCTGCTCTTCTAGGTACAGAGAATCCACCATGTGTGCTTGTATCACTAGCTGTAAGAGTTTTGCAGAAGAACTCAGTAGGTTGCCTGCTTTGCTTGAGGCCCATATCAGATGCCAGTAATGCTTCCTTGTCATACTGTAGAGTAAAAGCAGTTTTCCACATAACCATGATTATGTGTCACAAAACAAGGAAGTAGATTTATCTTCGTATCAATATTAAAACTGAATGGCTGACCTACTTTGCTTACTGGCTGAAGAGTCATCTGAGCATAGACCTCATCAGTTTCTGCATCAGCCTGATTAAACGCATACATAAATCAGAAAATATATACAATTATCAAAATGCCTTACAAGCTAGCTTTTTTAATTTACTGCAATCATATCCTAACTAGATACCATTGAAAGTTACGTTGCAGGACCTATACTTGCCAATGACTAAAATCAGGTAATATTATATTGACCCTCCTCAAAATAGATGATTCAGGACACAGATGTGCATACAGACAGCGTAGGAGAGCAGAACAACTTAGCGACTCTAATTATATGACAGGGAGAATTGCAAACCAGGATGTGATTGTACATAACATGTACCAAGTTTATTCAACGATGACATTTTTCGTGGTAAAACTAATTACTAAAACAGCTGATTAAAGAATGATGGTTCACATACATGCAGTGTGACATTATGAAGCATGCAAATCAACTTGGAAGGAAGATTGGGGTAGCTCGGAATGAAATCAGTCTCCTTCTGCATTGATGCTGAAACCTGAATTTTTTTTTTTTTTTTTGCATGGAAAGATTAATTAGAAACCACATTCCAAAAAGGCAGCTTTCCTAGATTTAATGAAGACATCATACTTGCTCACTGTGGCCTTGAGGGAAGTAAACCACAAGGCTGCCCACTGGAGGCAGCGATACCAGCGGTCCAGCACAAGCATGCCATAGTTCTGAATTAATACTCTTCCTTTCTCCTGTTCTCAAACAAAGCCAGAACATCATCATAATGGTTAAGACACACACACATAAATCATACAAAATGTGTAAGAAAAGAGCTCTTAGCTGTTCCTAGGATGCAAAAATTCAAACAAAATTACTATTGACAGACTCAAGGAGTACCATGTCATTAAAAAGTGAACCAAAGTATCTCCAGTTAATTAGTGTTAAGCAAACAAAAAGAAAAATAAATAGAACAGAATATGATTTCTACCTCTGAATAACGCAATTAATCATGAGAAAGATATGAATAGCTATGAAGTTATCCTGGATACAAATTGTGTATGTCATGGCGCCAAAGGGAGTCTTATATTTAAATCTTAATGCAATAAATAGTTATTCCAGGTACTATTTTCACTGGATTGACAACAACCTGTCATTTACATTTACCAATGAATAACAGTTACAACTGATTTCAAGATTCAGAAAATTGAAAATTATGATGATGGCTGTTAAAAAATTTAAGCAGCACTTTGAGTGGGAAATTTTAAGAGAAAAATTCAATCATGATACAAGATTTTAGTTTAGTAGAAAACAAATCTTGCTCTACATATAAAAAAAAATTTGCAAATCTAAAATACTTCGAATAATGAACCTATGTCACCTAAGTATGTCTTAGTATCATCTCAATGAACCTATGTCACCCAAGTATGTCTTAGTATCATCTCAAAGTCATTTGAGATGCCCATTCGAAAAATAAAAATCCCAAGAGATGCGGGTGAAATGCAACCAATTTAATCCAAAAAGCATATATGCATACTATACAGCAGTACGAAAGCTGTGATTTTCAAAACTATAAGTCGTTCCTAAAAGGAGAATAATGAAAAACCCAAAATAGCAAAAACCCAATTTTCACCTACAAACAGCGGAGTAAGGACAGAAGAAAACAGCAACAAATCAATAGGATCACTTTGAATCTTCACAAATAAAAGGGAATAAATGATGGAAAGAAACTTCATTTTGCTCAGAGAAGGTTGCAACCACACACATCAGACAAATTTGATTTGAATAAAGACAAGCTGACACTAACCTTCTGCAGAATTTGCCATAAACCCATTTGGAGGAACCTTCATTTTTACAAAGTATGAATGATAAAACTTGCTCCTTTAACAAATCCAGTTACTTTTTTCTCTTCCAATCAAATATTGACCATTCACCTCCAGACCAAGTCTTTCCAATATAGACCCAGCTCTAGCTCCAAGAGACCATTGTGAATGATTGTAGCATCACTTCACTTGGAAGAATCAGCTTTAATGATTTACTAAAAATTCCCATTGAATCCAAAAAACCAAACCCTAACTACCGACCTAACTACCACTTAAATTAACCACTAAACAGAGAAAACACGGAGACTTTCCTCATGTCAGCTATTTGCTCGTCTTCTGAAATTCCACACATCTCAGTGAATGAATCTTCTCCCGGAAAAATCAAACTCAAACAAACAAAAAAAAGGGAGAGAGAGAGAATCAGAATGTTAAAAGAAAGGTAATAAAAATTCCCACTATATAATTCAACTAAGAAAAAAATGGGAAATTTGCCATTTGATTCGGGATCAAAAAGGACCAGAAAGAAAACTGACTTATCGCCGAGAATTCAGAGATCGAAACAGGAGAAACAGCAAAAGCAAAGACAGCTTTTTATTTATGTGAACAAGCCGACATATAATAGACTGAAACAATCAGGCCTCTCTCTCTCTCTCTCTCTCCCTGGTTTAATAAAGATCAAATCTTTTCTAAGCAAACAGAGAAAATGTAAAAGGCGTGGTATTATTAGTTGATTAATTATATAGTTAGTGGGAATTAAACTGTTTTTAACTTCAATAATTCAGTTCTGAATAGAAAGGAGAGAAAAACTTCAATAATTCTGTGGGCTTGTAAATTGTAATAAAATTCCTGCCAATAGCAACTCTGAATTCCCCCTGAATTAATCCGTTTTCTTTGTCCAAGGAAATTGATGTAATTCTCATCTGATTTTTAAGGAAATTCTTCTGACAAATTTTGATTTTTTTTTTAAACGGAGGGAAAGGCGAGCAGAGGCTTGGATTGGATAAAATTTTCAGTAATGTTAAATGAAATGTTAGGATAGACTGGAACAATTTTATATCTATTTAAGCTAAAAAGGTTATTTATGGATTTACAATTTGATGGCAAAATTTACTTTTTATGGTAATTTAAGGGGTGAACTCAACGTGGAAATATTCCTATGGTTGTTAATGACGTGGTAGGCATATTTATTTTAGAGGTTGACACTTTTGACCATGGAAATTCTATTTGTTCTTGTTACTACTAAGAGATGGATTGTTATTACTATTATTTTTTTTTTTTCATTTAATATTTTCTTATTATTTTTAATTCGGTGCTTGTGGCTTTTCCTCTTTATTGGGCTCATTTCCTGGAATCTGGACCTACCCTACCCATATGATTATTCAATATATTTTCTTTTTCTCTGCAAAAAAAGAAAAATATCCTTTTTCACTATAAAATAAAATAACAGGACGTGCAATTTGGTGTGGAATTCGTACATAAAATAATTGGATAGAGTGTTTCTTAGGAGCCTTTTTGTGCAATGAACTTACATGGTAATTAAAGCTAAAGCTTGTGTGCTTGAAAAGAGAAATGCAGAACGGAAATCATGATGAATAAGTCATCCATAATAAAATAATAATACGATAGTATATACATATACACATCTCTCATAGTTATTAAAATCGGACCGATCAATTAAACCGATTACATAAATTCGGATTGATAAAAATTAAATTAGACCGAAAAATCGAACAAAACCGAATTTTTAGCTAAAAATTGCAAAAAATTATAAGTTTTTGTATTTTTTCACCCTATATATATATTTCATTATTTATTTATTTAGAAAAATTAGTATTTTAAATTTTAAATATGTCACTTAATAATTTAATATACTTATTATCTATTTAGTTCATTATAATCATATATATATATATATATGAAATTTTCATAATTTATTTCTTTGAAAAATGTAGTATTTTAAATTCTAAAGACATCACTTAATAATTTAATATACTTATTATTTATTTGAATTTATTGTAATTAAATATAATTATACTCATATATGCAAGGTTAATATTTTCTGTGTTTGCTTCATTAGTACTTCATCTAAAAATGAAATTTTTTTCATGATATGATTGTATTTTTATATTTTTAATATATGATATTTAAAAACACATAATTAATTACTTGTAATAATAAAATTAAAATTATATTTTGTAACTTATTATTAGAATATTTGTGACATATATTAACGTTTGATGGATATATTTTTTAATTTTTATACAATAATATTTATAAAATTATAATAATTTATAATATTTTAAAAATAAAAAAAATTCGGTTGAATCCAGTTGAATCGGTCGAATCAAAAACTTCCAACCTCATCGATTCTTTATTCGGTTCGATTTTAATAACATTGCATCTCTCATTGGGCTTTAATTGAGTATTGTTCCAATCCCTATATAAAAGACTTCAGTGTTAATTAATGCGATAAGATTTATTATATAATTTTTTCTTAAACTAATGTTTAAGGTCTAGAAATATTCGATTATTATACAGCAAACTAAAAGGACATTGGTGATATATTTTCCATGTGTGACAGCGATAGATTGGAAATTTTTAACATAAGATTTTTTTTTAAACTCTGGTTTTAATATAAGATATTGATTGTTGTTGAATGTGAAATTATATTGTACGATTTTTGACTGCATGAAGAGGAAATGACGTAATTTGGGAATAAAAAATAGCCACTAACCGGAAAAGCAGGAGATCTTCACATGTAACAAGCTCGGTGGTTCTGGTTTGGGACATCATTATACATCAATTAAAGTTATGTATGGATAATTAATTATATTTCGCTTCCAAATTTTTTAATTATTAATTAATTGGAGACTATTTTTATTGCAGCAGTTGAGATGCTTTGGAGATCCTGATTTTGAGTGGCTGTTGGGCCTGCCAACTTTGCTTCATATTCCTCTCCTCCGCACCAGATCAATCAGCTACTCCTCTTCCCCATAAGAAACTGCTTAAATAATAAATATATTTAATTATAAACCCACTCCAGTCTATGATGGAACATAACTAAAAGCATCTCATGTTTAAATTTAACATTATAAACGATCAGACAATATATTATCTTAGTTTGAATTACGACTGAAATACCTGGCCCTCCACCAATCTGCCACCACTTTGCCTGTTACAACTCAGAAATTATTTCTGATTGTTTTTATTGCATTATAAGCACTGCAGTCATCTTTTTATTGCTAAATTTATTCAAAAAAGATTTACTGATAAATATAATTGAAACCACTTTTCTTACGTCCAGATGGGTAAAAAAGTTTTAATTTACTGCATAATAATTCAACGTGGAGCTGTAAAGTTCTGATTAATTAAAGTAACTGCATACGGTAATTAAATTCATTTGGTTCTTGGTTTCCTTGTCTGAGGTAAGATTATCAATAAAGAAAGCTTCGGCGTGACGTAGGATTGTGAATGAGAGGAAAAAGAACAACCATAATCTTATCTATATACAAAATAAAATCACATGCAATTAATGCGAACCAAAAGAATTCATTTGAACAGTAAACGCAGAGATAATTTCGATCGTTCTAGACCAATACACTCTACTATTTACAATAATAATAGAAGCTTTCTGCCCCCAAAAAGAAAGTAAAACGGTGAAAGACCAAATAGCTATGGAATCTGAATGTAACCCCATATTTGATATATTTCTAATTTGAAGCATGTGCAAGCACACAGCTTTTGTCGGCCCAGCAACCTTCAAATCCGACCACATTGTGGGGTTTTGATTAATAATTCATACTATTAGTCTTAAAATTCCTTATTTTCGCGTATATATGGATAATAAAATCAGAACTATAGTGGTTGTGGATTCTCCGGTTGGCCACTGCATGCAAGGCCACTGTGTGTGTGTCTCTGTATATTTGTGTTTTCAACTTCTGCTTCTTGTACGGACTTACGGATCTTTTCTCTCTTTTTTGTGGTTTTCATTTCCTTCTTTCTTACACTTTTATTATTGTTCATGTCATATATATTCTCTCCGTCCTTGCTTTATATTTCACTTTTTATTCACCTCCAATATCAATCAAACTTGTCTCAAAAAAAAAAAATACTGAAACTAAAAAGTCTTTCTGCACTTCTAAAAAATTATTATGATTTATAATGTTTTGCAAATTGATTGAGTTTATTTAGTAATAAATACCATTTTAGCTGGTTCTCATTAGTATATACAATCGCATGTGACGTTTTAAAAGATTTATAAATTTAGGTAGTATGTGACATATTAAATTTTTTATGAACTTTTAAATGTGCTTATTATGACATAATGCTTTCTTGTTAGTAAATTCTACTTTAATCAATGTTACTTTTATTATAAAAGGTCCAACTAAAACTTGGATTCCCAATTATATAACTCTCATCCTCAGACAAATACCATTTAATCCAAATTTATTTGATTAATTAATAATATTTTATAATTTAGAGTTGGAGTCCAGACCACCTAAATTAAAAAATAAAAAAAAAAAACTCATCTAATCCCAGCCACTCTAATCTTAATTAATAATAACAATTTAGTCAAGATAAGATTGTCTTGATTGCAAACTTACGTATCAAAATAAGTAATGACCTGTAGCATTTTTTATTTCTCCATTTTTGTTGAAAGACCTACGAAAAATCAAACTTCAAACCTCACCATACTATATATAACACGACCATTAGAACTTGTTGATGTCTATTACTTGGTTTATAATTTCCTTATTATTCCTTTGATCACGCATGAAAAAGCTTTTCTTTACTTCAATTATTAGATTCGAAGATAAAATAAAGTGGCAAATTTGAATTCGTGAATGCTATTTTATACGCAAAGGGAAAATGCGGATCGTGCTGATGAGATTTTTTTTGATAGAGTAGAATGGAATTTGGAAATTGATTGGGCAGTGAACGAGATGATTAATATAATCACAACACCACCTATCCTAGAAAAGCAGACAAGACATAACTACGCAAAGTCTCTGCCATATTTATAATCGATCAAAGCAAGAGATTACGCACTCTTGTCAATTCAATTCTGATAGCTTAGAATCTTAGCACCCGAACAGAACCAAAGCTGAAAATGTCTGCCATTATCACCCATCAGGGCCATCACCCCCACGCTATCACTGATGACAAATACACAATCCTCCATCACACTAAATTCTCATTTCATTTATGTCATGTTAAAATCTTTTTAGATCTATACGAGAATATAACATAATCAGTCAGAGTCCCTATAAGAAAAAAATATAAGCAAAAAATATCAGTCATTTTTCTTTTTAAAAATAGTTATAACATCTAATTATGACTATAAATATTTATTAAAAAATATTTAAATTCAAAATTTTCGGTATTTTTAATCGTATGTTGGCTGCTAAATCATCTCCCGGTGGTTATCAACAAATTTTAGTGTGATAGTACTATTTTTTTTTTAATTTCAAATATTATGATGTCTCAATTTTGGAAAAGAAAAAAAAAGTCTTGTAAAAAACTAGAACAAAATAAATAAATAAAAAGGGATAAATGGGTTTTTACAGCTAATTAGGAGAACGGAACGCTTCCAAAGCTTCCCTAATGTTCCGTTGCCCGTGGCACTAGACATGATATTATTAAGATATATAATCCATGTTATATAATTAGGTATAGCACATGGCCTGGAAAGTGTAAAAGAAAATGACAGTGAAAAATGTAATTAATAAGAAATTAAGGGAAAGGGATATGTATTTATATATTAGTAAAGACCGTCGAGGAATAAACTGAAAGAGGTTTTGGTCATATTTGTTAATTAATTACTAGGTAACGCTAATGACAAGATTATTCCCATCCAAAACCCACTAATTAAAGAACATGAAAAGAGATTTGTAAAAATGGATGGAATTTATATGCATGAGATGTTAGTATATCTAAAGACAAAGACATAACATGCATATCTCTTTGATGGATCCACCCACCGCTAAACACGAGACATGGCCCCTACTCGCACCTAAATTTAGCATCAACATGACCCAGTGACTCAAACTATCCTTTACATTATGGTGGGGATACTCCCCTTTATTAATTTTGTATTTTTTTGCCTGCCTATTTAATATCAAGCTACAGTACATAGTCAAATTTTAAGTTGCCAGTTTATGCTTTCCAAATTCCCAAACTTTTTTTCTATGAGCTGTTTACCTAGGCATGGCAAATACTTCAAGTTTTTTATGTAAAAAAATGTTACAATTTTTATTTTATTTATTTATTTATTTTATATGGCAATTTTTTATTAATTTAATTCGTAAAAGTTTCATGAAATTCGATTTAAGCAAGTGTTTTTATAAATTGTTCATGAATTTGAATCATCATAATCTAAAATAGTTTCCACTTTTCAAATTGAATTGATTAAAATCTTAGAGGTTTTCATTTTTTTAACAAAAAGAAAAATACAAAAGAAATTTCGAAACAAAAGAAGACTTTTTCGTTTTAAAAAATGGATTAAATCAAACCCGTTCCATTTTAAATTTTCTTAAATTTGAATCAATATTTGAAAAAATTCAATTCAAAATCAGAACTATGAGCTACAATTTGATGTGTGGACTAACCCTGGTTCATGTAACCTGAAGAGTTGATAGGCTAAAGGTGCATGACCACATAAAAAGAAAGAAGAAAGTTGATGTTGATAATGGAGCCACGAAGGTCACAATCCAGGTGATTCAACTATATCTCAAAGGGTCGAAATGGAAGTTTTTTTTTTTTTTTTTGTATTATCCACATAGGAAAGAGTAGCAACATTTTTCTTTTATAAGGTGGGTCCATATATTCGGAATTGAACTTTCGTATTTTTAATGCATTCTGTAAAATAAAAAAAGTGGGGTTCAATCAACCAACTTCCATTCCTTTGTTGGCCGCCTCCTCCAACTTGTTGAGTAGATAGAGATTGGATTGCAGAGCTAAATCACTAACACACTCCTCTCTTTTAATACATCATTATTTGCTTAATTAATGTGCTGCTATACAGTTAATTATGTACCCTCCAAATTAATTACAACTCAATTCCATTTTACATGTCAATTTTGTTATTTTTCCTAGAATTAAAAAATAATAATTAAATATTAATATTAATATTAATATTAAATTACATAATTAATACTAGATTATCAAATTTAATATAATTGGTCCTAAACAAATTAAATTTTATTAGAAATAAATTTAATTGAATTAAAAATTAAATTATATTAAAAATTTAAAAAAAACAGATAAATAAAATTTAAATTTTATTCAAAAATAAAACATAAAAAATAATGTGTAACAAAATTTAACCATTATATTTTTCACCATTTTATGTGGTGATTCTAAGTCGTTACCTAACAGAACAACTTCCATTTATGATGGAAATATTTCATTTTTATATTTTCTTGTGATGAAAAAAGAGAAGATATCCAGTGCATTTCAGAGCACATCATCACCCTAGGCTCAAAATTTATTTTGAGTTTAATTTTTATATTTTGATTCACCCTGCTGAACACAAAGGAAATCATCAAATAATATTCCGACAAAGTATAAGAAATTTTTATTATTAATCATATTAAATTTTAGAGTGACCGTATGATAATAATATTATTATATATGTGCAGTATTTATTTGTTGCATCTGCCTACATACCGTATTAAAGTATTTATTAAATATAATTTATAATAGCTAATATCCCGCCACACTATCGGCTATCGAGCATTATGACATGTTAGATTAAGCTAGCTAGTAGCTAATTATTCACGATCGAATTGCAAACAAATAGATCTGAAATTGAAAATCTCATAATCAGAAGCTAATTTTTATACATAGCTACGTACCGTAGCTTTCTAGTTGTTTACAATTATGCAAACATTCATCCATGCTCATAAATATAGAAATTACTTTACAAGAACAAGTTTCTCTATAATGTGCGCAATAATTGCGTGAGAAGTACAGATAAATTAAGGGCTTCCTCGACATACATGCATCTCCAAATATCTTACAGAGTTTGAACAAAAAGAACAAAGAAACAGTAGGCAGTAGTTGAGGATTAATGAGAAGTTATTATTATTATTTAAATCCGAACCATGAAATTATTTATGAACCAATTTAATGGCAAAATAATATATTAAAAAATAAAAATTAAAAAGAAATTACAAAAAAAAAAGCATTTGCATAGTACAACTTATCTTTTTTAGGCGACACTCTGTCATTAACTTGATTAATAATCCAATTTAAGTAAGTATATAAAGAAAAAAAAAAGAAAAGGAAAAAAAGCAGTATGAAGAATTCCACTTAGATTATAAATTAAATGCAGAGTAGAGTGAATAATTGAGTAGAAAGTAATACATGAAACCCTAAAGAAGAAGCAAGAAGCGAGATTCACGGGCATAAAACGACCGTAACAAGAAAAACCCTAGATTCAAATTTTGTCTCCCTTAGATTATAAAACTGTAAATATGATTGCTTTTGTCTCCTACTCAAGCCACCACCCCACGCTTCTCTCTTTTAAAACCCTAAATCCATGCCAATTTAATTTGAATTTAACTGTATAATACAAGAAATTCGATCCTAAAAACTGCAGTCGCCTCTAATTTTATTATTTCACCGACAAACCCTTTTTAAATAGTTTCTCTCCTTAATTATTTTATTTCCCTTTCAGCCTCTGTTCTATGCTATTATTGCCTTTCGCGTGGGGTTGATTATTACTGAGGTTTTTATATTATAATGTGTCTGCATCACACATTCACAGCTTTTAATTCATTATATTTTGCTAACAAATTCTTCAATTATTGCTCTCTTACTTGACGTGTACTAGAACATCATTAATTGAGCCATTTTTGAACATAAAGCATGCTTAACAAATATACTCAACGCTTAATTAATTATCATTTAGTTCTCTCATGATTTAGTTACCCGGTTTAGATTTCACTATGTTATTTATTTCATTTTCAAGATCACGCAATTAATACTAAAGATAAACCAACTATCAGTAGAAGAAACTCCTCGGAAGATTTTAAAGCTTCCGCATTAATTTCATTTTTATGTTCATATTTAAATTAATTAATTCCCTAAAAAGATTATTACTAATAATTAATAACCTCCTTATCTTTTAATAGGAAAAATAAAAATACGAGGGGAATATTTGAGATGAGGAGGACCAAAATGGGGGCTACCCCACTAAATAGGGCTGTAACGTATTGACAAATTAAGACGAATGAGAGTTAGGGTTTCAGTTAATATTCCATCACATTAGTATTAATTTATAAAATGTACTTATATAAATCTGGTCTGCCTCTCACTTTAATTTTAATATTGGTGTTTTAGGTCAACTTCAATGTATTGTTCATTGTTTCCGATGCAAAATGTATTAATTCTTAATTAGTGTGATTAAGATAGACTTTTAATACAGGAAATTACTAATTTTAATTATTTTTTTTTTATTACTAGTATATACATATAGATAACAAAAATACATGGATCATTGAACAATTACAAGAATTGGACAGCAATAGCATTTGAACCAAAAATTCCGTTATCTTTTAATTGTATCATCATATCGAATAATGATACCGTCTTTACTTTATTTACAACATACTCATTTCCTCATTATTAAAGACCCCAAAAGGACAAAAAGAAAAGGAGGGGATTAATTAGTTACCTACTAAACATAGAGTGGACGACAATTACATTGCTAAATTATGATTATGTTAAGCAAATCGACCTTGATAAGTTTTATCGAATTAACATTAATTATTTGAAGAATGGTCAACACTTTTAACTCATGCGTAATAATAACCCAAATAAATATTACAAAAAAAAAATTAACCCAAATAAATGCCTTGATTTTTTTTCTACCTAATGGATAATGTTCTAATTATTTTACCTACAATCTTTTTGGACTAAAAAGTTTGGCATGCATGGACTTCTTCAACATTAAATGCGTGATTATCTTCTAGCATATATATATATATATCTCGGACTAACCGAATAAAAAATAAATTTATGAACTAAATAACTTATGAATTTATAACATTAATGAGTTCAAGTCTAGTTTGAATATTATTTCAAAGTATTGTTCTTTTAATGCTTTTTGAAAGAAGAAAATCTTTATTTTTTTTTCTCTCGATTCTTGATCATTAAGAGGGGTGGAAAAATCAAAAGCAAAAGTCGCAATCAAGGAAAAAAATTGAATGATGGGGGGAGGGAAAGTTGTCCCGGCCTAACAATTAAGAAGAGAAGTGGGCCCAATTCACGGGTTTTCTGGGCCTTTGACGAAATAAACGTGGGCCTACATTTTTGGTCTTTAGTTTGTGGACCCAAAAAATACCCAACCAGATGATAATCTCATACTGTACACTCACCTGACATGGGGGCATCGAAGCCGTATCCTCATCATTGCTTCTGCGGTCCTCAACGTGTCAAACACTAGGAGGTGTGATGTCTTAAAAAGATAAGTGGGCCCCGCTCATACGGAGTACACAGCATGTGCTTTTGATTTTGACTCTACAGCTAAATTTTAGGTTTGACTTTTTTTTATGAATTGTGTAGCTTTCTCGCCTTCGCTCGCATTATTATTTTTGTATTATTCTACTACCCAATTCTTGCACGCATTTAATTATAAGTAAAAATAAAAATACCCATTTTTTGTACGTATTTAATCATATGAGATCCAATGTATAAATGGAACTAATAATTTTCTCAATTTAATATTAGGCAAATTGCAATTAAAACATTCTTATGGAAATTGGAGATCAATCTCAGATCAAATTTAATGAATTCTTGTCATCCATATCAATTTTTTTATGTATATATGAAAATTCAGAATATTAAAATAAAAAATATACCATAATTATTCATTTAAAATTAAAAAAAAGACACTTAAATGAAAAAAAGAAAAGACGACCCTTAAAGTATACTAAACAAAATAAAAAATAACAGATGAAGTGGAATAACTATTTAGATAATTTGAAATTACAAAAGAAAATAAAATGAAGTAGTACTATTGGTGGCCAAATCCATGAAAGGTGCCGATTTGGCCAAGAAAAGGTTTTCCCAACTAATATGGGACAGGGTCTTCATACCTTGTATAGCTCATCTAAGCTGTCTTCTGCTTGACAGCAAAACCACCTCTTTTATTGCCAACCAAACCTTAATAGCTAAGTCCATGTCATTCTCTACTATCCACTTTAATAGTTCTTAATTATTAATTAATCACCTCCATAAGGGAGATTAATGTGTTTAGTTGTAAACTATAATATAGGTACTATTTTCGTATAATTTTTAGGAGAATTATTTATTTTTTGTCATAACAAGAAACAAGCCATACAAGTTTTTTCTTTTTCCCCCTAAAAGAACCATAATGAACAAAGACACACGAAGCAGTTGTCGAAGGTGGGCCGAAATGAGGCCCAACCTGTCCAACAGTTAAAGACAAAAAATTATAGCTGAGACCAACTTAGTGGCCCATTTGTAAGGTTCATATGCATTCCACTTTTGTTCTCACACGTTCACCTTCAATAATAATTCTTTATAAAATGAAACCAAGTGTTTACACTTTCCAATTTAAACTCTAAGCCTGTGTCTATGCGTCCAGTTGTTTTTTATTTTATCCTTTTAAAAACACAGAAACTTAATTTAGAAATGAAAGCTTAAGAAAAGAACATAAATTACATGCAAACTATACTTCAGAAAGGTCTTCCATCCTTCTTACAGGAGGAACAGGTCCATTGGGCCGAGTTACGTGCATATTTGAAGCCCAGGCCAGGAAGTTGCGCTAATCAACTGCCCTACATGTGATTGGGGACAAATAAATGGCCTGATGCAACCTTCAACGTACACATTTTTGTTAAGCCAATTGCCACTAATCAATGGAATTATGTCGGCGCGTTTGGTTCACTTGAACTGACATGAATTCCACCTCTAATATTACTAATTAAAATAAAATAGGTGGCACTCAATCTCCTTCAGTGGCTTGTTTGCTTGGAATTCTTGGTTCATGTTCAACCATTCTTGGGCACAAATGTTTTAAGGTGAGCAGCCTCGAGCTGAATCAACCTTGAGTAGCGACATAGCTGTTGCACTTCAAGCATTACAATGTAATTAAAAGCCAAGCCAATTTAGTATAAATACAAAGCAAAGATCATAATACTATATATTTAACCTTAAAAGTTCAATGGAATACCAGCATAATTTCATTGATTAGGGGTGTGCAAATGGTCGGTTCGGTTCGGTTTTGGACCGAACCGATTGAACCAAAAATCGAACTTTAAAAAATATAGAAATCGAATCGAAATCGAACTTTGTAGAATCGAAAACCGAATGAACCGAAATAATTTCGATCGATTCGGTTCAATCAATTCTGAATTATATTTGGGCTTTTTCAATTAAATTTTTAACCTAAATAGACTCATATATCCAACAAAATAAAATTAATTAAAAATACATATAACATAACTTAAAAATTACACTAAAAATTAAAAATTAAAAAATTTACAATGCATAATTAAAAAGGCATTCAATGTCAATAGTGCAAAAAATTTGAATGCGTTAATTTAGTCAAAATTTTATTTATAATATGCATGATGCATGCATTGTATACGGTTTTAAGCAATATTTTTCAAATGGATACGATTGTCATTATCTTGTGTAATTTAGTACTTAAACATTGAAGGAAAATTTTATGAATAAAGCGGTAAAACCTATCAGTGTTAGGAATACAGTGAAATTCGGTTTTGAATACGCTGTACATAAATTGAAAACTTGTATTCATCGATAGATGTCACTAAACGTATTGCAGCTTTTCGAACAGCATAAGGTGTATGCCAGTTAACTGATTATAATGTATTCCATTTATGCGCAATCACACCAAAGGTTATGGGTCAACTGAATACATTATATTCGAATTTGTCGATTTAACCACTCGCAATTGATTAAACAATTGTGCAAAAATTTGAATGCATTAATTTAGTCAAACTTATTTACAGTATGCATGATACATCCATTGTATACGGTTTCAGACAATATTCTTCAAATGGATACGATTGTCATTATATTGTGTAGTTTAGTACTTAAACATTGGAGGAAAATTTTATTGATAAAGCGGTAAAACCTATCAGTGTTAGGAATACAGCAAAATCGGGTTTTGCATTCGCATGTTATAAATTGAAAACTGTATACATCGATAGATGTCACTAAACGTATTGCAGCTTCAGAACCGCATAAGGTGTATGCCAGTTAACTGATTATAATGTATTTCATTTATATGCAATCACACCAAAGGTTATGGGTCAACTGAATATACTATATTTGAATTTGTTGATTTAACCACTTGCAATTAATTTAAATTGTTAAAGGCATGAAATGCATAGTATTCTACGTTTATGTACTCGTGCACATAAAACGTTATAAAAAATGAATATGGATAATAATGATACAACTAACATTGAGTTGATTCGAAAAAAATGAAATAACACAGTACCATCTTTCTAATACAACAAGTCAACAACATAGCTGTCGCTGGATTTTTCACGCGAATTTAACTTTTTAGACTTGCATTCATATAAACGAACAATAATTAAATAAATTCAATTAAATTAAAAAAAATAATACAAAATAATTAAAGTATATAAATATTTTACTGTATCAAATTAGCCTCCAAATACATTTTTTGAAAATCTGCAAATAAAATATAAATATTAATTTTTTATAAGAACTAAGTTAAATAAATAATATATATATATATATTTCACTGTGACTTTATTTTTTATCAAATTTTCGTCATGGACAATTATTTTCACACCTTAACCAACAATACAGAATAATATTTAATCTAATAATTTTCTCGCTCTCATGGAAATTTATAAAGATAATAAATACTTGCTTAATTAAGCTTTCTGATTAATCATGTGCCATGCTTAATTAATAAACATCACCTAAACATTAACAAAATGTCATCTTTTCATAATTAACCATTAAATTCATTAATTAGACTTTTTTTAACTGCACTAAGTTTAATTAAATTAATTTTAGTAATTCTACTAACATTATTAAATAGGTTTGCATGTAATAGAGTGGGTTACAAATGTTGCAATAAATTATTCAGAAAATGCGAATACATTGTATTCGAGGTCGTGGTACTATAACATAATATAATCGAATATAATCAATTATCACACTGAAAAAATACAATCGAATACAATGTAGTCATTTATCAAGTGAATACATTGTATTAAGATTTGTTTTGTCGTGTATATGATGTATTCGGTTTTATTTTAGCATTCACTTTAAGTTTTATTTTCCTTTTAATTTTTTCTTTTTGGGATGCTTCATGTCAATTCAATAAATTAGAAAGACGTCACTGTAACAAATATAAAATTAAAATACTACATTATACTGTCATATTCAATTAATGTAAAATATTAATAAAATCTATTAACTAGTTATATAACGATATCATATTCACTTATTTTTGAAAATAATATGTGCATGTTAGGATTTAAATTCAAGACCTAATGGTCTTGAGTGTGTCTCACGCCACCACTAAACTAGAATGTCTATTTAGATATAATAATAATACTATAAAATATATATATTTAAAAACTTTGGTCGGTTCTGTTCTTTCAGTTTTTCAATTTTTAGAATCGAACCGAATCGATTAAATTAATTTTATATTTCGATTCAGAACCAAACAAATCAAAAATCGAATAAATCGAATCAAATAGATTAAAATTCGTTCGGTTCGGTTCTGCACACCCCTATTGATAGTTTGATGAATCTTTCTGTTGCTGCAAAACACCAGAATGAGTGTTTCTCATCATTTCATAATATAATTTATAGCATTGTATGTATGGTTTTTTTGCGATTCAATGTTAGGAAAAACGGTATAATTTAATGTAATTTTATAGCTCGAATTTGTTTGATTTGATTATATAATACTGTACCATTTTGCACTAAAATAATAAAAATGCTTTCAGTTATTATAAAATAGTCTGTTATATGAAAGGTATCATGGATATTATAAAAATTGAAAAGGATTAAAATTAAAATGCTGTACGATTATAAAATTTGACGATTTTCATAATTATAAAAATATAGAATAAAATCACGAAATATGGTACCAATGCAATTAAATATAATCATGAAGTGTATGATTCATTAATGATGGATGTAAAATCATGAAACAGACACGTTGTAAAAGTGAATCTATCTTTGTAAAACAGGGAAAATATACAAATAGAACCACAAAATAAGCATAAAGAAATTACAGAATACAGAATTATACATTGTTACCGGAATAAATGACTAGTCAAACTGTCAAAGCAATCATTCAAACTTAAAAAACACCAAAAATTCATTTCATATATATATATATATAAACCAACGTATCTGCCATTCAATTCTTTACATTTGCTAACCTGCTTGAACATAAAGACCCAGAATTGCATTTTGTGAAAGTGCTTTTGCAACCAGGTCTCTCAGTTTCTGCGTTTCATCTTTCAGCTTTACCAATTTTGGCGAAACCATCAGAACCCTCTCTCGCCGAATTTACAAATTCAGCGGTTCTTCTTCACTTGTTTAGCTCTGGCTACTTCCATTAAAAGGAGACTATTTTCCGATCCCCCTGTAAGATTTTTCTAATGTATCATTTATTTTTCTTTCTAATTCCAAGAATTAGTTATGCTTGATTTTCACTTGGCCTATCAAGCAATCGTTTTTTTTTTCTTTTTTTTCCCTCTCTCTTTGAAATTTCTTGTGGATTCAGATGGGGACCGGAGATGAAGTTGTAGAAATTGACAGCTTAGAAAGGGGTTTATTATCGGAATCGCGGGATCCTGGGTATCGCGGAGAAGGTGAAGGGGACGATGATACAGTGCTCTACACGGCGTCGTTTGATGAGATGGAAGAGAAATTTATCAAGTACCAAACTGCACAATGGGTTATGTACTCCTTGCTATTTGTATTGGCATGGGGAATTGGTTTATTCATGCTTCTCTATTTGCCAGTTCGGAGATATATAATGCGCAAAGACATTCGCTCCAGAAAGCTTTATCTCACTCCTAATGCCATTGTTTACAAAGTAAAAACAAAGTTCCTTTTTTACGGCGCACCGACCTTATATAGCATGTTAAATTAGCCACCTTTTTTTTTCAGTGAAAACTTCACGAGTTCTTATAATTATTTTTCCTTTCCTGATCTTGAAGTGAATTTTATGAGTTAATACATTTTCAATCTTATGCGTGTATTTGTTGCATCAGTTGACGCTTGGTTGTTTAGTTCAGGTTACAAAACCAGTTGCATTTCCTTGTTTTGGGGTGTTGAAGAGAGAGAAGCATGTTTTGTTACCTTCAGTTCAAGATGTCATTATTGAACAAGGTAAATGTTAGCAAAACTTACTATTTTCACATTAATATCTAGTCACTTGTTGATTTATTCTCTTCTTTTTTGGATTACTGTGGGAGGATGATATAATGGTAAATTTTTTCATACACGGTTCAGTATATGGAAAAGTTTGGGTGAACCAGATAGGTCATAAGATACATTTCTTGCTGTGCCCTGCGTTTGCCACAAATTGGCTGCTCTATTAATAAGTTCCCTCCAAGCAAAATTACAGGATATGAAAGTGAAACTCAAATCTTTAAACTGTGGTTGTTAATTGAAAGCCTCATATATTCACGATGAAAGACTTGTGTGGACCCTCTTGAAAACTATCTTAACCAATTTATTCACTATTCGAATCCTCTTTATGTTCCCCTCAGTTTTCACCAAAGCTTTATCTTCCAACATTCTTAGAGATAAATATTCATTTGTGGGTTTTATTGTTGTTTCGACCTTCTTTATTTTAAGCAATCTTCCTTGTTGCTGCCAGGCTATTTGCAATCTCTTTTTGGTGTCTACTCTCTGAGAATTGAGAATGTTGGTGTGAGAAGGCCAGCGAGCGATGATGTTAAAATTCAAGGCATTGCTAATCCAATTGCTTTCAGAAAGGTATTACCTCTCATTGGTTGCTGTGAATTACTTGAAAAGGAAGAAATTTGAAACTTGCTATCCATTACAGGCTATCTTAACCCGGCTTTCTTATATGAGAAGTGAGGTTATGTCTAGACAGGTTTCCACGATTGAGGACATTCCTAGTTCAAGGATAGGTCAAATTTCATCTCCTATGGTAAAGTACCTTTATCTTTTCTTTTTCTCTCAATTTCTGTTAATGGTATTTATAAGCTATTAACATCCTCCTATATCATTTCTGTATCTGTTTTCACTTATGAATAGGCAAGATAACCCCGTCATTATGATTTATGAAAGCATCTCTTCTGCTTCATCTTTTTCCTTAACCTCTGCGCATAATTTTTCCTTCTTCCTATTGTTATAGGTATCACCTTTTAAAACTCATAGGCAGGAATCGCTAACTAATTCAGGTGACTTACTGCTGTTACAAAAACTAGAGGAAGTTGGAAATTCTGTGAAGGTAAAGCAGAATGATTTTCTCTGTATGTTTTTCCCCCATCATGGTTGTGATCTTCCTTGTCATATACTAGTTCCTGTTGTCATATTGCAGAGAGTTCAAATTTTAATTCAAGAGCAACACTCTCAATCATCAGAACCCAGTTGTTGAGGTTAGTAGTCAAGAGTAGCATAGTGAAGGACACCTTTTCTTTTATCATGTATTCTAATCCTAATGTTAGTTCTTGGTCCTTTATCATGTGTTCTATGTCTATTGGACCTTTTCATTTTCTTTATGTCTTAGTTGGTAATTTCTTTTCAATGCCAGTACCAGACTGGTCATAATTTTGCCGAGTTAAAACAGAGGATAAAATATTAAATTCTAGTAGGCTGTAGTTTGAACTATTGGGCATGCCTACTTTTTTTCTTCTTGCTACCAAGTCTTGATGCTGGCAAGAGGGCAATCTAGAAGTTCAAGACATTTAATGCTAACAGGCTCTTAGCATGTCGGCTCAAGAATGCTAATGTTAGTTCATTGAATTCTCAAGTGGCTGAGATAAAATGCAGCATTAAGCTCGCTCTCGGGTGTCCTGTAAACCAGTACCAGACTTGACCCCAGAACATGTAAACTTACTGCTTCTAGAAAAACATTCTGAACAGTCATTTTGAGTACTCTTAAGCAAATTGAAGAATATCTGCTAGTGTATGACAACATTTAACATCCAACAAGGCTTGACGGAACTTTTTTATGTCTGAGTCGTTGTTTTGGCATAATTCTAGTCTGCAATAGTGGATGATGTAGTGATAAGTTCATTAATAACTGCATAATCAAACTATTTAGCGTAGAGCATGATTCCTGCTCTTTGCATTTCGGTAACATATTAGCGATATAAGGCACCACTTAATCGGAAGAAACACTTGCTACGTGATGCTTATGCTAAACAGTTTTGTTATGCAGGTTTCAATCTTCAAGTTCAAGCCATTGAAGTAGTGAGATGCGATCATCTGAACGATTTTGAAGATAACTGTGGGTTTCATTCAATAGTGTAGCTTGTCCTTTACATCACTGAAGCGGATAGTATTCATTGGTCGGAATGTGCATATTTTCTTTGAAGTGCTTTGGTGCTGCTGTGATTCATACTTGTCTAATTTCAGGCGGATATCTGGATGAATCCTGTTTACAATGTTAAAAACCATTTTGGTGCAAACTTGGCAGAACAAATTATCAATGGATATGTTACTTTTAACTGCAGTCTATAGATATAAACCTTGTAGGGGGCTTAAGTTTCTTAATCAGAAGCAATATAAAGCTGAAATGATTATGTGATGAATCCGGATTTGGCTAATCTTATGTAAAGTGTCAATTGTCAAATGATCCTCTTCTTATTTTTTAATTACTCCTTTGTTATGGATCATTTACTACTAATATTATACTCCAATTACGTCTAATAAACTAATCCGGTAAAATCCGGCTTCTGGAAAAAGAACAAAAAAATGCCTTACTTATTTAACATATCGCATTCATAATACTATATAAGTATCTCTATATATAGATTTAAGACACTTAACTTTTTTTATTTTCTCTTAAGATACTGATTTGATTATTGAAATTTACTGATGTTTTATCTTATATGTGGACTAAGTTAGGCAGCTATCATATTCTATGCATACAAGTGGCAATTATTGCATAAGAATAAATGATGCAATATTAGCCCTATTTTGTTTAATCAAACATGAATTTAGAAAACATATTCACATGGTTAACCACTTAATTGTTTCTCAAAAAGTAAGAAAAATTATTTGTGTGTGAATTGATGTTTCTTTGGTACACATTCAATTAGTGCATCTAGGTATTAAATTTAATTTAAAGGTAATATTAAATAAAAATTGAAGAAATGACAGCAACTAAGATAAGAATACAAATATGCGATGAGTTTAATTGTTTTTTTTTGTTAGATTATAAGGTATTTTAAGCGGATCCGTAGCCATACCATACCCAGATTAATCTTCACTTGAGCTAGGAAAGATCATAAAGGAGCCAAAATTCTACCACAAAGTATTTAATACAGCTGCATTCCAAAAACTCGAACTCGAGACTACTGATTAAGTTAGCAAAGACCAATACCATCTCAGTTACGTGCTCGGTGCTAGTGTAATTTGTTAATAAAGTTGTATGATGAAATTAAATTGTACCCTTCTGTCAATTCTCTTAATGTATATCCTTGTAATATAATGCGGAGCATGTGTGTATATCTGAACTATCAGATAGAAAATGCGAGTGATTGAACAATTTAAATACACACGCACTTATTACTACTCATCTCCTTAGAAATTTGAAAAAAAAAAAAAAAAGAAAAAAGATGCTTTAATTCATTATACCCTGACGTTATGGGCTAGAAAATGGTTGAGGATAAATACGAGTAAAACGTGAAACCTCAAGGATATTTACTCAGTATAACAATCATAAGCGGTCAAATTGAAAGAAAAAAAAGTACTTCCTTGAATTTTTAAAAAGACATTTAATTTAAATAAAAAAAAAGAAAAAAGAAAAATCTAACAAGACACTTAAAATGAGATAAAATAGTTTTTAAATCAATCTCAAATATTATTATAAAAATATATATGGAGAGATTATTTCATAATTACCATTACTAATAAAGCGTCAGCAAATAAAGTGAGTTAATTATCTATCATGCAACCCACCTCTAAAGACTTATTTGAATCATGATTTGTAATTTAACTGTATAGAATGGTATGTTTTAATGTGTTGTTTGCGAAGATAGACTCTTTATAGTTATAATTTTTCATGGTTAATCTATAATTTAATTTTATTTGAATTTTTAAATTATTAAATTGGTGATTTTGCATAATTTTCTATATTTTTTTTCTTTTACTATATTCATTTAGTTTTGACAACTTTTTTATATTTTAATATATTTCTAATCTTTTATCAAAATCACTTTTATTTTTTAGTTTTCTGAATTTTCCCTCCTATCAAAAATTTATTAAATCATATCATATTATTATATCATTTTCCTAAACATATTAACAATAATTATAATACCATACTATACTATATTATACCGCACCATATTACACCACACCGTGACTAATTTTATCCAAACAAACTCTAAAAGAGAGAAATGATTCGCGGTTTTATATTAAGGGACAAAATGTAAATATATTTTCGTACACATAAAATAATAAGTGCAATTGCAAAAATTATATGAGCTTCTTTTTTTTTTTGTAAATTTTTGGAAAAAAAAAATCTTTGGTTTTTAAGGCAAGAGGGACCATGACTTTGCCCCGACTCAGGTAATAATTTCACAAATACAAGTATGGGTAGGTGTGTGTATTGATTAGGCTAACTTTGTACATGTATCATTTAAATGGCAATCTAGGTTAGCTTTTCTATATATATGTATCATTTAATCCACATGCATATTTTTAAGATATAATACTCTTTTTATAATTTATTAACCTCTCTAACTTCAATATTTTAGATTTTGAAGTCGGTTTTTAGTTTCCTAATATAATACCAAAAAATATATATATATATATATATAGATGTAATGATCATATGATTAGAATTTAAATTCGAAATCTCACCGTTGTAGTTTTTGGACTAATACCATTCAAATTTGAAGTTTTGAATTAATTTAAGATTTTCTAATATTAGGAAAAAAAATAAATATTTTTATCTAGATTATAATATTTGTAAGTTCTTATAATGCCAATCATAACGTTAATTGATTTTTTTTTTTGTCCAAAATGGGAAGGAAGTTTTATTGGAAACTATGAAAATAGGCAGAGATTGGTTGGTTTGGATATGTTTGTGTTAGAAAAATGATTTAACCATGTTTAGTGGGTTCTGGCATGGGAGTTGTAACCTACTACCAAGTATTGTTTGTGTGAATCAATATAAAAATATGGTTAAGAAGAATTTGAGTTTGGGTTACCAATTGTTTGAATTTTTCACTCATATATGTTTCTCTTCACATTTATATGTTGAATTTTGTGCATCAGTAGGTTACTTTCTATCTGCTTGCCCATAAGCTATCCTTAAATTTATCAAGACAATCATCATTTATTGCAACCCACCAATCCAATTTAACTTTATAGTACTTGAATTCTTTTAAAAATCTAAGATTTTCTTTTATAGTTCAAAGCTCAGTTGAAATTATCATTTTAAGATCTTAATTATGGAAATCAACCACTACTTTGGTCCAATTCGCTAAAAATAGTTGTAACCTCAATATGACATCTTTTTTTAGAGTTTTTTTAATGAAAATTTTACTTTACTTTTTAATAAATGGAAATATATTTTGTACATTTGATGTACCAAATGTATCAAATAAGAATTATTGGATGAAAGATAATAAAATATTATTTTTATTAAAAAATTCATATTTATTGTTATAGTTATGCATAACGTCTGACTTACCAAATTAAATTTATTTTTAAAAATCCTGATCTTAGGAATTACGAATATAAAATATAAGAAAAACCCCATTTAATTATCAGAATATATGTTTTTCCATTATTAAAATCTTATAGCATGATGTGATGACATTTATTATAATCTCAATGGTCTCATAAAATTCGGAATTGAAAGTGCTTATTAAATGTTTTTTGTGACAGAGTTGCGAAGGAATGAAGATAGTTGAATAAATGCTTTCCACGAATTGGCAATGAAAGGGCATGTGATTCATCTTCCTAATTAATTTCTACTGTTTCCTAACTTTTTTTTTGTCGAAAAAAAAATGAATTGTTTAGAAAAGTATATTGAATGTAATAAAACAGGGGTCCTTTTTATTCAATGTGGAACTCATTTGAAACTTTAATTATGAAAATTATAAATTAGTAGGAAAAATGTCATTTTCAATTATTTTAAAATTCAATCTTAAAGAACTATACTCATTGATGGCCATCAAAGGAAAAATTTCATGTTCATAAGATAGAACATCGGTCCAACTTAAATAAAATAAAATTTATCATCGACATGTACAGTTAATTATTGAATAGGACAATATGCTCGTCCATCCTTAACCAAAGGTCAAGGGATCGATCCTTGGCTTTGGTTATGGAGTAGCCTTAAATCTGTGGACCAGCTGTTTCATCCTTTGAGGTGTTTACAAGTCAGCGAATGAAGATTAATTTAAGTGTGGTATGGCTTAAAGATGCTTTTCGTTTATTGGTATGGATCCGCTTAGGATACCTTATAGTTAAACAAAAAATAAATAAATAATTATTTGGATTGCTATTTATATTTATTTATTTATTATTTTTAAACTTTTAATATAATTAAAATTTTTAATAAAAATTAATTTATTTATAACTAATTAAATTTAATAATTTAATCAAAATTATGTAATTTAATATTAAATTTAAATTTAATTAATATTTATTAATTTTTGTGAAAATAATAAAAAGTTATAGGTAAAAAAAATAGAGAGAGTATCAAATTCAATGATTAACATACGCTATTGGAAACATCATTGGTCCTAATTATACATTTCAGGGTATTCAATTTTAAATTAATTAATTAATTCAATAAATTTAAATAAATCAACCTAACTACTTGATACTTACATAAAATTGTAATTTTAATTAGTTGGAAAAATAAATATTACCACAGCATTGAGCAGATTCCCTATTGCCACTTGTAAAAACTGGCATTAAATTCTCCTGTCCAGATTTGGATATACAGTAATTGCTTTTCCTGCCTAATTATTATTCAGGATTTTGTTATAATTTTTTTATATTTTAGCTTTTTTGGTTTCTTGGTTATTTTTGCATATATTTAAATTTCAATTTCAATTGAATTCATTATAATGAAAAAAATTATATCGTATATATATATATATATATAACAAGTAGTAATCAAATAATAAATAAATAAATAATTGTTTGGATTGCTGTTTATATTTATACTTAAAAATTATAATCTTTTGTTTATTGAGAGAACAAAGTAACGTGGGAAAGCTGACAGCAACAACCAACATGCAAAGGATGGAAGAGTTTACGAAACAAAGACTAATTTTTTTTTTATCAAGGCAGCAAATACAAGCGGTGTATAATTATTTTTTTATATAATTATTATTCCTTGCAGTTAATTAGACAATATTGATATGAAATATCAGTTCACTTTAAAAAAAAAAGTTAATTAAATAAATATTTTTTAATAACTTTTTCCTCTCTTTATGTTATAAAATATAATTCATCTCATGTTTGAATCTTTTTAATTAACCTTCTAGAAATTAATAACCATAACAACTAAACTAACTACCCACTAATCTAAAATGCTAATGTATATTACTGTTAGAGTCCCGCGTTCTATTAATTGTTTATGCATCATTTGCTTCATGCTTTCAAAGTGGCATCAACCTATATATACGTGTAATGTGTATTAATTAATTGGATTTACCCTAATGTGAAATAGAAAATATATAAACAATTTATCTCCCGCCATACAAAACAGGAGATTCAAACACTAGTCCAAGTCCACATTTTAGGTTAAATGCGTCATAGATGGGGTCTATTTATGTAATAATTCCTAAATTTTATCATAAAACCATTTTAAGATTTCTGATAACATTAAATACGGAAAATGGCCAAATTTATATTTAAATTATACGAAATAGCATAAATTTATTCTTATTTTTTATTAAAAAAATATTTATATTATTATCAAATTGGTTCGCATTTATTTATGTCACTACTAAATATGGCTATTTCTCAGCCTTTTGGTACGCAAATCCTTGATGAATCTCCTGATGATTTACGATTGCTGCTGTACGAAGATGTCATATGTGTTGTCTTGCTTTGGTGTCCTCGTGCCTAGGTTCTACCTACTTTCTTTACCAAAATAATACGCTTTTAATTATACATCTGATATTATTCAACCTTAATTAATTAATTATGTGAATTTAAAGAAATAAAATTGAATATTAAAGAGTTACAATAAAAAAAATATAAACTAAGAATTGTTTAAATTCGATTGTGTCTGACAATATATCGAATAGAGATTAATCTGAATATGATATAACTTAAAAGTAATTCTTCTTAATACGGACTTTAGGATACCACACTAAAAAAAGGGCAAAAACCAACTCATATTAATTATGTTGATTTTCCAAATATCTTCAATTTACATCATTTATGAAATTTCTTTTAAATTAATATGTTTTATATAAACATATAAGGAGTTCAATAATATAATGTGAGAGGGAAAGGGATGATTCCGAAGACAATTGAAGTATGAAACATTCACATCATAGTACCTTATGCCAAGCATGGAGTACAATGTTACTTGAATACTCGATAAATTCCACTGGCCCGAAATTCATCCTTGTTAAATAATTATTTGATTATGCTACAACCGAAGCTAGTGCCCTTATCGGCTTTGAATCAATGAAGTATGGGGACCGACCGTGATTGGGACTGAAGCTTTATTTAATGATAAGGGAAATGAGTGCCTTAAACCCTTTTCATAAAATGTACCATAGATTCTATTCAATGAAAACTATTAGCTTTCAGTAAAGTATTTCCCTAAGGACTAAAGGCAAAGTATCCCCCGACAAGGGTGAGCTTCTACTCTACCCCTGGCTGAAGTGACAAACACCCTCTTCATCTATTGGAGACCAAGTATCCAATCCATCTTCTTCTATACCCCCAAAGGGTTAAAAGTCCTATAGAGTTTTTTTTTAAATGGATTCAACCTTATTGTTTGTGGCTTTAAATTTTCAAAATATTTTTATACTTTTCTAATAAATGATTTTTATTTTTGAATTAATAATTAAAATAAACATACTTGAATAAATACTTTCTCTTTCTTTAATTCAACTTAACCCTAGCCTCCTTTTCTCTCTAGTCCCTACAAAAAAAACTCTAGCCTCTATTTCTCTCTAACCTCCACAAAACAATTCTAGCCTCCTTTTTTTCCGTGAATTCAAAGGGGCTGCCTGTTCTCTTTTATCTTGCTATTTTATTAAATTTTTATCTATACTTTTTTAATTTTTTTTGAATATTTTTTAATTTTTTTCAAATCTCTCGGATCAATATAAATTTAAAATTTTGATTTTATTCGTTATTTTTTATATTTATATTTATTTTTTTATTTTGATTTCAATAGTCTCAAATTTAAAATTTTTTTCATTTTAGATTTAATTTTCGTTTTTGTCAAAATCTTATTTGTGTTTTTGTATATCTGGTTCGTTTAGCTAATGTTAAATGCAATTTAAATTTTTTATCATATAATTTTGTCTTTCATATTTGGAAGTTATTATCTTTTTTTATGAAAATTTTCGTCTTTTTATAATGAATTTTTCTGTAAACAGTAGATGAAAGTTTTCTGCTGAAAACTAAATTACCGGAGGTATATTATCATTATCCACTGTTTTCAAAAATTCATAGATATATTCAATAATTTTATTAATTTCGTACATCTTACGTATTTTTAAATTTTATAAATTTATTTGTATTTTTCAAATGTATTTTTTATATTATTAATTAAGTTTTAATTTGCATTAAAAAATTAAAATAAATATCTTTTATCTATAAAGTGAATTACACAGTGAGATTAAAAACATTCTTTATTTTAAAACTTTAAAAAAAAATCAGCCGTATTATTTTCTAACTGCAAAAATTTCAATGGCAAGCAAATTAACTTTAACCCAAACCTAAAAGTTTTTTCCGTGAATAACGTTTTGTGAGAACCATGAGGTCTACTTCTAATTTTTTTTTAAAAGAAAAAAAAAGGAAAAGTATTTTTGTGGATTCGTTATTTCAATTGATATGTAATAATTCATAGATAATATAAGGTTAATTTATATAATTGGCAATTCTTTTCTTTTGGTACTTTAAATTAAGGGCTGGCAATTATTTGTTGAAATATTATATTAAATCAAATTACAATCACAAGGATAGCAGGTTCAATAATTTCGCTTTTTCTTTTTATTAATATGTATATTTTTTTGATAGATAACCTTGTGTTTCAATTGTTTATTAAAAAAAAAACAGTTCATTATTATATCCCGGTTGGCGTCAACGTAAGAAATCATTATAACTTTTACATAAAATTTTTTGACAATTGAGAATTAATAATTCAATGGCCTAACTCGTAATATACACGCACAATTTTATAAGTGGCAAATGCATCCACTTGAATTACACATGGATTAAAATATCATGAATTATAAATGAATCGAATACAATTATAAATTACGGTCTAAATTAATAATTATTAAACAAATTATAAAGTCATAAAAAATTTATGACATTATTTTTTTAATTTCTTTTCATTCGAAATAAAAGTATTATGCATGTACAATCTAAAAAAATATTTATTTTGATATTCCTATTATATATAAAAAGTTATAACATCTCAAATAATATATATGGATTATAAACTAATTATACTGGGTTAGATCTGGTCAAATCAATTTGCATATTAAAGGAATTGAGTCATAAATAGATTATTGATGGCTTAGATCGAATTCCGGTCACATTTTGAAGGCCAATTGAGAGGGACAAAATTACGTATATATTTCTTTTGTATATATAATATTTTACTAATTTGTTGCCGGCATTAAGATTGTTTTATATTTTCTTTGTTTATTGTTGTTTTAAAATACTAATTATTTTAGTATGCTATAAATCCCTGAATTAGTATTTCTTGTTACATTTTATTTATGTTTGAGTTCAATTTAGCTAAAAAAAATTAAAAATTGATTTGAATGAATTAGATTACATAACAATCCGTATGGCCTGCTTTTTTGTATAACTTTTGTTTTTAATTTTTTCAAATTTTATGATTAATAGATTTTATTTTTACAAAAAGAAACCTCAATTTTTTTTAGATTTACCTTTTAGAAGACATATTTAATGAGTATAAATCAGTTTATATGTTTTTATATTTTAAGAGTTAAATATTTTTTAAAATTATTTTTATTGCTTAATGTATTTGGACAAATCAGTTAATTTAAAAAGATACTCTAATGGAGTATTTTTATAATATATATTCATAATTTATATATATACACGAAATAAAGAATAAATCATTTTTTAAAATTTAAAAGTAATTGAAATATTATAGTTGAAATGGTTTACAGTGTAGCTATTTTTTTAATTGACCGAAATTTGAATCACACTCGTTCTTGCTTTTAAAAATATATTATAAAAAATATTCAAAATATATGAATATTTTTCAAATTATTCCATTTTTACAAATATTTTTGAAATTATTTTAAAAAATGTCCGAGATCGCCACAGGCGAGATTATAAGGAAAAACAGTATCCACAATCGACAGATATTGTTACTATATTAATAGAAAATAAAAATCCACACTCACACGCACCCGATAAATAAACAATATTTCTGGTCATAGATTAGATCCCTTGCATATTTCTGTTACATTTTGTTTTTTTTCCACATCATACACATTTTTTGGTATACTTGGATACACGCATTCTCTCTCTCCCCCCCTTCGAGCCCAATAAAATCAAAAAACAAAAAAGAAAACACAGCAGCGAAGAAGAGCTCTTGGCACTCTGCTTCTCTGAACAGAACGAATCGGAAGAAGAACTCGGCGTCTCGAGACGGCGCACTTTAGCGCCACTGATAGAGACAGAGAGATCGAATGCGACCTCTCTCTCTCTCCTTCAATCATCTTCTCTCCCGTATTGATTCTTCTTATTCCTCAGATTGACTTTTCTTGAGAGAATCCTGTGTTTTATTTATTGGATTTGGAAGTGCTGGTAAAGATTATGGGGTCAGCTTCTTTCTCGTCTCCGCTGTGCACCTGGCTGGTGGCGACGTGCATGTCGGTCACGTGCTCCAAGGAGGACTGGAGCAGTACCCACGCGTTTCATTCATCCATGCCCAACAATAGGCTCAGTCGCTGGGCTCGGAGAAGGAGGGCTCTTCTCTCTAAATATAATGGTGCCACTACTTGTACTTCTGCTTCTGAATTTCTCTCAAAAGGATTGGTTTCTTCTTTTTGCGGATCCAGTTTTCAAGGATTGATGTCTTCTTGCTTGGCCTTTGAGCCTTGTAGTCAATACTACAGCTCTAATGGCCTCTTTCGATTTAGAAATCTTAATCGTAAGCATCGAAGGCTCAATCGCCCTGCTCATTCCGGTAATTTCTTTTCTGATTTCGTGTTTCTATTTCTATTTTTTTCTTTGCATTTTTAGCTGGATTTGATTTTAATTGTTGCTCAGATTTTGTTTTTGTGCTGTTGTTGCTATGTTTATTTTCGTCGCTTTCTGTAAGCTGAATCTTGATTTTTTTACGTATAGAGTTGAAAGGAGCATAAATTAATCTAGACGATTGGAGTGAGTTTTTTTTTTAATTGATTAGATTTCAATGATGAGTAATTGTTTAAATGTGTGGCTTTGTTTTTTCTTCTTCTCTTTCATCTACGTCTTCAGCAATTTAACGAAGTTCTTCTCCAGTACACTAAGCATGTAATGGCGCTAATTTATTGCTATTTGCACGGTCGACAATTATATTAAGATTGTGCTGGAATATAGACCACGAAATGTAGCAAATATAGGCAGTTTTAGTTGCACGAGTTGGTCGCATAGGCATGAAGTATAAGTTGAATGATTTGCGATGTACAAACATAAGATGTTAATGAATCCTCATTGTTGATCCCTCACAATTATGATTCTTTCTTTCTCATGTGATAATTGCTGCTTTCCTGCTCTCCAGTACATGTATAAATTCATGTAACCAACTAGTAAAATTTTCAGGGCAAGTGGTGGCAATAGCTGTGCAACCTGAAAAGGAAGTTGCCACGAAGAAGAAACCTGTTACAAAGCAAAGACGAGTGGTTGTGACGGGAATGGGTGTTGTGACACCCCTTGGTCATGACCCAGATGTCTTCTATAACAATCTGCTTGAGGGAGTTAGTGGCATAAGTCAGATAGAGGCTTTTGAATGTGACCAATATCCAACGGTAATTTTACAATTTAGTTGTCTCCTCTTCTGCTGGTTCACGAGAAATTTGTTTCCATTATTATTTGCTTTTCCATGTGGCTTATTCTGCTATATTATCAGAGGATTGCTGGAGAGATCAAGTCTTTCTCCACTGATGGATGGGTTGCACCAAAACTATCCAAGAGAATGGATAAATTCATGCTTTACATGCTTACTGCTGGCAAAAAAGCCTTGGCTGATGGTGGCATGACCGAGGATGTGATTGACGAGTTAGATAAAAATAAATGTGGAGTTCTGATTGGCTCTGCATTGGGTGGGATGAAGGTAACTCTAAACTTCCTTTTGTTTTTAAAAATTAACCAACAAATGAAAAATAATGGCGACGTATGCAATTGTTCAACTGATACTCTACCCACCAACTTTAGGTTTAATATTTAATGACAGGTGCACGAGGAAATCTTTAGAATATTTTTTCTTTTTGCTGCCTTTGTTAGAGAAAGTGCTGTTATTTTTTATTATTTATTATTATTATTTTTTGCTTTAGACAAGTAGGACCTGATGCAATTTTTATTGTTTCTTGTCTCTGTACTGACACTGTCTGTCGAATTTTTTTCTCAAAATTTTGTTGATTTCTCTTGTAATGTGTTTTGTTAGAAAATTTGCGTCTAGGATGTGGTATTTGAGACCCACAATGGTTTCATACGTAGCAAAGAGCTATCCATGCCTTCATTTAGCATTTGATGAATAATTGATTACAGTTTGGGTGACTGTTTATAGGTTTTCAATGATGCAATAGAAGCACTAAGGATCTCATACAAGAAAATGAATCCTTTCTGTGTACCTTTTGCGACTACAAATATGGGTTCCGCGATGCTTGCAATGGATCTGGTGAGCTACATTTTAAGAGAGATTGAATAGGGAGACTTAGGTTAACTTAATCTGGTGATTTAGACTTCTGTTTTTTAAATTGAATTGCAGGGTTGGATGGGCCCAAATTATTCAATTTCTACTGCTTGTGCTACCAGCAATTTTTGTATATTGAATGCTGCACACCACATCATTAGAGGCGAAGCTGTGAGTTCCTTACATTTAATCATGCGGTTGAACAGATGCTTAAACTATTATCATGACTTATGTATATCTGTTGCTTTGTTCTCTGAATTTTTCTTTGAACAGGATGTTATGCTCTGTGGCGGCTCAGATGCAGCAATTATACCTATTGGTAACTATCTTGCAAAGTTCTGTACATCCCATGTTTCAACTTGCACATCCCATGCTCTTGCCATTTTATCTTTTTATATCTTTTATGCAGGCTTGGGAGGTTTTGTGGCCTGCAGGGCACTTTCGCAAAGGAATGATGATCCTACAAAAGCTTCACGACCTTGGGATATGGTAATTTATCAATAGTCCTGGTGATCTACTTTCAAATTTCTCTCTGTTCATATCTTAAAACTTGTGGAAAATTATTGATCAAAATGTTGTATTCCTGAATTCCGTGGAAAAATGATTTGACCTGAAGTATTAAATAACTAATACTTTCTCAATTAAACAGATAGTATATTTCTTCCATGAATTTATGAGCTATATAGGTTTTTTACAGAATATTCTTATCATGGGTTTTGAATGTCATATTCAATAAGTTCTGATAAACTTTCATTACTTAAGATTTTGTAAAATTTCTGAATGAGTCACTGGTTTGATTTGCTTGAAAGGTCTATAAATTTCCACTCGACTGAATTAATTTGAAATGTCTTTGTTGGTTATTAACAGAGTCGGGATGGTTTTGTGATGGGGGAAGGAGCTGGTGTTCTGCTTTTAGAAGAACTGGAGCATGCAAAGGTATGCACAATTTAATTTGAAAAGGCATGCGAGGTTAGAATATTTTCCTTATGTTCACCTTGGTATCAATATTTATTTCCTTATCATCCTATTCAGAGGCAATTTCCCTTATTACACTGTATGCGCTTTATACTGCTGCATTGATTAGCTTTTATCATTTGCCTTTCCTATTCACAAGTCACTTTCACCAGTCTTCTCGTGTGCCTTCTTTTGTTCTTTTTTTTTTTATATATTTTCTAAATGTGTACGGAATTATGAGATTTTTTTCATGTTGTAGTTAATCTGTCAATTTATAATCTGACTTGCAGAAAAGAGGTGCAAATATCTATGCAGAATTTCTTGGAGGGAGCTTTACTTGTGATGCCTATCACATGACTGAACCTCATCCAGATGGTAATTATTTGCAACTGCGCATGTAGTTGCTTGATTGAAAATTAGAAGAGATGCTGGAGGATGTTTTTTAATTAGTTGCTAGCCAGAGCATTTAACTTTAAGTACTGCCTGAATCCATAATAATTGGATTAATGGCTAACCTGCTGCTTGCATTTCAAAGTTGCTTCTGCTATCAATCATTTAGCCTTTGGTATTGGACTCCCTTATTTCTTGTATATCTATTCCAAAAGGAGTAGAACAGTAGGAGATAGTTTTAAGCATAAGGCATGTCCTAGAAAGATTCATATTGGGCTCTGTGAAGGTTGTCCACCACTAAGTAAAATGAGAACATGAATCTGCATGGCTGACCCCCAACTGTGTAGGCTTAGAGGGTAGTGTTTAATGCGCAGATGGATTAGCTTCGATAATTTGTAAAGGTTTGTGCAATCATTGTTGTGTTGAGTCTGCATATGCTTTTATATTAATAAGCTGCTTGCATTTTTTGAGGTGTCTATGCGAGTTTGACTCCTTAATCTCATGGTACCCACCCACTTATATAGTTTGCTTTCCTAGACTGAATTGTTCATCATATCTTGTTAGTTGCAGATGAAGTTGCCTTCTATGATTTAATCAAAGTACCACTTCAGAACCCAACAAGCTGTTATTCATTCAGTACAAATTTTATGTTAGTAGACTTGCATCATAAGTTTTATGGTAATAAATTTAAGGACATTGACCTGGTCAATATATGTTGACCATTAAGAGATCTTTGGAAAATACCTCTGCTTGCTTCGCGATCACTCTTTTGCTATGGTTTGTTAATGCCATGTGCTCACATTATGTCTGCTGGGCAGCACTTAGCTTCTTTCTTGCTGAATCATTATTTATCTTTCTTCTATTTGGGGCATTTTTTTTGAGTTCTAGTGGAGGCCATGCTTTTGATGAAGTCCAGGTAGCAAGAAAGGGACCTAGTTCTCCTCAAGTAGTAATGGCTTTGTTTAACCAAGGATCCTGCCAATTCTGCTATCAATAGGGATTATTTAGTCTCATTTGCACCTGTGGGAAAATTGAATAGTTTTTCAAGGTATCAGTTTGTGGCACCTGTGCCTTCAAATATTTTGAAGTTCTCCACTGCCAAACTTGCAGCATCGAATTTTACATCTGTAATTGCAATTTTAGCTTTGATGAGATGATGTTTGTTCAAGCTCTTCAAATCAGAATCTGAATCAGTTGTCGTTCTTCAGTTTTTGCCTCACAATTGAAGAATTACTGCTGGTCTTTTTGCATGTTGTTTTGCCCAATTTCATCCATGCAGACCACTAAACCATACCTTCCTTTCCTGATCAAACAGGAGTTGGTGTCATTCTCTGTATAGAAAAGGCATTAGCTCAATCTGGGGTAGCCAAGGAGGATGTCAACTACATTAATGCACATGCTACATCCACCCCAGCTGGAGATCTTAAAGAGTATGAAGCTCTAATGCATTGTTTTGGAAAAAACTCGAAGGTAAGTGATATGCCTTGTAACAATATGCACCTTTTCTAATATAGCACTTTTTCACTGCTTCATGAGATGTGCTTCTATTTACAGTTGAGGGTGAACTCCACGAAGTCTATGATTGGACATTTATTAGGAGCAGCTGGTGGTGTGGAAGCTATCGCAGCAGTACAGGTAACCACATTATAAGATGCCAGGACTAAGTGCCGACTCTGTTCAGTTGAAAAGTCTCTTCTCTTTTTCATTTGAAAAGATAGGATTGCGGATCTAACATTTTCGATTTGGTGTTAAATTGGATATTGCAATTGCTGGTCACCTTCACACACACACATCCGCTGCAGCCAAAAGTAAAAGTGAATAAAATGAAAACTTTTTGCGTTCTTGATATTGTATTTGGTTACTTTTGTAGGCAATAAGGACAGGATGGGTTCATCCAAACATCAACCTGGAAAATCCAGATGAAGGCGTGGTATGTTTCCTTATATATTACATATTATCTTTTCACAATACGTTTGGGATAATTTACTTGAGAAGGAATTCAAATTTGTCAATATGTTAGTTCCTCAATTTATTTAATGCTTAACACAACGATTCAGGATACTAGTGTCCTGGTCGGTCCAAAGAAAGAGAGATTGGACGTTAAGGTTGCATTGTCCAACTCATTTGGGTTTGGTGGCCACAACTCATCAATCCTGTTCGCACCCTACAAGTGAAATAGGGCTTACTTCCACCTTACTGTATTGAAATGGAAGGTGTGTAGATCTGTAATCTGCTTTCTTTTGCCCCTTTTGATTTGATAATTTGCTCAAAGGAAGAGCCCAGGCTCATGAATACATCAAACATAAATAAATGCGTGCTAATATATGGAGCTTTTATTCCAATTTAGCCACTGCTGCACCATTGTAATAAAATGTAACTTGATTCCCACGAACCTAAAGCAGAAAATTCTTTAATTCCAGTTTGGTGAATTTGACCCTTTTAAATCAAATGGATCAGCAGATGATCTAAAGTGGCACAAGATAAGTAAAAGAAAAAATTCGGAGTTCAGAAAGTGGATACTACTCGTGCTTCTCCTATTTGCAGAATTATGTTTCCTGTGGAGCTTGATCTACCTGTGAGCCACATGAATACCAACAGCAGCGTAGTTTTTGCTCCTTATATAAGGGGATGGGAGGAGATTGTTGTTTTAGCAGTCAATTGTAATGAATTTTAAACTCGTAGTTGGGTAGGTCGCGCTAATTTAATTGTGGTGGTTTTTGCGCGTACTTGTTATGTTTAACATGTTCTCATCTGTATAATTCCTGTATCTTTTATCAGGATAAATTACCATTGTCCAGCTTCTTCTCTTTTCTGTTTATTTCCCCCACTTTGGAAGGCCTATAACCGCAGTATCGATCATAATGCCTATCTCAATGCTTTGTATTATAAGCATAAGCCTAAAAACGCAAACTAAGTTGGCGTCTAAGCCACCAGACAGCATTATGAGGAAATTCAAAATCAGAAGTATCGTGAATGAATACAGGGTACAAGCGAAGATTACAGAGCCAAAATTTCCAACAAATTGCGTGGTTACACATTGAGACAGCCATCCCTACATTTAAATGTACCGTAATGAATCAGATAAATCTAAAACCCTGTAGGCAAAATCGCAACTCCAAAAGTAATGCTATATATACACAAAACATGTTACACTTCCAAATGTGGAGCACCTGAAATAAATAAAGAATTAAAAAAAAAAAATACAAGCTTTATAATTCTCAATACCATGTAAATATAGATGTATGTAAGATGGCCCCTTCACTTGCTTTTTCTCTTGTTCCCTTTCTTTTGACCTTTAGACCTCGTGAGATTCATAGAAAGTGCATTCGAGGCACTCTTGCCCTCAAGCTTCTTGGTCATTTTCACCACACTTGCCATACCTTTCCTAGCAGCTGCACGGTGTTCAGGTCTACGGCTCATCATCTTGCGATCAAGTGGCCAATAAGCATATGGTTCTAGCTTGTCCTTCTTTTTCAAATCACCACCAGCCTTCTTGCTGGCATATTCATTGCCAGTGTAAGCCCACCCAGATTCTGATGTTTTGTGGCGCTTTAGGGCTTTCCTTGAAGAGCTCCTGGAAACATGACTACCCGCTTCACTCCTTGCATCTGCATCAATGTTAGGTGCCTTTTCCTTCTTAGGTTTCCCTCCCTCGCGAATTACCAATCTCCCTTCAGAGTCTATCTCTAGCTCTTCATCTGATTCCTGCTTCCTTTTCAGATGCTTTGATGATCGAAGAGCAGACCTTGTTTTGTGCCCATCAAGTAAATCAAGGGGCTCATCTTCTAACTGGTCAGACAAGTCATCTGGCAAGCTTTTATCTGATCTGCGCTTTCTCTTGGACCTAGATAGCGAAGTAATTCAGATCTATTTGAAGCAAGAACTTAAATGACATGTGCATTGGGGAAATTTCACCTCCACCATCATAAAAATACTACATTAAAATTTCCCCACCATCACCATCATAAAGATCCTACAACAAAAATATTACAGCCATTGCAAGTCAACTAATTGGAAACATGTTCCGCAAGTCAACTAACCTTAGTGAAGTGACTTTGGATTTAAGCTGCGAGGAAGCCTTGCTTTGTTTGCCAGAAACAGATTTTGAATCCATATAGTCAGCATCAGTGTCTTCTGAGTCTCCTTCACCAAAATCAGAGAATATTTTTGAATGGTTCCATCTACTTAACCTGATGAAAAGGAATTATCATAAAATATCAACAACACTTTACAGAGAGAAAGACGCTAGGACTTGATTTTCATTTAGTAATTCTACACGTCTTTATACTGTTTCTTCAATGCCGTATCAGCATAACAAAGTGTTGAAGAGTGGCATACTTTTGTCTCACCCATCATAATATACAAGCCGACATTTCTATATTAAGATGTCTTTTGCGATCCACGTGTGAAAGCCTAAATGTTCATGAACTCAATGCAGTATTACAGGCAAATTTTTATAGGACTGGGACAACAGAATAATTCAGCCATAAAATAGAAAATTTATGCATAGGTCCAATAAAAAGGAGTGACCTGGATGTAGTCGCTCTTGACACTCGAGATCTAGCTTCCCCAGAGTCAGCCTCAGAATTTGCTGAATGCTTTCTCTCTTTCCTCTCCTTCATCTAAATTTAAAAATCACAGATAAAATTAAAAATGGTGATTCAGAAACGTTAACCGAGTGCTGACAACATGTCACTCAACCAACCTTCCGAATGTTTGTAAGAAGTCTCATGTGTTCTTCAGGCATCACTGCCTTAACAGCTTCCAAACCACATTTCCTGACAAGCATTTCCAATAGATGTTTAACCTGAGAGGAGTTAGAGGGCTCAAGTCATGATAAGAATTTCAACCACCTCTCAGTAATCAAAACACAAAGATTTAGAGTCCCACACAAAGTGACACAGGTTTAGAGGTTTAGAATTCCACAAGCAATCACAAATTTAGAGTTCCATATATGTTTGTCATTCCACAGAAAGGAATAAAAAGAAATTAGCAAAGAGGCGATCTTTAAAATATCTATATTATAGTATACCAAATCAATGATAATAAAGAGATGCACAGAATCAAATAATATAAGTGAAAAGATCATCTTTGCTCCTCTAAATAATATTTGTGGTATGTAAGACTAAACCTTAGCTTTGAAATGGTTTTTGGTGTCATCTTGCCACTTCAGCAAACCTTCTACCAAACTTCCCAAATGCATTTGCAGCCCTTCAGATTGTGATTTCGCAACCAGTACCTTCAACAAACCTAAATTTGCCTGCAATAAAAATCAACTAAACTTACCCTAGAAAGCATATGACATAACTGTGGTTGCAAAAGAATAAGATAGAAAACATGTGTGTGTGTCTCTGTAATGCACATAGAAAGATAAGAAACACACTTTAATAATTTCTCGATTCTTTCTCTGGAAGAGAAGAAATGTGGATGGAAGCAACTTGTATGCCGTAGAAACAAGGTCTGAAAACTCATAGGCCAGACGTGCTAAGCCTTTCACTGCAGCACTGATCACAAGGGGAGTTTCTCCAGCCAAGCCTCCAGCAACCTGAGGGCAAAAAAAATACTTGTTGATCAAACCATTACACTTTCAGCCAAATTCTGTTCTGAGCAAAAAATAAGAGGCTAAACAATATTAATCAGCACATAAAAAATGAATTATGGCAAGTCAATTCATTCCCAGGATCTTGTAAGAAACTTCCACACATATGAGAGACAACAGCTTTATGTGATCCAATATAAATATTATTTGCAATTGTAGTTAAACAGAAACATACCATGTTAAAAAATTGAAATAAGTTTTCCTTGTTCCCACCATTCTCTTCATCTCCACATGCATGGCCAATTTGAACTAGCATATCATATGCTCTGTTCCTTGTCTTTTTGTTTGCCTGCAAGAGAACACATAAATCACAAAAACCGAAAAATTATTATTATAAATAACACAAAGCATAATGTTGAATCAAGCAAATGACTGAAAGAATGTTTCTACAAACATCAACTTCCTCAGTGCCTCTCTGGAATGGTTTATGTTTCTGGTTTTTTGCATTTGAAAATCTATTTCATTTAAAAATATAAAGTTTTGGCTGTTAATGACTTGAAAACAGGAAAAAAGGTCGTAAAACCATTAGTAAGACAAAAAAAGCGGATTCCACCTATTTCCTTAGCTAGTTTATTTGGTTTTTAACATTCAAATAGAAACAAGAAAACAAGAAACAGAAAAATAGCAATAGGGCCTCAGCAAATTACAATTTGAACAACCTTGCAGGGCAACATAAAGACCATGGAACTTATATCATTGATATGGGCGAGGAAAAGGATGGTACAAAAATAATACTTCGTAGCACCACTATTTTGCAGAAGGGAAGGGGCCAGGAAAATACAAAGGGGCAGCAGAACAGGATCGATGCATTAAAAGAACATAGAAGTTTACAGAAGTAAAAATAGAAAATGTAAGAACAGCTAGCATTCCTTGACTTCAGGAAACAGCAGACAATTGAATAACTTTATTTTAGATCATTAAGAAGTAGAAAACTTGACAAAGCAACCAAATAAATTGAAGCTCATAAACCATAGAATATCCAAATATGATAAGAAGCTTAAGTGGAGTAAGGAAAGTCATAAGCCACATATTGTCTGCACTCAAAGAGAAAACCCCTCACCACAGTTCTCTACCATTATATCTCTGCCCACGACAAAGACAATCCCACAATTCTCATGTTTAATCAGTCATCGTAATCCCACTTTCTTTAAGTGCATTGTCTAATTATATTCACAGATCAATGTTGTCGTAATTAAAAAGCAAAAAACAGAATAAAATTAACGAATGCATTTGCCGTTAATTTGGTGTTATTATGTAGCAAAATATGCAGATTATGGTAGGCATGCATCTCCCCATTAATCAAGGTGATGCTGTGACTCAAACAAGTTTTTATTGTTTTTTTGAATTGGCTGCTCAGGAGAAAACATAAAAATATAAAGAGCAAGTAGCTGACTTATAGATTCTAAACTACTACAAATGGGAAATCATAACTTTGGTTAATAGTAGAAGCTTAGTCTTGTACCCATGAAAGCAAACACATCATTTAAAACTGTTACAAGTTACCCTTGACTCCACATCCTTTATACCTTGAACAATGCTTTATCATAACAAAAATTCAATAAAAAACCAATTCTGTACCAGATGGCACATACCTCTTTCAGAGCAAGAATTATTTCAGTAAGGAAAGCACTGAGAATGTCTCGCCGCCTTTGCTCTGAATCTCCCTGCAACAGGAAGCCGAAGCAGTTCCACAAAGATAAAGAGGCCAGAACATATAATCCAATAAACAAATGGCAACTTATCAATCCTAAAGTTAATAACAGAAAAGTAACATAGATCATGTCTAACAACCTTTATAACATTGAGTATCAGAAAGTATAAACAATCAAGTCTATGCCGTCTGGCAGAGAAATGGCAGGACGGCAGGACACCTATCATGAGTTGGAGGAGTTCCTCAAGCCCTGAGGCCACAAATGTATCACGCTTCTGGCAGCACAAACAATAAAAGAGAAATTTAATAAGAAAAACCTCCAGAACTAATTAAGAAAAAAAAAAGCATCAAAATGTCTCTGAAATAATCAAAGATGACCTTTGTAGCAAATATTTCCACATAGTTCCTTCAATAATAGATAAGTATATTCTTGAGAAAATAAAAAAGTAACAAGACTGATATGTAGTCACCAAAAGGCCAAAGGTACTCATCATCCAAATAGCATCTTTGTGCAGAGAGGATGGCTGCACACAGGAGCCTTTTTCCACAAAATTCCCTTATAATTAAGGAAAAACATTTACCCTTTTGATAAAGTAACGGCCTATCATATTAGATTTCTCTCTTATTCCCTCAAGTCAATCACTTAAGTATGAGCAATCAGCCAGAGCCTATAGTACTCTATCAAGAAGCCAAGTATCCATGAGCTATACAATGGAGGTATATAAAGGTCTTAAATCCGCTACCATTTTATTTATGCATTTCAGCATTGTGACAGTTATTAGTAGCCAACTCAGAAGATCCCACCCTCATTAAAGATTTACCTGGATTATTATAGAAAGAACTTTATATGCTTTCTTTTGGATCAATCCCTCAGCATCCTGCAAAACCAATATTTTAACAAGAATAATATCAAAAAAAATATATATATGCAGCAAATAAAAATTAGCTTCTTCCAGAAGTAACAATTCCAAGTAACCAAAAACATATAGGAGATTTGACAAACCCGTAATGCAGGCTTTACTGCACTAAACAGAACACCAATCTCCTTATCATCCAAGCCAGGCAAAAGGGAAACAGCCAAGTCAAAGAGCTGCGCCCTGTAATTGAATTGAGTAGATAAAGCAAGTAAGCTTATCAGTCCCACTGCAATAAAAACTTCACAAACAAGAATAAATCGGCCTTTGGGAAAAACCAGAAAATAATCAGTACATGTCAAACACAATGCAATATTACACAATTGACAAAACCCAACCGCTGTGACACAACTCCGCCCTCCACCCCAAAAAGGACTTTACCAAAGGTATACATAAAAAGTGAAGAAAATCAACCTCTCAAGTGATGGTTGATTTTTGCTTGATGAGTCATCAATCTGCATAGAATCAGAATTTTCAGAACCTTCAACTTTTGTAGCCTTCTGCGTAACCTCCAAAAGCTTTCGCATTGTCTTTAAGAATACCCTTGACACTACTACTCTATCAGCTATGGAAGCAATCTCACTAATTGTAGACTGCAAAATACAATAATTTAAGATTATACACTTCATTCATTTCTAACTAATTGGAATCACAAATTCACCTTTATAAAAAAGAAAAATTGTCGGACAGAAATAGCGTTGAGCGAGCAAGTATGTCAGGTCAGCTTAAATGAAAACTACAGAGCATCAAAGCCAGGGTTTCAATTTCTTTTAACTAAACAACATGCAAGAATAATCTCTCAGATGTAGCCATTGGATATAGCTACCAAGCTACATTAGTCGACACGTCTCAACTTGCAAATACTGACCTAAACAATTCTATTCAAAAAATTTTCCTCTCTCATCAAAAAAGTGCCCACAAATTAGCACCTAGAATTGAGAAATCAAATCTTAAGTGAATGGCAGCACATGACTGACTTTGCTCTTAATTTAACAACAACTAGAAGACGTGAATTGAACTAGGAAAGAAGTCAAAGCTTCACAAGTTGAATAAGTTACAGTCAAAAAAATTTTGGTTTTCAAGAAAGCATAATTGAGAGGCTATTCATCAATTTGATATCATTAAATGAAAATTCTAAAGAATTAAAAGGTAACTTGCTCATTCAGATACACCATCAACTGATTTTAGGAACAAGTTTGACTACATGGCCATAAGGAATATCAAGAAATAATAATTGATTATCAGAGGTCAGAATATAGCAACCAATTCAAGTTTGAAATAGGTTTGTGATAAAAGTTCCTCCATGACAAATCAATAAATTTAGTCAGCACTGTTTCCCAGAAAAGAAATGAAACGACACAATTATTCATCATAATTTGAGTACCTGCAAGCAACCACCATCGTCTTTTGACGATTCCAAGAGGATCCCAGATAAAACAGTCAAAAACTCACGCGCAAATGACCTTATAACACTCAAATTATCAGCTGCAACCACTGGGTTATAGCGGGACATAGCAAGCTGTCTGGCAACGACAACTTCAGTAACACCAACATCATTATTTTCTTCAATAATTCTCTTATTTTGTTGAATAAGAATCTTCAGAGCAGAGCATATTATTCCACGAATATCAGGTTCTTCACGAAGAGCACTACTCAAAGAATTATGTAGATCCTTAAAACTTTCTGCTGTATCCAAAGGATAATTGCAAAACGAAGGTAACAATGACCACAAAGAGTATATGAGTGCATCAGCATTCCTTGCTGAGACAGTCCGCCCCTCTAGCTCAAACTGCATCAAGTAAGAATTAATTACCAAATGCTAGAACTCAAAAAAATATACAGAGAGGGAAAGCCAGTATGTTACTACTGCAAAGGTTCATACTTTCTGGGATTTCTTTCTCATCAGACCAATCATGTCCAGAACTGTTTCAGTAAAAAAGCTTAACTGGGCACCAACAGTATACTGCTTTAGAATTGGAAAAAGCCAAACATTAACATCAGATAAGTCATCAGCCTCTAATTTAAGAGGTAGGACACCTAAGAATGTTTCAGGTCCGATTGCACCAAGAGCAGTTCCAAGGCATTCATTCAACTGCAGGTTCAAAAACAGATCCAAATATCAGGAGAAAGTTAAAGTTTTGAAATTAAAGACAGAAGCAAGGAACCAAAGATAGTTTTAAGTCACTTGTGTCAGCATAAAATTCCACACTGTATCCTAGTTCTGCACAATAGCAGTTGGTTGGTTAAGACAAATACTAGAGTGCAGACCTTGAAAGTACCAGATGTAACAAAATTGTAAAGCTAGCAATCAACAACTTTGCATTCATCTCCACACAAACAAACACACGCTCGCATGCATTAGGGGGAAAAAAATCCTCTGCATTGATACATCTGATTATGAAAGCCAACCAAAATGGATCACCATATCTACAGATATGGAATTTATGATCTACACTTAGAGCTGATGGGCCAAAACTTCCAAAAGAACTCCTATCAAAAGTCACCATCAAAATCATGATATAGAAAATATAAAATCAACAGCAAGAATTTAGTGAACTGAATCAAAAATAAGATTTTAGTGACTCATCCCCCTGAGCATAATGTGGTACATGCCAATATTCAAAAGCAAAGAGAGAAAGCAAGAGCGAGAGAGATTGCACATGGAGGAATATTGATTCCAAATAAAACTCTTGAGCATTTTATGAGAAAAACATCAAATCTTGGCACCTTTACAGGCATACTGCTCTAGCGAGAAAACTAAAAGACCTTTATAAGTTGAAGCATTTCTACTAGAAAGCAAAATAATTGAGAAGCCACTCAACACACAACAATGAGATGAAATTTGTGTCTGACAAGATCCTTCACCATAGAAACAAATAAACACCTGTTTTCTGTGAGGAAAATCTTCATCCGACAATCCTTGTATATCTGCCAAGTTCTTGAGGGTTCCTTTCATGAAATATGATGAATAGGAACCTGAAAAAGACAAAAGAAGCGTTATCCTCTACTCGGACTTTGAGAATATAAAGAATAAAAAATATTGTGAAAAGTTAAATAAAAAAAAAGGAACAAAATATAGAAGGTCCAGAGCAAAAACCCAACTTTCAAAAGGCATGTTGCAAGATGTAGGAAATAGATAACAATGAAATGGAACAAGAGACGAGAACATCCATGAGAATACCTAATTTATCAAACATTGTTGAAACCACTTGAAATACCATGTCCCAAACTGCATTGTAATGATAATCAAGTAGACTCTCAATAGTTGCACAAAGTTTTTCAATGACTGTCGGCCCAGACTTTCTATTCTCTGTACTTTGACTGGTCATAATCTGATCTACTCCCTGCTTGATCAAACTATCATCAATGCAATTATTTATCAAACTCTTAAAGGCTTCCATAGCTGCAAAAATGGCCTCTTCATGTTCAGAGACTAAAATATCTGCCAAAAGTAAAGAGACATAAAAACCAGATTACTGCCACTGTTGCTTTGATCCCCATAGAACTGCACAGGAATATCACTCAAAGCTTCACTATTAAACCGAAAAAACTGCATATTTACCTTTCAATGTGCTAAATATAAGTGGTAGCTTAACAACACAAATTTGTCTATTCGAGGAATAAATTTTTCTCATCCCAACACCCAGTAACCGGGCAGTGAAAGTCATATTATCCACAGACGTCTCATTTGAGGAGACAGAAAGCGCCAACGAGCATAAAAGATCACGCAATGCTTCTGCTGAAACATCTGAAGTCGATTGCAGACAAATTCCATTCAAACTATCAGTTACGCGCCTAGTAACGACTGGTTGGCGCAGTTCAAGAAGGGTTTTATAATACTTAAGAATGGTAGTCTTGCACTTCATAGACATAAGCGGAAGGCATTCTTTAAGAGTATCTAAAATGTATAGAACCTCCTGAGCTCCTCTAGGCTTTTCAGTCTCATTAGTGTTCGATCCACCAGCAAGAAGAAGAAACCTTTCAAATATACTTGTAATGGCTTCACTTGCAGGAACTAATACTGATGTTCTTTGAAAACTTTGCAGGACATCACGAATTGAAGTGCTCGCCTGCTTTCTCACCTGTTTTAAAAGAATGAACAAATTAATACCAATTTACATGAATTTCACCCAAATTAGAAGGAACTAATTGAGCCAAAGCAAATTACCTTCGGGCGTGAATCAATAATGAATCCTAACAAAACGCCATATAATTGAGATATCTCAGTCCAATTGACAGTTTCTTTAATAATTAATAAATGTGCTATACATTTTAATCCGGAAGCCACTGCACCAACCGTCAATGAATTCAACCTCAAAACCCTAACTACGATCTCAGATACGGCTTCTCTCTTCTTCTTCAGAATAGCAACGGACAATCTGGGAAGAGCGAGGGATATAATGGTCAAGAAAGCATCGATTACGTGAGGGGGAGGATCAGGGTCGGATGAGGAGAGGCGGTCGAGGGATGAGCATGCGGCGCCGAAATAAGCGACCGGTGTAGACGGGAGTTCCTGGTCTTTTAACTCCTGTGACATTGCGCCTAAGACTGTGCAGAGGTGCTGGTGATCCTCTTGGGGGGAGGTGGAAAAGCGCGAGAGAATTGAATCGCAGAAATCGTCTGTTGTGGGAATGGCTTGGCCATCCACCCTATCGATACCTTCCATCCTGGTGGTGGTAGTGGTGGTGGAATTAGGAGTTACAGGCACTTAAAAACCCTGTCACCACTTGCAACAAGCGAAGCTGCAACTGGAAGGCTTTTGCTAGGGTTTAGGGCAGAATCTGAGTTGGGAATTTTGGTTTTGGAATCTTTGGATGTCAAAAAATAAAGAGGAAATTACCGCAAATGCCAGCTTTTTATCATTTTTTTTCAAAAAATACAACCATCTTTTGTAATCTTTCACAAATCTTATTTTTTAAATTTTTATTTTAAAAAATGCAACTTTTTTTTTTACTTGAAACAAAAACTGCTCTTTAGAGTGCACAAGAACCCATGCAACCGTAAAATAGCTAGTGGCCAACAATTTCATACTACTCAATTTTTCTAAGTATTCTTTTCTCCCACCCTATAATCCAATATATTTTAAAATTCTACATTATTTAAAAAAAAAAAAAGAAGAAACCCTATCATTTGATATTTGGAAGTTGAAATATTATCTAACATCATAACTTAGAATTACAAGACTAATCATCATTAATGCTTATAGGATCAAATTTCGTTCTAAAAGAATAATACAAAATATTCGAAAATCTTTTGAAAATAATCATTTGATACATTTGGTACCCAAATGTATAACGCTAACGCCGGTTGAGCAATTTCATGAATTGTTACGGTTGTTGGAATAGATAGAGTCCATGCAATGTAACAACTACTGATGCCCCATATTGGCGATAAATTTCTAAACAATAAATTCTTATTTAATCTTTATTTTTTAAATTATTACATGAACTCTAAACAATAAATTTTTGATATCTATATTAGCAAGTTTGATTTCCTTGCCCCAGACCAATATGATTATCCAATTCTTTGCTTTGCTTCATATATAACAGCAACTTGAGTATATAAAATTTACTAGACAACAATACAAAAATAGATTGTAAAAAAAAAAATACTCAACGATGGAAAGAAAAAAACCTTATGAATTAAGACAGATATTGGAACTCTAAATGAAAATTTAGCAAAAAAAAAAGTAAAATGCTCATGAACAACTACGTCATAAGCTTTCATTCAATAAAAATAAAGTTACATCATAAAGGAGAAAAAACAAATGCTAAAAAGTTATAACAGTTTTATTTTATTTATTTCTGATCACATCAGTTAGAATCAAACCATGAATCATCTGCTTATGGAAGCTTAGAGCTCCTCAGTTAATCCTGCATAATATCAAAACAAAAGCAGCAAAATAGATATTAGAGAAACTCTTTCCAAAGAGTAATAATAGCATAAGATCTCTTTCATTCTCTTTCTCTTTTTGTATTCAGTTTTTAATAACCTAACAAAAACTATAAAATGATTTTTTTTTCTGAAGATGTAAAAGTCCTAAATTCCCTCCAGGCAAAAGACTACAAGAATGCCAAGTAAAGATGAAATTTCCAAGCTTTTGCAGCAAGAGTTAAATTTAAATTTCTAAACAGCCATATTATTTTTCATTCCTTTTGCCATCATCGATATGCCCTTCTACAGTTCAAATTAAAAAAAATTAAATAACTTGATCATAATTGATAACTACAGAAAATATATTTTTCAAGGCCCAGTTAGCATGGCCCAATAATACCTGAGAAAACCCAATGACACAAAGTGTAAGCTAAAAGATAACGCTGGAAGTGTGATGTCCGATCGGACTGATGGGACAGCTCGTCCCATCAATCCACTGACACAAGCAAGCACCCCCACTCTCCGTCTATCTCTTGTCATATCGCCGTTCACCTACTCTGACTATTGGTTATCACCCTCTAAGGTACTCAAGTACCCCTCCAAAGATCTCCTATAAATAGCCAAAACATAATGGCACCAAGTATGAAATATCTGAGACTCTCCCTCTAAGTACTCTTTCTCTAAAAGCTACTGACTTAAGCTTCAGAGTGCTAAAACCCGATTTCGATCGGGCGCTCCCTTTTTCTTGCAGGTTTAACCCGATTGTCCGATCGGCCAAGTGGTTTGCCTGCTCTCTGTAGGCAACCTATCCGATGTTGTGGCCGTTGGCTCTTCTCCCTGCGGGATAGTTAGTTTTAGCTTTATCATTTGGTACTTTCATTGAGAGCCAGGGTAGATTCAAGATTTTACACACATGCAGCTCTCAGAAGAGCATGGTCACCATAATCGGGATGGATCTGAACCTTCGAGGGAAGAAGAAAGGTCTCTCGAATCACCAGTTGAAGACAGCCTCCTCTTGAGTCTCGATGATACCATCTCATGGTGGCAAGGTAGCACCCCCTTCACAGTAACTGGCATACGCACCATGCCGGGCCTCCCCACCGGGAACAGGGCTCAAACCCTAAAATAAGAATGCACACCAGAAACCTTAGAAGGCGAGCAAGAAGTGGATTTGATAGCAAAAGATCTAGGAAGAAGAAGGTTAAGAAATGTGCACCCATGTCAATGGATTGTCGGTGCCATAAATATGATCACTGGGGACGCATCTCATGAAATAGATCTCGCTAATCTAACAAAGGGCAAAGGCGTTCATATTGCCCAGACACTCAAATGGCTAACCCCAATCACCATATCCGACAATGATACGGAAGATGTGTTGTTACTTCACGAGGACGCCCTCGTCACCAAGGCACGAATCAACAGCTTCGACAAAAGAAGGGTATGGGTGAACGATGGAAGCGCGGTAAACTCATTTACTCCATGAGCTTATGAAGCCATGAGTCCTTCGAGTGGAGAACATAAATCAAATGCCTTACCATTCATAAGACTCGGCAGTACCGCCATTCCAGAAGCAAGTTCAGTCGAGTTCTTAGTCAAACCTGGTCAGAAGGCTTCAGTCTATGCCTATAAGGTAACTTTCATAACTATTATTATGACTTTCGTCCATAGCACCTTTTTTGGCAGGCCTCCGCTTTGTCAAACTAGAGCTACCACCAATGTGCGACACATGCCAAAGAAGATCCCAATTAAAGAAGGAATCGTTATTCTAAAGCGAGATCAAAAGGCACCCAGAGAAGTATATGTGCTCGCAATCGAGCACCAAGAGAAAGCCATGATGGTAGGACGGTCCGTACCGTACATCCAACACGGCTTAAGGGGAGACTTACTAGGCTTCCATTCAAGCTTTGGAGTCTCGTTGGGTATTCTCTATCCAAGCGATAGAGTACGCCACCTTACTCAACCCTGATACAAGGATCCGGCTTGAATGTCGATCAAACAGATGCCAGATGCAACAGGAGAGGAGGAGAAAGGCGCTTACGCCACTCCTATGTTTAAAGAAAGCTCGCACCAACTTTGATACTCGTGCATAACCAGGCCCCTTAAGGGGACGGATATTTTTAGAAGCCAGCATACTCAAGAAGCACCATGTATAATCATGTATCATATTCACTTTCAATAAAAAATATTTTCTCCACTTTCTCCATTTGATTCACTCTTCTTCATCTTCAAAAAGGTATGTTTTCTTTTCTTTGTTTGTTAGGATTAAATGTATGTTTGCAGGATATCTATTCGGCCCATTCAACGAAATACCCTATTCCTAATCTGAATAAACTCAATGAGAATGTAATAATGACCACTTGTAAAATTCAATGTGTATTTTATGGCAAAAGTATAATTATTCGTCCTTGTGTTATTCGTTGGGCTTGATGATTCATCCCAAGCACATGAAAATGTTTCTCTTTGCTAAGTTCGTCTGCTAGGTTCGATGAAATTTCCGAACCGAAGATGCAAGATGCCTATCTGATTAGTTTACTCGCTAGGCTCGATGTCCATCTCGAGCCCAAAATGCGAAGAACAACATATGGACTTGATAACCACAAAAATTACATCGCTAAAGGCCCAGTCATTTTGGCCCAACGGTATTTGAGACAGCCCAAATCTGCTAACAGGACAGAGTAAAAGATAACATAGGGAAGCGTGATGTCCGATCGGACTGATAAGACGTCTTGTCCTATCAGCCCACTGGCACAAGCCAATGCCTACACTGTCCACCTACTTCTAGTCACATCATCGCTCACCTACTCTGACTGACGGTTATCATCTTCCCAAGGTACTCAAGTACCCCTCCCCCAAAAGATCTCCTATAAATAGCCAAAAACACGATAGCACCAGGTATTGAACTCTTGAGACTCTCTCTCTCCTTTCAGCACTTACTCCCAAGTTACTAACTTAAGTTTCAGAGTGCTTACACCCGGGTCCGATCGGGCATCCCCTTTTGCAGGTTCGGTTACTCAATTGATCATACAACCGCCAACTCTTCTTACAGGATAAAGACATTTTGAGCTTTATCATTTGGTGCTTTCGTTGAGAGTAAATGGCGAGTTCAAGATATAATAAGCATGAAACTTCAGGGGAACATAACCATCATAGCCAGGGCAGATCTAGGCCCTCGAAGAGAAAAGAAAGGTCTCCCAGGTCCCCTATTAGAGGCGACCTCCCAGAATTCAATAATGTAGCCATGCGGCAGCTAGAAGATAGCCCTGTCACCATTAGGAACATGCGCGCCATCCTTAGTGACTTCACCAAAATCATAGTTCAAACTCTAAAAAATGGGAAGATGCCCAGGATTTATGAAAGAAGTCACGAAATGGATTTTATGACTGAAGAACTCGGAAGAAGGAAGAACAAGGGGATCTCCCTTAATGAACCAAGAACCCACGATAGCAGGAGAATAAGAGCCAGTACTCCAGGAAGATATGAACTTATCCCAGCTGCCATGAGCAAGGAGGATAGGTGGTTCAAACAAAAACTCAAGCAGTTCGGGCTGGCAGGCTCCAAGAAGGGAATGTTCAAGGATCACACCTACGGCGATATGGCCTTGCCATTTTGCAGGAAAATTACTGAATCGGAGCTACCTCCCAGATGGCGGGACATGATAATGGATCGGTATACAGGTAAAACTGACCCCTCTACGCATCTTGCGGAATATCTAACAAATGTACAAGTATACACCTACGATGAAAGGATCGCCTGCAGGATATTCTCCACCACGTTAGAAGGAGATGCTTTCACGTGGTTCCACGAGCTCCCACAGGGGTCGATTACTTCTTTCAAACAACTGAAGGAGTTGTTCATCACCCGATTCATTGTGCAGACGAGGGCTCCAAAATTCATGAGTGATCTATGTAATCTCTATCAGAGGATAGATGAAAGTCTTGGAGACTATATTGACAGATTCCAAGCCATAATATCAGAGGTAAGGAATGTAAGCGTGAAAATGGCATCCACCACTCTGGCCAATGGCACCGCTAATAGGCCATTGTTTGAATCAATCACAACAAGGCCGCCGACCAACTTCTCCGACCTGATGGAAAGGGCAAGACAGCACATTCAGCTGGATGACGCCCTGAGATCCAACCGGGGTAGAAGAAGTAATGTCTTGGATAGGCTACAACACCTGAACGGACGGACGTTCAACCGGGCTCCGACTTCATAATGGTTCGCAAGAAGTCCCAAACGGGCCTCCACTTCGAGAAGTCTTGGAAAAACAAAGGAGGCGGACCGATCAAGGTCTGATCGGGGGATTGGTCTGCACTCTCGACCCCTTACTTCGCTCAACACCAATCTCGCGCAAGTGTTGATGTGGATTAAGGAGAACCACCAAAGGGTGAACTGGCCCAGAAGGATGGATGAGAAGACCAGACAAACCCGAAACCATAGTAAATATTGCAAGTTTCATAGGGACGTTGGTCATACAACCGACGAGTGTCACCAGTTGAAGGAAGAAATTGAACGGCTGGTGCAAAGGGGCTCCCTCAAGAGGTTTGTGGGTCCAGCTCGAGAAGCAAGTCCCTGTAAACAAATAGACCATAGGAGGGATGACTCTGACGACGACGATGAACGGCGAAAGCCAAAAAATGTAGATCCCCGTCGGCCTTATGCTGGTGTTATAAATATGATCACCGGCGGATCATCCTATGAAGAAGATCTCTCCAGGAAAAGAAAGGGCAGAGACGTCTATTTCTCCCAAACATCTGAACGACCGGCCCCAGTCACCATATCCTGTGAAGATGCTCGGGGTGTAATGTTCCCTCACGAAGACGCCCTTGTCGTCAGGGCATGGATCAATAATTTTGATGTAAAAAGGATATTGGTGGATAACGGGAGTGCAGTGAACGTACTTACATTGCAAGCTTATAGAGCGATGGGTCTGCCGGTCGAGGAGCTCAAACCAAATGCCACACCACTGATCGGCCTGGGTAACGCCACAGTGCCAGTAGCAGGGCGGTCGAGTTATTTGTTGAGCTCGATCAGGAAGCTGTTGCCCACGCCTGTAAGACCTCTATTGTTTCAAACAGGGACAGTCACCAGCATTCGCTACATGGTAATGAAAATCCCAACTAGAGGCGGCGTCGCCATCTTGAGAGGCAATCAAAAAGCATCAAGGAAAGCATATATAGCCATGATCAAGCATTATAAAGAGGCTATGCCGGTAGAACCAGGCGTAGAAAGATTTGAGCAGGAAGAAGAACCAAGAATGGATCCTACAGAAGAAGTTAAGACTGGGATGCTCGCAAAAGGCAAAGCTACCCAAATTGGCACCAGTATGAGCGCGGAGGTCGAAGAAGCAGTCATGCAAGTATTAATGATCAACCAGACTTCTTTTGCTTGGAAGCTGGAAGATATCACCGGGATCGACCCCGATGTGATCACCCACAAACTCAACGTGGATCCAGCTTGTACGCCGATCAGGCAAAAATTACGGAGGCATGCTCTTGATCGAAGGAGATTCATCTCCGAAGAGGTAGATAGGTTGTTGAAAGTAGGAACAATCCGAGAAGTCGACTACCCCGACTGGCTGACCAATGTTGTTTTGGTCAAAAAGAAATCGAGAAAGATGTGAATGTGCGTTGCCTTCACAGATCTTAACAAAGCATGCCCAAAAGACAGCTAGCCCCTGCCCAGCATAGACCAGTTGGTGGATGCCACTGCTGGTCATGCCATTTATTCCCTCCTAAATGCATACGTCCGATATCATCAGATCATGATGTGGTTGTGGGATCAAGAAAAAATCAGCTTCATCACAGATGATAAAACTTTTTGCTACAAGGCTATGCCATTCGGATTGAAAAATGAAGGTGCCACGTATCAGGGCTTAATGAATAAAATCTTCAAGGATTAGATCGGGCAAAATGTGGAAGTTTACGTGGATGACATGATCGTCAAAAGCAAAAGCCCCGAAGAACATCCTGCTGATCTGGCGAAAATATTCAATACAATGAATAAATTTCGGATGAAGCTCAATCCTGACAAGTACATTTTCGGGGTGCCTCCAGGCAAATTTTTGGGATTTATGGTATCATAAAGGGGGATTAAAGCCAATCCCGATAAAACCAAGGCAATCTTGAAGATGCAGCCACCAAACAGCGTGAAGGACATTCAGAAGCTGAATGAAAGAATCACAGCTCTTGGGCGATTTATATCCTCTACCAAACGATGCACTCCTTTCTTCAAAAAATTGAGGAAGAATGAAACCTTTGACTGGGATGCTGATTGTCAACAAACCTTCAGCGAGATAAAAAAGTTCCTCACCAACCTTCCTTTACTGAGCCGACCACTTCCAAATGAAAATTTATACCTGTACTTATCAACTTCTGGCGAAGCTGTTGCAGGTATCCTAGTCAGGGAAGAAGGAACCCAACAACTGCTAGTCTATTATGTGAGTCAAGTGCTCAGAGGCCCGGAACTGAAAAAAGGTCTGATTGAACAACTCATCATCGCCCTCATGATGTGCATGAAGAAGCTGAGATAATACTTCGAGGCACATACAATAGTCGTACGCTCGGAACAATCAATCAAAAAAATTCTCTAGACCCCCGACTTGAAGGGAAAAATGGTAGGTTGGGCGATAAAACTTCAGTCATGGGATGTGAGATATGAACCCAAAAAAGCAATCAAAGCCCAAGCTCTAGCAAATTTCATTGCAGAATTCTCCGATAAAAAAATAACTAGTCACCTATAGCCCACCAGATGGGAAATGATTGTAGAGGGGGCTGCGAATGATAACCGACGAGGTGCCGGCATCGTAATAATGGGCCCCCTCGACATTGTTATCAGGTACACAATAAGGCTCGATTTTAAAATTTCAAATAATATGGCAGAGTACGAAGCCCTTTTGCATGGATTAAGGTTGCTTCATGCCATTTGACCGAACTTTGTCACCATCAAAAGCGACTCCCAGCTCGTAATAAGTCAAGTCTTAGGCACCTTCGAAGCCAGAGAAGCCAACATGATTCGATACCTGGAAAAGGTCAAAGAAGCGCTCAAGACGCTAGAAGAAGTCGGATCTGAGTGGGTCTTACAAAAGGTGCTAAGAGATCAAACTCTAGCAGCCGATCGGCTCGTCAAAATATCTGCTGTCGAACAAGGTGTGGTGGAAGAAAATATAACCATCATCAATCAACCAAACTCCTCCCTAGATGAATCAGAAATGATGAAAATTGAATCGGTTCAGGAAACATGGATGAGTTCCATCAAACGATACCTACAAACGGGGCAATTACCTGAAGACAAGGCAGAAGCTCGAAAGGTATCTCGTAAATCTTTAAACTACTCTGTTATTAACGGTGAATTATTTAAAAAAGCTTTCAGTCACCCCTGGCTCAAATGTATAACGAAAAAGGAAGGAGACTATGTCCTAAGAGAAATCCATGAAGACATTTGCGGAGCGCATGAAGCTAGTAGGGCCATGGTAAGGAAAGCGCTTCAAGCTGGCTACTACTAGCAGAGCATCTTCAAAGATGCCCAAGAAAAGGTGAGGAGATGCCAGCAATGCCAAATACATGGAAGAGTCATCAGGCAGCCGGCGACAGACCAAATGCCAATCAGTTCTACCTGGCCGTTTGACCAGTGGGACCTGGATATCCTAGGACCTTTTACCCAAGGAAAAAGGCAACCACTTCTCAAAATGGATTGAAGCCGAACCTTTGGCCACAATTACGGCAGAGAGAGTTAGAAACTTCATTTGGCAAAACATCATTTGCAGGTATGGCTTACCTAATGTTCTTATTACAGATAATGGCAAGTAGTTCGACAGTTCAATTTTCAGAGACTTCTGCCAAAGCCTCAATATCAGCCTTAGGTTCACCTCCGTCACTCATCCTCAAAGCAATGGGATGACAGAGGTCTCCAATTGAACACTCCTAGAAGGCTTGAAAAAATGACTCAGTGAGGCAAAAGGTAACTGGACTGAAGAACTGCAGAGCATCTTATGGTCCTACAGGACCTTCCCACGAGCTGGCACCCATCAAATGCCATTTTCTCTCGTCTACAACTCCGAAGCAATAATACCTGTAAAGATTGGCCTTTCTTCCTACCGGACAACATTCTATTCTAGTCAAGCAAATGTCCTAGACAGATGCTAAGATCTGGACCTAGTAGAAGAAAAGAGGGAAGACGCTTATGCCAAAATTGCTGCTTACAAGCAAAGAATCACTAGATACCACAACACAAAAGTAAAGGCAAAAACCTTTAATGTGGGAGATCTAGTGCTCAGAAGGATGGATATTAGCTCGGGAAACGCCAGAGTGGGGAAGTTAATGCCAAATTGGGAAGGCCGCTATGAAGTCTCAAAGGTTTTAAGCTCCAGTACTTACAGACTAAGAACCCTTGAAAGAACGGATATCCCCAGAAGCTGGAACGTCGAGGTACTCAAGAAGTACCATGTATAATCATGTATTATATTCAATAAAGAATATCCTCTCCATTTTCTCCATTCTCTCCATTTTTCTTCGTCTTCAAAAAAGGTATGTTTTTATTCACTCGTCTGTTTGTTAGTCTTGATTTCTCTTGCAGGTTGTCAGCTTTACTCCATTCATCATTAACTCGAGGACGAATTACTCGCTAGGCTTGTCTCAAGCCCAAAATACGAAAGATTTTCTCCATTACGACTCCCAAGATAAGATGTAGTTCCAATGCTCATCTTAAACACTAAAAGTTCTCTCCAAGTAAATTTATTCCGTTCTCCAAATAAGAAATGTAGCGAATTAATAAATTATCTCCATCAACGTATATCTCCTTTGTGCTTAACACACGAAAAATGCAAAACCACTCCATATGCGATAGATTCTAGTATTTTCTCAAATTGTAAAGTTGCCTACTACGATCGAAAGGGTCGAATTATCGCAGTTTCGTGACAATCGGATTCCTCCACCATTGAAAATACGAAACAAGATCTCCTACAGATCTATGAGTGGGAAATCTATCAATTAGTGTTTTCATCCGTATAACCAATAAGCGCAATAATGTATGATTCATATGATTCAGGAAGTACTCCCTTATTCTCCTCAATTGACTTTGCGCACTTTACGAACAAGTTGTCTTTCATTTAGCTAAATTCATAGCGAATGTCACCTCAAAGTAAAGTTCGCGACCTAAAGCTACAAATGTAAGGTAAATAAAATGTTATATATACATGCAAGAATTCCTTACAAGACAAAAGGAGGTTAAGCCTCCATATCTACACTTCCTCCCGCAGAGCCGATCGGCTCAATTGAGGGCTCTGCAATAGCAGCCTGGCCGCTTGTTGGCTCTTTTAACAAAGATACAATAGGTTCCGACTCCAACGATAAGGGAACCTCAGGCTTTGCGGCAGAAGGAAGAATTATATCGGATCTGGTCGGCAAATCACCTTCAGTCCTTCCGGTCGGACACCCCTCCTCCTCCTCATCATCATCATCACTAGAAGGAGGGTCAGGAAGAGCCCCCACATCCTCCATCCAATCAAGGTTAGCTTCAGGAAACTGCTGTTTGGCCGCATAAATCAGCCAAATTAGCAATTTTCCCTGAGCCTCACCCAACTTATCAAGAACCTCCTCCTCCCTGGTGGCCAGTGCTATTGCCAAATTTTCAGTCCAAGTTATTTCTTTCTCTGCCAAGACCGTCTCCAAGGAATTCTTTTCTGATAGGAGAAGGTCGCGCTCCGATAAAGCCTTATCTTTGTCTGCAAGTGCTTTCTCCTTGTCGGCATTAGCTTGGAGGCAATCGCTTTTTAGTTAAGAACACTCGCCCCTTAGCTTGTCCAATTCTTCCTCGTATTTCCTGCACAAGGCGGTGTCAGCAGTAAGGCGTGCCACATCTCCTTTCAAGTGGTCCACCTCGCTTTGCCGAGACTTAAGGTCTTGAGCCAGTTGGATTTTCTCCTTTTTTAGCTCCTTCATATCCGACTTTAAAGACACAGCTTCCCTCTCTGCCACGGCACTGGCGGCCTCAGTCTCTCTCATTTGTCAAGCAGCATCCTCCCACTTTGCTCGGGCATAGACGGCCATACCGTGTATGCGAAGCCCCCTTTTCATCAGTTGTGAATAGAAAATGAAGGAATAAGTCGAGAAGGCTAAAAAAAAGGGGGATAAAAATGAAAAGATGCAAGTGTTACCTCAAGATTCTGTTATTGAAATAACTCGTACTCCTGGGAGAGGAAACCAAGCTCCGTCATTGCTTTAAAATCTCTCTCTTGAGCAAGACCTTGGAAAACGAAGGCCGGCATATCCTTGTTGGTTATAGACCAGTCATCGCCAAATCGTTCTTTCAGAATATCTTTCAAGGATAGTGCCCGACCCTTCTGACTCCTCCCTGAGGACCGCCGGCCTGGCTCGTCTCGAGCTACCACCTTACTCTGTGTGGAAACCCGGGCATCACCGATGGCTACAGCTTCGGCAGCCTTCTTCTTCGCCGTCTCATCTATCAGAGAACCCGATCATTGAGAAGACAGCTGGCCGGAGGAAAATGATTATGGCCCTTCTTCGTCAGACTCATCTATTAGTAGCTGGCGCCTGAGAGGACGCTGTTTTGCTACTATCTGAGAGGGAAGTAATGGGCCCAGAGTTGTTCAGGAAGGATGGGTTGCAGGAACAACAACTGCAATAGTGGAAGAGGCAGTTGTCGTTGTAATAGCAGAATCATTAGCAGCGCCTTTGGAAGCTTGAACCTCCGAAGCAGGCAAAATCCTTCGCTTCTTTGCTCTCTTCTCCTCTTTGGCCAAGCGATCGGCCTCCCTTTTAGCCTTTGCCCGATCGGCTAGTTGTCGTGCAACCTCATCGCCTCCGGCCATCTCATTTGCAGCTACATTGCACAAACAAAATAAAGATAAGTATCTTATTTAAAATTCAATAATACGAACGCACACACAACACATGATTTAGCATAAGTAATCATTCTTTTCTACATTCCAATACTAACGCTCACATTCTGTGTTCGCGCCAGTATTGGAGCCTGCGGGCTCAGTCTAAGTTCTTAGAAGGTAACTGGAGTCATAAGGCCCGCTATTTCTCTCCACGGACTCTAGTAATTTTTTAATATCGACTTCATACATTAACTGGCTGACAACACGATAGTTCAGAGCGGAAGCCTCATTCGATCGGATTAACGATACCCCAAAGCCACTAGCCATACCCACTAAAAAATATTTCTCCCTAAAGTGTTTCATGGAAGAAGGAACATCAAAAATCTTTCGATGTCGTCTGCTGGTAAAACAATATTCTAACGCGCTGGTTCGACCGAAAATATAAAAAAAGTGTGTGAAAAGATCCAAGGTAGGGGCCACTGACTCTGTTTGGCACAAAATCTTAAAGCAAGACACCATCCTCCACCCATTTGGAGTCAATTGATTGGGGGGGATCCCATAACCTTGGAGTAATGTTGACTCAAACGCCCCGAAGGGGAGCCTTTAGCCTGCATCCAAACTCCATAAAGGGCAGATAAACCATTCGTTCCTTTCATGGCCAAATGGTCCCTCCGTGATTGCCATGGAGGCAGGGCAAGCCATCACCGATAGATCACCCGAAAGGCAGTACAGAGAGGGAATTTCCGCTACCTTTACTTCTGTCAGACGCGAGGGTTGAGCAAGCGGCTCGCGATTCCTATAACCCTCCAAGAAACTTCTATCTATCTGTGGGCTACTGCTCGAAACCATTCTCTTTTAGCTAAGAGAGAGAAGTAAAAAATGTATGTGCGATGAATGAAAATTAAAGGAAGGATCACTTACTTACTTAGTTAATCTCACGGACACTCCAAGGTCACGACGAAATTTTTGCAGAACTTCGTTTGGGATTGCTAAAAAATGAAAAAGGCCTGCCTCAAGCTCCCTCTCTCTTATACGAGTAAAAAGCTTCCAGAATACTCAAAAGCCTCTCCGTCTGATAGACACCACGTGTTCTCAACCCATCGATACGGTTGTAAAAAATGAAGCGTCGCTCTGAAAATACGTGTGATATTGAATGCAAGACAGCTGTTCGAAGTGAACATGTACATCAAGCGACTTCCTTCTAAAATTTCACAATCTTGCCAACATAACCAAATGTACACCTCGCCCGATCGGACCTGTTTGGGGGGGGACAAATGATAACCATAAAAATTATATCTCTAAAGGCCCAGTCATTTCGGCCCAACGGTATTTGAGACGGCCCAAATCTGCTAACAGAAAAGAGTAGCATGAACTAGAAGATAACATAGGGAAGCGTGATGTCCGATCGAATTGATGGGACGTCTTGTCCTGTCAACCCACTGGCACAAGCCAACGCCTACACTCTCCACCTACTTCCAGTCACATCGTCGCTCACCTACTCTGACTGACAGTTATCATCTCCCCAAGGTACTCAAGTACCCCTCTCCCAAAAGATCTCCTATAAATAGCCAAAAATACAATGGCACCAGGTATTGAACTCTTAAGACTCTCTCTCTCCTTTCAGCACTTACTTCCAAGTTACTAACTTAAGTTTCGGAGTGCTTACGCCCGGGTTTGATCGAGCATCCCCTTTTGCAGGTCCAGTTGCTCGATCGATCATACAACCACCAACTCTTCTTCTTACAGGATAAAGATATTTTGAGCTTTATCAGGACTGATTGCATCCCTCAAAGTATGAAATCGCCAATTCTCAAGAGTACGAAATCTCTAATTCTCCAAAGTACGAAATCGCCAATTCTCTAAAGTACGAAATCGCCCATTCTCCAAAGTACGAAATTTCCAATTCTCCAAAATGACTTTAAAGGCCGTGAGCCTTTTCCATAAAGAAAAGCTCCATAAAACCAATCAATGAAGGATGGTCTACCACCGAGTTGCTAAAATACTCAGTTGAGAGTGAGAATGGAGTTTTGTCTCCCACATAAGATAAAAAAAAGAGATCATTCGACCTCTTTAATAGCCAATCGGTTGATATGACAATCGAAAATCAGCGAAATTATCTATTACGTTTGGCGTAATAACTTTGAGAAATAATTCATGCTCGACTCACAAATTTGATCTGATCGGATTAAACATTCTCAAGGAGTTACGGCTCGCAAGTAACTGGGAAAGTTTACCCGCATTCAGGAAGTACTCTCCTTATTTAAATTTATGCGTTCTCCATGCTTAAGTCCCCAAAATCTCCGTGATTGATAACTATTATTCTCCATTAACAATTTTCTATGATAAATTACGACTGAATTAAAATTGCAGCATGAAGATAATACAAGAAGCGTATTTTGATGCGCTAAATTTTTGCACATATAAGGATTTCTTCATAAAAACACCATCAATACAAAAAAGAAGGAAAAAGATCAAACATCTATGTCTACGATCTCCATAATTGCAGGAGGTATATTTATATCGGCCACAAGTCGTGAAGACTCTGGAACATCTGCAGGAATAGGGTCTGTGGGTGCCGAGATAATCATACTAGAACCGATCGCCTCTGATGAAGTAGCTGGCAATGATTCAGGATCACCGGGTTTTCCTCTTCACTATTGCTAGAAGGGGGTTCGGGCAAAATCCCTGGGTCTTCCATCCAGCTAAAATCAGCTTCAGGAAAGCATTGCTCGGCTGCATAAATCAACCGAGTTAATAACCGCCCCTACGCCTCTCCCAGTCAGTCCATCAGCTCTTCTTTTTGGGCAGCAAGATCGTCCTCGAGCTTTTTACCCCACATTATTTCTTTTTCGTCCAAGAGGATTTTTAGCGATTCGTGTTCACCCCGCAGAAGTTCACGCTCTTCTATGACCTTTGAGCAATCGGCAGATAGCCATACGCACTCCTCCCTCACTCCGGTTTTCTCCTCTTCGAATTTTTACATTAAAGCATTCTCGGCAGTCAGACGGGCTACATCCTCCTTAAGGTGATCAACCTCCCTCTGTCGAGCCCGTATGTCCTGGGTAAGACGAACGGCTTCTTCCTTCAGCCTTTCGAGCTCTGACCGGGTGCGAGAGAACTCCCTTTTGATAGCTTCACACTTATCCTCCGCCTCTCTTCTCGCCTGCTTGAAATCTTTGAATTTTACTTTGCAGAGATTAGCCATGTTCGTGCAAGCGCAAACCCCTTTTTATCAACTAAAAGAAAAAAAAGGGGGCGAGTAGAAGGTTCGATCAGTCGAAAAAATAACAGTCGGGTGAAGCAAAATTAATAAATATTATTCAAAGTGAAGATACGGTAAAAATACCTCCAGACTTTGTTGCTGAAAAAGGCTGCACTCTCGGGATAGTACGTAGGGTTCCCCATTACCTTAAAGTCACCCTCTTGAAGCATGCCCCGACATAAATAATTTGATACGGCCTTATCATCAATAGACCAATCGGGGTCGAATCGGCATTTCAAAACCTCTCCTAGCGAGGAGGCCCGGTCCTCAGTGATCCTTGCGACTACATCTTGGCCACCTCCCTTACTTCTGGTAGCAACTCTTGCATCTACTACAGCTATCAACTCGTCAACCTTCTTCCTGGCCGCATCTTGAATTCTCCTTTAGGCACCTTCGCCCATCTCGGCGGCGTCCGATCGAACTAACTTTCCTCGCTCATGAGTTATTCGCTCCCTCTCAGAGTTAGGATCATCCATGAAAAGTAAGCATGCCGGGGAATGGCTCGCGGGTAATGACCGATCGAAAGAGGACCCTAGGGGGATTTGAGAAGGGCAGGTAACAATAGCTGCACCAACTCCAGGCACAGCAGCGGGAGCAGGAGTAGAAGCTTGAACCTCCAAAGAAGGCACGAGCTTCCTCCTTTTAGTTTTCTTCTCTTCCTTGGCAGCACGATCAGCTTCAATTCTCGCCTTAGCCCAATCGGCCAGCTACTTGGCAACATCATCTCCTTTAGCCATCACGACTGCAGCTGTATTATGAAGATAGAAGATAAGTATTTCTCCAATTAATATGTTTCATAAAATCAAAATACATGATTATATATATATGTGTGTATATGCCCCTCATACGCTTTTACTACAATGATCTCGCTCTATACACACTAACAATAGTGTTGAGATTCAGTCTAGTAACCAGAATGCCCACAAGCAGGCCGATCGGCCACTCAACCTTCCAAGCCTTCCTCAAGATTTTTCAGAAAATGGCAGCACAATGAATTGTTCTCCACTTGTACGGATGAAACTAAGTGATGGATCGCTTGCTGACCGATCGGTAGGAGATCTTGTCTCGCATTTTCGATGGTGGGAGGATTCGATCGGGCTCCGTGTATATTACCATTTCCAGCTTATCTCCAGCCAATGTGGGATAGGATATAACGTCATGTGTTATCACTAGGCAAGAGCAATTTAATAATTTCTGGAAATGGCAACCCAAAAGTGTTAAAGGAAAATCTCACCTCAATGCCCAAGTTCCACAAATGACTAGTGAGCTACTCATCATTCTCAGAACTAAAAGCTAAAGCCATCACAAAGGTTCCTATGAGAAGATTATTTTGGAAAAGATAAATCTTAACCAATGTCTCTCTTATTAGTTTGAAAATTGTAACCTTTATAGGCTTCAAGAAGGCTCTCGTCTATGGGCTAGTGGTCACTCAAAGCCAGTTCAATACAAGGGGAGAGGTAGATACGACATTACAAAAAAAAAAGAAAATAAAAGAATCAAAGACCAGTGTCGGTTACTTACCCAAGTACTTTTACAAAATTTTTGAAATCGCTGAAAGAACAAAGTCCAAAATTGCTGAGATAGCAGAATCCACATAGAAAATTCGGCAGAGCTTCGCTAAGAATCACAGAAAGGTGAGAAAAAATTGTCATAAAGGTGCCTATTTATAAGCAAAATGATTCTAGAATGCTCCAGTAGCTATTCGTTGGATGATCGCCACATGTCTCCAATTTACTAATGGTGATTGCAGAGAACGAAGCGGCACCCTCAACATACGCATCGTCAATGAATGCATAACGGCCTCCCAATAAAATATATATATACAAGACGCGGCTTATCAAATTCGAAAGGCCGTTTAAAACTCCCGCCAAAATTTGGAAATTCGCTCGCTCGAACTCTTTGAAAGGGGGGACAAGTGATAACTACAGAAAATATATTTTCCAAGGCCCAGTTAGCATGGCCCAATAATACTTGGGAAAGCCTAATAACACAAATCCTAAGCTGAAAGATAACGCTGGAAGTGTGATGTCCAATCGGACTGATGGAACATCTCGTCCCATCAGTCCACTGACACAAGCAAGCACCCCCACTCCCCGTCTATCTCTTGTCACATCGTCGTTCACTTACTCTTACTATTGGTTATCACCCTCTAAGGTACTCAAGTACCCCTCCAAAGATCTCCTATAAGTAGCCAAAACACAATGGCACCAGGTATGAAATATCTGAGACTCTCCCTCTAAGCACTCTTTCTCTAAAAGCTACTGACTTAAGCTTCGGAGTGCTAAAACCCAGTTCCAACCAGGCGCTCCCTTTTTCTTGCAGGTTTAACCCGATTGTCTGACCAACCAAGTGGTCTGCCTGCTCTCTGTAGGCAACCTATCCGATGTTGTGGCCGCTGGCTCTTCTCCCTACAGGATAAAGTTATTTTTAGCTTTATCAATAATAACAATAATAATTAAAACAAAAAACAAAAATAGTTTGCAACTTTTTGGCTAAAGTAATTTTCACTACTATTCCATTTAAGATAGCAAAGCGTCAAATGACTTGTGAAAAAAAGATTTTATAGGATCCATCAAGAATGCCTAAGAGCAATATCTAGTCTTCAAGGTAATTTAAAGTTTGAATTTTTTTATGTTTACATGTAAAAACAGATATAGAAACTCAAGGTGATTTTATCAGGTTTTTGATACATTAAGTATAAACAATGTATACATGAAATACACACAATGTATACATTAAGTACACATACAGTATACATAAAGTACACACACTGTATACATCAAGTATACACACAACATATATGAAGGACACACAATGTATGCATCAAGTCACACACTGCATATATCAAGTACACACATAGCATACATCAAGTACATATATTGTATACGTCAAGTACATATATTGTATATGTCAAGTACACTCACTGTATACACCAGATACACTCACTGTGTACACCAAATATACACAATATATATATTAAGTACACACATTGTATACACTAAGTACACATTATATATCCTAATCCATTAGTGCAACTAAGCATGTGTAAATATCAAATCTCTTTTCTTATTCCAGAATTTTCTCAGCCACCAAACAGAAGTCCAAATAAGAATTTAAAAATTAATTCCTAAGCACGGTCTTATCATTAATATTAAAATATCTTTGTTTTCTTGCATTTTCTTAGCATCCAAAAAGAGGATCAATTAAAAACTTAAACAACTTGATCCTCTGCTCTTCAGTGGACCATAGAGAGAACAGAGAAAATTTGCAAAATCTACAAGAAAAAGGATTGTGCCAATGAGCCAAAAAACTATATGCCAATGAACCCATAAAATAACCCAAGAAGAGATAACTCCTCATTATTCATTATCACTCGAAATCATTATAACTAAGTCACACTCACAATACGTGAAGACACAACTGCCAAAAAAGGGAGATTTATCAGTGTTCCTATAATCTCTATAGCTAAAAGTCCCTAATGATCATCCTTCCTATATGGCTGGGACCATTACCAGAACAAATACCTTTTACCGTTAACAGATTTCAAGGTTAATATAAATGAAGAATTTAGCACAAATTTATCTAATTCCTAAGCAAAAAATTTCAAAGTTTAAGCCTTTAGTGCAAGTTGAGCAAATTGAGTAAAGACAAGTAGAGATGAAAAACAAAAATTCTTCAAAAAGACCTATCACTTGACTAACCCTTGTTCAACTTCATGACTAATGAAGTTCATCCAGAAAGCTAATAACAAATCCCTATCAAAAGCTTTTAACTTCTATACTATCATTTAATTTTAAGGTGCGCAACAGATTATTTCTAAGATTTTATTCTGAAGCAAAAATTTCTTAATTAATCTCCTATAACAACTGCACAATGAACTTTCTTGTAACCAATAGACGACTTTCAAAAACAAAAAGGTTAAGCCATTTGGTTGGACAAGTGGGAGAGATAAATTACAGAGAGAGAAAGAAAGAGTTGACCTTCTGGTATGCCTAAGGGAAGCACAGCCCAGAGCTCTTAATTGGGATCCCATACTTTTGCATCTCCGACGAGATCAAGTTAGCTCCATAGTTGCCTCCTCTGCCATCTCAAGCCGGTCAGCAAGGCGACTTCTTGATTTTCTTGAACGAGATGGAGAGAGAAGGAGGAGGTCATGCAAAGGAAGACAACTGGTGAAGGATTTGATAGGGAGAGTGAGGGCCGTTGATGGGGTTTTCTTCGCCGGAGAAGGCGTTAGATCCAAAGTTAGTTGCGGCGATTCTTCATTTTCAATAAAATGCGTGATTCACGCTAAGCAAGAGCTGATTTTATTTGAGAGCTGGAATTTGATCTATGAGAAGGAGGTGTGGAATCCATGTTTATGTGCAATTTGTGAGCTTTAATGGCAGACTTTTTGGGATTTAAGTTGAAATTTTAGGGAGAGAAGCTAATTAAATCAAGTTGAATATGAGATTTTGCTAAGGTTTTAAATGGGTGGACAAAGTTAGGAATTCGAGAGGTTTTTGATGGAGTTGCTGCTGGTTCTTACAATGGTAGGAAATTTAATAAAGTGAAGTAAAAAGCTGTGTTTTTTGAAAATATAAGGTGTATTTTTATTATTGAAAATTTAAAAAGATGTATTAATGAAAAAATTATATATGTGCTGTATTTTTTGTTATTTTTATTTTTTTTGTATATTTTTGTAAAAGTTCCAAAAATAAAGGGACTAGGCCTGAACAATGAGCCCGCAACAGTTGGGTCGAAAGCCCATTTCTTGTGCAATCCACATCCACAACTATCTGCATCCCTTCCTTAAAGCCTTTACGTCGCCGTTTTAAAGAGGCTGAGAAGATCTTCCCATTCATATAACACACATGAATAATGGAAATGGAAAAGGTTAATTTCAGTTGTAATTACTAAAATTTGGCAATTGTAACGTTATGGTTATTATACTATAATTTATAATGAAAAAATAATTTATTTTTATTTTGGTTGGGCCGATATTATACAAACCGAAAATTAATTTAATTGATGTTATACAAATTGCATCATTAAAAAAATAAATAAATTAATTAAATAATTAATTAAAATAAAAGTTATGTTATTTTTTTCGGTAAAAGAATTTTTAATTTTTTAGTTTTTGTGACTGTTTTGTTAAAAAATAAAAGTTAAATTATTTTTTTATTATAAATTATAATACAGTAACTATAAAGTTATAATCGTAAATTTTTAATTACCACGGATAAAATTAATTTGAAATGCAGTGCTCCAAAATTAAATTTTGTAATCATACGTCACATTTTGTTCTTACCCATCTATAATTGATGAGATAATATTTTGATTAAATTTAAAGGTATTACTTTTCAGTTTTCGCTTTTTGTATTCTCTTTTATATATATAATATATATATAATTAGATTGTTTAGGTGAGTTGAAAATGGAACTCTAACAAATTAAAAAGTTGCAAAATTTTTAAATTATAAGTGATTTCCAAACTAAAAATTAAAAAAAAAAGAAAAAAAAAGAAAGAAAGAGAGAGAGAGACTTTGGAGAAACACATCTCAAGCCATTATATCTTTTTTTACAGTGGATCTTCGTATTAAAACTTTTGTATATTGAACCTTTTTATTTTCGATTTTCATCACATTATACCCTTATTTGACAATAATGACAGAAGTGAACTCAACGTTTGGTTAAAAGTGCACCTAAACTCAACGACATTTTTGTTTGGTCGGAATCTAGCTAAAATATCATGACTTCGTCTGTTTTTGATCTCATGTTGTATTAGGCGAATAATGATGAATAACTCGTCTAATTTCAGGGACACTATCAATGGCTTATGTCCTTTAAAAACTGCACGATTTGCCCAAACACATCTAAAATAGAATGCATAACGATTGCCTTCTACCGACTATTAGAGCAATAACAATTACTTTTGGACACCTAAACTTCAATCACGGGACTCGGGATTCTCAGTAACTTATGCGGCACTGTCGGTTGTCGGCATTGACCCATCTAAAGGCGCATTTTTATGGTGACAAGAAAAAAATCCTCTCTTTACAAGTGTTAGCAAAAGGTTCTCTTATTGGTTAGCATCCTTGAAAGGTTCAACTAAGCATTGAATATTTCATTTCATCTTCGAATAATTCAAAAATAATGGGGCCAATTTTTCAGAGTAGGCTTTTATAATAGTATATAACTATATATACATCCACAAGATCCATTTAAGAATATTGGTGGATTATGAAAATTAACGCGTAAATTTAAAAAAAAAAAATTACTGTGTGTTGAATGTATTATTTTATTAGTCATTGGGAACTGAGACGGCCTTTTCAGTTTTCCCATAAATATAATTCTTTTTGAAAAAAAAGGAGGGAATCTCAGAGTTACGATTAAAGGAAAAGGCCACATCTTATCCGTACACTACAGAGCTGCAAAGCATAAAATTTGATTACTACTTAAGCATTAAACTTAATTATACATACATCTTCCAATAATTATATTAAAAAAAACAAACAAAACAAAACAAAACAAGAGCAATGAACATAATTAACAAGTGATTTGATAATAAGATTATGATAATCAACTTTGACGATTAACCAACCTGGGCCTGCCGCGACCCTCGTCAAGACGATTAATCATGTACAAAGCGTTACTAGTAACCCTAGCCGCATTCGTGATCTTCCTCTTCACATCACTCTTCACTTTGCTTTCAACTTCTTCAAATCCATCCAAACACGTGTCCTCGTTCGTCAAGGCCGCGCTCACCCACGTCTGTGCATTACTCATCTGAAACCGGAAAGTTTTGCCTCTCAGATGCTTCAACTCGCCTAGAGTTTTGCTCAACTCGTCCACCGACTCAGATATCTGATCCACGCAGTCACTCAGCGCAACTCGCTCTCTCTTTGATTTCAGCCCGGAGGACAGCGTGCTTAGGTACTCCGATAATCTGCTTGCGCGCGCAATGCTGACCTTCACGGCAGCTTGGGCGAGGTCGCGAGGGGTGTTGGCCGGTCCGGAGTAGGAGGAGAGAGTGCGGAGGCAGAGATTGGGGTAACTGGCGTGAAGGCATGAGGAACGGACCAGACCTTGGTGTGCCTTCTGGTCGCCTGCAGCGGCAGAGCAGAGAAAGAGAGAGAGAGAGAAGAAAAGAAGAGAGAGTGGAGGAGGCATTGTTTAAAGTTTGGGTGTATGATTGGGCAGGGAACGTGACCTTGTAAGTGATAGTGTGGTTAGTTTCCATCACTGGAATTTATAAAAGATTTTATCTTAGGCATGGGCTTCAAGTTGGATATTAATTACACTATGGGCGGGATGAGGGCATGCCTTCTTATGTAAAATATATATTTGTATATACAGAAGAATATATAATTTATACTCTTGTTCAATATTCATTAATCATATATATTCTTATTCATAAGATTTATTTCTTGATTTTGAATTTATAGTCATAAACAAATTTTGTTTGCCTAAACTAAATTCATGGATAAATTCTTTATGAACAAATTTTGGTTAATTAATTTCTAATCAATCTGGTTTAATATAATGGGAGATAATTTAGTATATTGTAAGTCTGAACCATTAAATAAATAACAGCATTTTATATTTATTTACGTATGGTACATTTGGCATATATATCAAATCTATGGTAAGTATTAATTATTTATCAATTTATTATGTGCAATAAAAGTATAATTTCTAAAATATAAAAAATTATACTAATATAAATATATAATATTCTCTCTGTCCCATGCTAACAGACAAACTTTCAATTTCACATATATTAAGAAAATACAATTAATATTTTTAGAATTATATAACTTACTTATATTTTTACTAATTTATTTATATATTTATTAGAGTTACATTAAAAAAAATATAAAATAATATTTAATATTTATTGATTATAATAAATATTAAATAAGAATAAATTAAAAATTAAGCAATTAAATGAATTATAATTGGTTATAAATAAAGAAAAATGTATCTAACAAGAAGGGATTGAGAGGGTATGATCGTATTGAAAATATGATCCACGGAAGCATAAAGATGCATAAAGATGAATGAAATAAGAGCAGAGGATAAGGTTAATTTGGGAAGAAGGGTGGAATATAAACAAGAGAGTAAATGCAGAGCTAGGGCAGCAAATTTAGTCGGCAATTAAAAATCATATTTATTGAGTTTGCTGGTGCAAAGGCTAGGACAGGTGTCCAATGAGGTACCATTTTTCAAATTCTCCCAATAGCAATCGAACACATGTACGGGCTACAATGAATAGTTGAAAACCAAGTTCAAAGATTATTTTTATTTAAAATTTGAAAATTATAACATTATAATATTATATTATTATTTTTAATGAAGAAATAAATCGATTTTTATTTTATAATAGAAAATTTTCAAAAATAAAAAAATTGAGAAGCCAACTACAGGCACATAAATTTAAAAAATTCATTCTCTTTTTTTTTTTATATAAATTGAGTGGCACGTACAAGTCTACTCACCTATTTGTATGTCAATTACACTAATGTATACATATTGATTAACGTGAACTTCGCATGTTTTGTAGTTGAATTTTCAATTTTTTTATTTTTATAATATTTCTATTATGAAAAAAAATTAGTTATTTTTTCGATATAAATTATAATATAATAATTATAATATTACAACGTTACACATCATCAAATTTTAACATGTACAGTTAAAATTAACTCCAAGGGCTAACATAACTGGCGCTTATCATGCAAACCTATTTATGAATTATAGTCATTTAAACTTAGGCTTCCTTTTTAAACCAATCAACTGTTCTATTAGAATTTCCTTTCACAGTATTAAAAATTGTCATATTATTACTTTAATTTATTAAAAATGTTATTATTCATTTATCATTATTAAGGCACTTCTTCATGATACGTCATATGTCTGCTATTTTGAATTGTTTAGCATCTCTTTGTAGTTTAAATCATCCACTCAGAAATTAGACTTTTTATGCTAATTATCATCTCTAAAAGGCCCAAGAAAAGCTAAAAGCCTAAAACCAGTTGTTGTTGCTGCAAGTGTTTCGGTTTATGTTTGTTTTTATCTCGATTACAAAGGGCTCCGTCGTGATTTTTGAAACTCCAAATCTTATGATCCTGATAAATAGATTGGTACCATATTAAACTAAATTTTATCGGCTATTTGAATGTTTTCATTAGCAAACCTTAAGAGGTGATCCAAATCTAAAAAAAGACGGAAGGAATTAATGTTTTTCAAATGGATTGGTATTGTTAGTGGATACCAAGTAAATATAGGGGCCCTGAAGAAATAAATTATTGGATATGGAACCCCAAATCCTTGCAATCTTCGCCAAAGGCCATTCATCTAAAAGCAAGAATTTCTTTTATCTCTGAAACAGGTCATGTGCCACAGACAGAGTTGCAGAGGGCTACATTACCAATTTATGCCCCACCATACTGTACATATTATCATTTATAGTTAAATGAGATTTTTTGTTCACCTAATTCAGAGACTTTTTAGCTGTAATTTATTAACTTTTGATGGGAGAAAGATCGAAGCTTTAGACCCATTAATAGAAGCAGGTGTTTTCCTTCACATTTTTCACTGAATATATAAATGCAAAATCGCTATGTAGATAAGGGTGCAAATGGGTCTATGCTTCTTATGCATACTTCGCCACTAAATTAGGAATTGAACAAAACCATCTAGTGATGCTGAGTGGTAATCACCTTACAACTATATTCGACCAGTGTCTAATAATCCCTTCACAACCGTAGCTTAATGCATATGTCAATGCGTAGGCTTAGTAGTGAAATATCAGCATAATGGTGGGTATTAATTAGGCCAAAGTAGACAAAAACAAAGACACAGTATAATTCTAAACAATAAAATTAAATGCATATTCCGTACATGACATAAATTAATATGGGGTAGAAGGGGTTAGGTTGGAAGATTGACAGCAAATGAAGCCACACCTTGGCTTCCCAAAAACCTGAGATCCAATCAAATTAAAACAGGAAAGCGAATTGGGCATGCGAGGGTGAGTTGCAATCATCTAAGGTCTAAGCAATAATATAAGCAAATGTGGGGTTCCATTCACAAAACAGCAATATAAGGGGTCCTCTTATTTTAGTCTAGTAACTGATCTTCCATATATTGGTGTTTTTATTGGCCAACATATAGAGGGCAATGTTAAATGGGTAGAGCAGGAATTGCCCCACACCCTTTTGTTTTTAGGTAACCAATTCCATTACACTAAATGGCAAGGATTAAATATGATTTTGTTTGTTGTGACCAATTTCATTGCGCTAAGTATATATTGGTTGCCGATAAACTCATAACAAGGAACTACTATTTAATATAATGCTTGCAATTTGCAACTAACAATTAAAAAAAAAAAATTGATAATGCGTTTATAGTTCTTCATCGGAGTAAACTTTTTTTCGTTAAAATCAAAGTCCATTTCTGACTAACTAGGGTAGAGGGTGCTACCAAGAACTGACGGTGCCATTATTATCATTTATTTTAGCTGAAACACATGAGCATACTAATTCATAGCCTTTATCAGCCAAGCCCAAATTATCCAGTCCATATGAAATATAGCCCAACAACTGCAAGGCGGGACTCCAAAGGAGAAAAAAGGAATTTTCACGTTCACAGCTCAAAAATTATGGACAAGTGTTTAAAAAAGATAATTAATTAAATTAAAATCAATATTAGTTAATTCAAATGATATGATTTGACACTTGTTCGCTTTAAATGTTTTCACTATCCATGATGGGTTCGGATTTAAACTGTTGGAAACCCATTGTCAAAATCCGAGTATTCTTTTTCGTTATTTTTTAATGAATATTTATTTTTATCATAATATTTGGATTTAATTTAATTTATCTTGATATTTATATATATTTTTAATTATAAATTTATTATTTTTATTTATTTTAATTTTGTATTTTATTTTATTTTTTAAAAATATTAATAAATGAATATCGGATAGTAATATAGGTATTAATGACCGAATTTAGCACCAATATGTAATGTGATATTAACTGATAGAAACGAGTACGTACCTCATCCACTGCCCAAGCCTAATAGATATATGTGTGTGTGTGTCAAAGTCATGAAATCATAAATGCTATATGTTTTTTTTTTTTTCCCGAAAATAAGGCAAGTCATAATTCCCCAAGTATGCGGTTCATGGGGCTGGGCGCTAATTCTATTAGTGGTGGGTTAGGGGAAAAGGAATCTGAATTAAGTTGTGAATCTGGTGATGGCCTTAACAGATAAGTACGAAGGATATAGGCTAATTGATTGCTCTAGGACGTGGGATGATGAGATGAAAATAAACGACAAAAATAGAATCAGCAACCGCCAAAGTCAAATTAGAAAACATATCCATATGGATAAGTCATGTTTTTATTAAAATTAAAAAATAATAAATAAATTTAAAATTAATATTAAATTATATAATTAAAATTAAATTATTAAATTTAATTAATTTTAATTTTATTAAAAAAAATAAATTAAATTATATTAAAAATTTAAAAGTAATAAATAAATAAAATTTAAATTTTATTCAAAAATAATAAATAAAAAAATAAAATAAATACTATTTAGATCATTATTATTTGTGATCCATCGTTTCATAATGCACTCAGTAATAATTGAATTACCCATAAAAAGTTATTTAATTACCTTCTTTTATATAAATAAATATTTTTTTCGTTTTTTATCAGTTATTTTTATTATTTTTATTAAAATTAAAAAATAATAAATAATTTTAAATTTAATATTAAATTACGTGATTAAAATTAAATTATCAAATCTGATTGATTTTGACTTTATTAAAAAAAATAAATTAAAAAATAAATTAAATTATATTAAAAATTTAAAATTAATAGATAACTAAAATTTAAATTTTATTTAAAAGTAATATATAAAAAAGGAGTATTATTTTGACCTTATTAATGGTAAATTATTTAATTATTTTTTATTTTATAAAATGACAATTTAGGAGGATTATTTTATTTTATTTAAAAGTGACTCTTAAGAAGGGAGTAAATTTATGGAAGAATATGTCTGGTTTAGAGAGCGTATGCCATTTATTATTTGCACATGTTTTTTACTGCACACTGGCCGGGCTAGGCTTAGCCAGCTGCTGCCATTATTTTATTGGGTTGAGCCAGCAACAACCACGGCTGTTTTCTTTACTACCATGTTCGTGGAATCAATCAGGACAATTATTTATCTATTTATTTATTTATTGATATCAGGCCGATAATTGAGATTAATAAAAATTCAAATTGATGGTGATATTTGTGGATTTTCAAATATAGCACTAAGAATATGCTAGTTTGGTACAATGATTTATGACCATCGATTTCCAACCGTTAAAGAAAACCCAACGCCGCCTTTTTATTTTCTATCGGACTGATTATCACTCTGGTATTGTTGTTTCTAACTTTGATATATCATATTTAATGATTTCCTTTAAATGAGTAGCTTAAGAAAATAATTGAAGCAGAGAGACACAGAAAAAGCCTAGAGTATTCATGAGGCCTTTGGTTGCTAGTGAGCAGTAGGAATCTGAAAATAGAGGTTACATTATTCAAATATCATTTTTAAAGCAAAATACCAACCACTAAAACCAAATTACAAATTTATAATATTTCGTATTTGTCTTTTAGCTAACTCCTAAACCACATTAACCTTAAAATATTTTCCATCTTCTTCTCAACCACATTATTTTATACTATATGGTTGATAGCATACATTTTGGAAAATGACTTATGATGAAATTTTTTAAGTGGCCTCAAAATATATACGGAGCTAATAAATTTTGAATATCGAACGCAGACTTGAAAAGGGGCAAGGTTGAATCTAAATTTCATTTTCTCAAAAATGTGTGAAAGCAATTGCGTTGTTTTTGACCATTAACCATATGCTAGTTTGCTTTTCTAGCACATATTTTTAGCTAGTAAAGCAATTGCGTTGTTATTTTGTTTTGAAAGTCTTAAAATGTTGTATAATTGACAGGGATGATAGCTATCCTTCTTACTTCTTGTTACATGACTGATACCCAAACCATCAAACTCATAGAGATGGTAATCTCACGCAACCAAATATAACATAGAGGCCATGAGAAACTTTAACCGATAGAATGCACATTCAATTAAAAATGCAAACTATTTGTTGGTATGAATAAAAATAAAAACTGTGGAAAAATAGCTTGATTTTTCAGGAATTTAATGGATGCATTTGCCAATGATAGTCATTATATGAACAAATTAGTATATATTAAGAATAAAAGAAGAGCTATAATATCTTATTAGGGACACCAAAATTGCAGAGTTGCAAGAGGCTCTTTTAATGCCACAATTAATATATTTACAATTCTACATTTAGAGAACTTCAAAAACCAAGGAAGCTAAATATAAGAAGCTGCTTTTATTTTATTTTCTCCGTTCTTGTTTATCAGTCGCTTTTATTATTTTTACTAGAATTAAAAAATAATAAATAGACTTAAATTTAATATTAAATTACGTAATTAAAACTAAATTATCAAATTTGATTGATTCTGACTTTATTAAGAAAGAAAAATAAATTAAAAAAATAAATTAAATTATATTAAAAATTTAAAAATAATAAATAAATAAAATTTAAATTTTACTTAAAAATGATAGATAAAAAAAAATAAAGGGAGTACTATATATTACCAAACACCAACAGAGACTGTCTGTCCTCTCCTCTTCTAACACCATCCCATAATCTAACCACGCTTCCGTTAATAGCCGTCAAATCCTGGTATCTGTACCATCCCAAATCCCCCGTTCTCATCCTCAACAATCTCCCAAAACTCTCCCCCACCTCTTCGCATCTGTTTCCATATCCCCACTCTCCAAACACTCTCAAATCACCGTCACAGTCACTGCCATTTTCCCTATCGTCCTCGTAATACACCAATAACTTCCCTTTGGTAACGTTATCATCTTCCAAAACTGACGCTCTCGGTTTTGTAGGAGGCACTGGTCGCGGTTGATTTGCGGGCTCCGGTAACGAAATTTCACGAGCTGGCTGAGGCTGGTTAGTGCAATTAGACGAAGAAGAGATTGATGGAGAACTCGTTTCCGATTGGTCGGAAATGGAGATGGTGCCGGAGGCTCTGATCCGCCAGAAACTGAGGGCGGCGGTTAGAAGAGCGATCCAGGTCCATAAATTACTAACAACGGTGAAGATCCCGAAGCTGAAATAATCAAAAGCTAAAGCTTCGAGAGGAGAAACTAAGACGCTCATGGTGGATTCAAGTTTAGATTTTAGGAAGCTGTGGCCTGTGGGTATGTGGTGTGGGTGAAAATGGAGAGGGAGGAAAATGAGAATATAAGGGGATGGGAGAATGAATGTGAGGCGTTGGATGAAGAAAGTGGGGCGAAGGGATCAGATGAGAGATGCCAAGAATCAAGTGTTAAGATGCTGAATGTTAAGGTAGATCCAAAATTTATACCAAAATCCTCAAGTTATGACCTTTTTGTTTTGGTAATTCAAATAACACGTGCAAGGTTGTGAGTGGGTTCCGTCGTCGTTCTTTCTATGCTGACCACTACACTCGCAAACTATAAGAGCTTATAAGGCAAGATAGAAGTGAAGTGGACAAACTTGATCTTGAGGTGACCGTATTTACACGTTGATTTGATTTGTTTGGGCCTTTTGTTTGAGAAAATTCACGGCGTTACGTTTTACCTTGCTTCAATTTTATTTTATTTTATTTTATTTTTTGGTTAATTACTTAGATCGAAAACAAATACACGTTTAAGGAAAAAAACAAAATACACAAGTTACTTACAAAATGAATTTAATATGATTACGGAACCTTTTTTTTTTTTTTAAAGGACAAAACCTCCTAAAGTTTATCTTTATTGGTAATTCTCATTCCAACTTTCTAATTCTTTTAGGTAACTCTATCCTGCTTATCTATTTTAGAAAAGTGTAAATTTAATTATTCTTTTCATAAATTTAGCTGCAAATATGTTATATAAACTATAATCCCTTCCTAATAATAATAATGATAATATTTCGATTTTCTTTAAACAGAATCTCACTTCAACTATTATTTTATGTATAGAGCATACAAAAAAAATTATTTTCAATTAAGATATGATAATATTTAACTTTAAATTAATTAATTTCATTAATTAAAAAAATCAGATCGGATACTAAAAATTCATTAAAAAAACTCCTTAAATTTTTGCATGTGTTCAAAAGACTCAAAACGAGTTAGGACTCAGGATTGATTCACCTATGACAAATTGTGCATTGGACGAATAAATTTTTTTAAATGACATGTGATACATGAAGGTCAATTCGTATACAAGAATTTAAAATAAATTAAAATTTAAAAGGGTTGTTTGAATTCGAAGATAAAATTGATAATTTTAGATTAAAATATAATATTTATTGTGATAATTATGAGATATTTTGATGAATATCAAACTCGTTATTCTCCTTATTCTAGTAAAAGTCTATCTCTTCTATTTTATGCCTATAAATATCCTATTGTGGCTATTCAGTATACACAATCAATAATAGAAAAATCCATATTTTGCTATTTCTATCTTTACTTTAATTAGTTTATAACACGTTATCAGCACGATAGTCTCTATTGATCATTGAAAGTCGGTGATTTACGACAACCCGACTCGAAGGAATCAAGAATTATAATTTACAAGATTAAACGGTAAGTAGATTTAATTCATAAATTTTGAATTATTTTAATTTTTATGAGTTAATGAGATTGATTAAGGATCGATAATTCTACCTTACAATAAATAATTTTAAAAAACTTCAATATACAAAAATATTAAGACCTGAGAATAATATTTTCTATTATCAAGGACATCAACATGATTTTAGTGATTTGTTTTGCATAATTGCAATTTGATCTTTGCTTAATTATATTTTAATCATTATATTATATATGATGAATATATTTATGTAAAGCCATATTTGGTTTTCAATTTTCTATATGTATATTGTTGTTATGTGTAATACAATTATTTGAAGGCTCCTGAAGAGTTGCAATGCAATTATTTGCATACAATTTGTTATAAAATATATTATTTCTCAAATATGTCCCACAGACATATATTTTCAAAAAATATTCGCTGAATGAATATCATTTTGAGACTGAAAGATAAATACTTGAGATCTACTTTGTATAAGATTAGTAATATATTTTTTCAGATAATTTGATTTTGATACAAATATTAGTAAACTCGAAATTTGCTAATAAATACAAATTTTAGTAACTTGAAGTTTACTAACAAATATTAATAACCTATTATTTACCAATTATATAAATATCAGTAAATATGAAGTTTATTGATTAATTAATACTAATATTAGTAAACCTGAAATTTATTGATTATAGTAAATTTAAAAAAAATTGATATAAATACTAATAAATATTTATTTTATTATTTGTCACAATATTAGTAAACATAAAGTTTACTAATTGTTATGCAAGTATTAGTAACATGCAGTTGACTAATTATTCAAATATCAATAAACTAGAAGTTTGTTAATTAATCGATACTAATATTGGTAAACTCAAAGTTTATTGATTATAATAAATTTGAAAATTGATACAAATACTAATAAACATATAGTTTATTGACTGTATGTCACAAATATTAGTAAACCTGACGTTTACTAATTGTTTGATATTGATATTAAGAAACTTGATGTTTATCAATTGATATAAATATCGATATAATAAAAATAGTAAGCCTGAAGTTTACTAATTAACAATTGATTACTTGGCATGTCCGGCTTGACCATTCCGGATCGATTATAATACATAAATTATTGAGAATTCATATGTTTATTAGAGAACCAGAAGTTTCTTAAATTCTACTTAAGGAATTCTCATAATTTATTTGTTCTCAAGAAATATTTTATACAATTAACATTAGCTAAAATTAATGTTAATACGATTTTTAGTTCTGCAAATGTAATTGAAGGCTATGGAAGAGTCCAAATTATGCTTCCAAATGGAACAAAATTATATATTGATGATACGTTGTATTCAAGTAGATCCCGAAGAAATCTACTAAATTTTAAAGATATACGTCGTAATGGATATCATATTGAAACGACAAATAATGAAAATGTCAAATATCTATATATTACATCCACAAAATTGAACCAGAAGTTCATATTAGATAAACTTTCAAGTTTCTCAACAAGATTATATTTCACGAAAATAAAAATGGTTGAATCAAATTATATGCACCGAAAGTGCTCAGACCCTAAAATGTTCATACTTTGGCATGATCGCCTTGGTCATCCATGTTCAACCATAATGCGACGTATTATTAAGAATACAAATGGACATGGACTTAAAGATCAAAAGATACTTTTATGAAATGATTATTTTTATAGTTCTTGTGCTCAAGATAAATTGATTGTGAGACCCTCACTATCTAAATTACCTTTGGAGTCTCCTATTTTTTTAGAAAGAATACAAGGAGATATTTGTGGACCAATTCATCCATCTAATGGACCATTTCGTTATTTTATGGTTTTGATTGATGCTTCAACTATATGGTCTCATGTATGTTTACTATCATTTCGTAATGTTGCTTTTGCTAAATTTCTAGCTCAAATTATAAAGCTTAGGTCAAGTTTTCCTGATCATCTTATTAAAATAGTTCGTTTAAATAATGCGGGTGAATTTACTTCAAAAGCATTTTATGATTTTTGTATGTCAATAGAAATTGATGTTCAACATTTCATTGCGTATATTCACACTCAAAATGATTTAGCTGAATCTTTCATTAAATGTTTATAATTAATTGCTAGACCTATGCTCATGAAATCAATACTTCCTGCATCTGCTTGGGGATATGCTATAACTCATGCTGCATCTTTAGTTCATCTTCGACCATCTACATACAACAAGTTTTTACCTTTACAACTTATTTTTGATCAACAATCTAACATATCTCATCTTAAAACTTTTGGTTATGTTGTATATGTTCCCATTGCTCCCCCTCAACGAACTAAAATGGGCCCTTAACAACGTTTAGGTATCTATGTAGGTTTTGATTCCCCTTTTATTATCAGATATCTTAAACCTTTAACTGGTGACCTTTTTCGAGCAAGATTTTTAGATTATCAATTTGATGAATTGGTTTTTCCACCATTAGGGGAATATAAAGAAAATGGGCCAAAAGCTCAAGAAATCAGTTTGAACATACCAACTTTGTCTAAATTTAATACACGCACAAATCAATGTGAACTTGAATTTCAAAGAATAATTCATTTACAAAATGCTACAAATCAGCTACCCGATATCTTTACAGACACCTAAAAGGTCACCAAATCATTCTAGTTGCAAATATCCTTGCACGATTAAATGTCCTCGTAGGACATCTTGGAGGTATAATAACAAATGAGTCTAGTTCACTCCAGAAGCATGGTAGACCTATTGGTGCAAAAGATATTATTCCTCGAAATAAGAGAGAAATAAAAAATCATTTAATTGATCCTCCTGAAGAGGCTAGAAACAACTCAAATACACAACTACATATTTTTAGAAAAGCAACCCTAGAAGTGGTTTCGGTACCGACAAATTATGAGATCTCACTAAAAACTGAAAATATATTAGAAAGAGATGAAATTATATATTTGCATATGCAATTAATTCTGAAATAGCAAATGATGATGAGCCTGAGCCTAAAACTATAGAAGAATGTCGACAAATAATTGATTGGCCAAAATGGAAAGAGGTAATTCAGGCTGAGCTAGATTCTTTAGCTAAACAAAAAGTATTTGGACCAATAGTCTTGACACCAGAAGATGTCAAACCAGTTGGATATAAATAGGTCTTTGTACGTAAGAAAAATGAGCTGAATAAAGTTGTAAGATACAAGGCTAGACTTGTGGCTCAAGGTTTCTCACAAAGACCAAGCATAGATTATGAAGAGACTTACTCTCCAGTTATGGATGCAATTATGTTTATATTTTTTATTAGCTTAACAGTCTCTAAAAGACTAATATACATCTAATGGATGTAGTTACAACTTATTTATATGGATCGTTAGATAATGACATATATATGAAAATTCTTGAAGGATTTAAGATGCATGAAGCATATAATTCAAAACCTCGACAAATATACTCGATTAAACTCCAAAGATCTTTGTATGGATTAAAGTAATCTGGACGCATGTGGTACAATTGTCTAAGTGACTACCTAGTGAAAAATGAGTATGAGAATAATTTAATTTGTCCATGTGTTTTTATCAAGAAGATAAATTTAGGATTTGCTATAGTTGCAGTTTATATTGATGACTTAAACATAGTGGGGACTCTAGAAGAGATCTCTATTACTGCAGAATATTTGAAAAAGGAATTCGAAATGAAAGATCTCAGAAAAATAAAATTTTATCTTGGGTTTCAAGTTGAATATTTGCCAAAAGAAATTCTTGTACATCGGTCATCTTATATAGAGAAAATCTTGAAATAATTTTATATGAATAAGTCTTATCCATTGAGCATTTCAAATGATTGTTCGCTCTTTTGATGTCAAGAAAGATCCTTTTCGCCCACAAGAAGATAATGAAGAGATTCTTGGTCCTGAAGTACCATATCTTAGTGCAATAGGTGCACTTTTATATCTTGTAAATAGCACTAGACCATATATAGTTTTTGCAGTTAATTTGCTAGCAAGATTTAGTTCTACACCAACTCGAAGGCACTGGAATGATGTAAAATATGTTTTGCATTATTTTCGTGGCACTTATGACATGAGTTTATTTTTTTCAAAAGGAGTAAATTCAGAATTGACAGGATATGCTGATGCTGGATACCTATCAGATCCTCATAAAACTCGGTCACAAACATGTTATGTCTTTACATATGGTGACACTGCTATTTCCTGACGATCTGTTAAGCAAACAATCACTGCTACTTCCTCAAATCATTCAGAAATATTAGCCATCCATGAAGCAAGTTGTGAATGTGTGTGGTTGAGAACCATGACTCAACATATTAAGGGAACAAGTGGGTTGGTAGTGGAGAAAAAACCAACAAAATTATATGAGGATAATGCAACATGTATTTTACAACTCAAAGGTGGCTATATCAAAGGAGATAGAACCAAACATATCTCATCAAATTCTTCTATACTCATGAACTTATGAAAAAAGGACAGATCGATGTTTGCAAAGTTCGTTCAAGTAATAATATATTAGATTTGTTCACAAAGGCCCTACCAAGTTAAATTTTTAAGAAACATGTACACAATATTAGAATGCACCAATTACAATATTTAGTTTGATTTATTTTATTATTGAGGAAAAATACATATGAATATTGTGCTTTTTTTCTTTCGCTAAGTTTTTATCCCACTGAATTTTTCTTAGTAAAGTTTTAACGAAATATATTTATAATGTATAGTCATTTAAGAAAAAATGTTGTAATAATTATGAGATATTTGGATGATTATCAAACTCATCATTTTTTCTATTCTAGTAGAAGTCTTTTTCTTCTATTTTATACCTATAAATACCTTATTTTAATTATTTAATATACATAATCAATAATAAAAAATTATTTATTTTATTATTTTTATTTTTCTTTTAATTAGTTTATAACTGATGCTTGTTGGACTGAAAATTTAATGAAGAGTTGATTTAGATGGAAATATAAACAATTAAACATTAAAAGAGAATAGGTTCGAGGAATTAGGTAGGTAAGTGTGATTATAATGGTTGTTTCACTTAAGCCTGATGTTAAAACCAAAAGTAAGAAGCTGGTTGTTTGGTCAGTGGACAGGACAGGACGGGAAGGACGAACCACTCAGAATCCAGACCACGGTGTACTATAATGTATTCTTTACACTTGTTATTTTCTATTTGATTTCACAGCCTGGCATAGCCACGTCCGGTTTAATAAAATACTCTCCTCTTCCAAAATTATAATTCACTCTATTTGTCTTTCACACATTCATCTCAAGGACAAAATTTCTCATAGTAAAATTTTTCCATTACATATTAAAAATAAAATAAATAATTAAATATTATTAAAATAATAAAAATCATAGTTAATAGTATAATATAGATAATGTAAATTATAAAAAATTAGAATCAAATAAAGATATATTGCAAATTAACTAGAACTACATATAATTTTAAGATACTGATAATAGTTTTTTTTATAAAAAGAAAATTACAGTTAAAAAGGCGTTCGTGGTCCATATTTTTGGATCTATGCGGCCGCAACATAAAATATGTGGATTGGATTTCACAAGGCCCGCATTCTGCAATGGCCTTTTGTGCTTGGAGTGCTGTCTCTCTCTCTCTCGACCTTTTATTTTTCTAGCACAAATTGTGGGGTTATTTATTTGAATACTGCCAAGGTGTAATCCATTTATAAAAATAACATAATTTTGAGCTACTGATAAATAGATTAGCCTATAGTTGTGGGGACTTTTTGCTCAGCCACCCACCCTCATTCTTTTTTTCTGAGACAATTGCACGCTCATTTTGAGAGACATTTGGATAAAGATTCGTAAAGCTAAACAGATTATTTAGACTGGCCCATTAAATTACGTATCTTATTAATATGTTTACTATATGATATATTGGTACGGTATTGATTTAGAAAAAAAACAACGAAAATATAAAAAAAGAGAAATTTAAAAATTTGAATTTTTAAAGCGAAAGGTTGAAAAAGAAAGAGTCTTAAAATGTAGGGTAGCAAAATAATTTTGTTAATTATTGAACCAACATCAAGAAAATAAATTACAAGTTATCAATGATATTCTACGAGAATTCGTCATTTTTAAACTATATCACGAAATCGAAATTCTTCCAACAGCAAATCAATTCAAACCATATAATGAACCATGAAGCAAATAAGGGATTATCATATAAACAAGTGCTAAACAGCTTCTTTTTTTAACTTTTCTATTTCTTTTGGTTAGATCATGAAGTGTTCTAAGCGAGCTTGTACAGACGGGAGGTACTTTGAAGTTATACCACATTTAGACTAATCTCCATTCGAGCAAGTTTGGTTTACTATGAGGATAAAACTTTTCCAATATTGATTTTATCTGTTTACAAGAAGTGAACTCAAAATTTTACTTAAAAGAAATAAGTGTAAAATCATTTGAACCAACCAATAATGATTACTTTTTCTATTTATTCCATGACACATATACATGAGTGAATTAAAAATTGTGATATAATATACTATATTACTATGCCTTATGTTACTTAACCATGACACTTACTAACATGGTGTATATGGTGGGCTGGAGAGCCCAATCCAAATTTCATTACGTGACAAACATGTCATCCTTAAACTATTATTTCAATTACATAATGCAATTTTCTTTAGAAGAAACTTCTTTGAAATTGTTAAGAAAAAAGCAAAATTATATAAGAAGGATTTAAAAAAAAAACAAAAAATAAAACAAGAAAGCCACTTGTTCAATAAATTTTGAATGGATTGAAAATTAGGGACTATAATCCCAATAACAACTATATTACTAATCTATAATAAATTGGAAGCTTTAATTCAATGCTTCTTTTCACACAAAATGACGATGAATTTGGACTAAATACATTTCAAAATTGTGAATGGTCGCAAGAAAAATATCATTAACTTTCGCGTTATGCATTGAATTTGTTTCTTAAATTAAAGGCTTAATCTACAAAAATACCCTTAATGTTTGCAAAAAATAACAATTCTAAACTTAATATTTACTTACGGACAATTTTATTTCTAAAATTATTAAAATAGTGTAATTTTATTTCTGAAACAAGGAAATCGTTAGTTTGATCGTATTCTTTTTTTTGACTGCTAACGTGGACATAATCAAAATTTTGACGGAACAACATCAAAGTAATGGTTTTGTTGTTTTAATTGTAAAATTACATCATTTTAATAATTTTAAAAATAAAATTATCTGTAACTAAATATTATAGGCAAAATTATTGTTTTTGACAAATATTACTGGCACTTTTGCACATTAGACCTAAATTGAATTAATAAATTTGATGATATACGAAAATTAACTAGTTGATAAATGAATATAGATGGCAATTTATGAGTAATTAGGTTATGAATAAAATAATATGCGTGATGTGAAAGTAAATTTATTAGGCGGTAGCAATAAAAAAGAGCAGGTCCGTGTATTTACCATTTTGACTTGGCATGCATGCACCTTGTTCTTAACCATGCGTAGACCTTTGAATTTAGAATATGAATCCGTGGAAAAGAGCTTTGAAGTAAAACCAACTCGACAAAAATTACAATATTAGGTGTTTTGTGGGTGTGAAACTAGAAATTATGTCTCTTAATAAAGGAAGAAAGTGTCTATTTGTGAGACATGCCCATAAATGTTCCTTTATTTATTTATTTTTGAAATTTAGTTATAGTATAAACTTTGACTTTTGAATGATCACAGAATAGAAAATTATGTCAATAGTTTTTAACAACCTATACTGTTGCGCAATAATAGAAATATATTTTATAATTTGTCCTAAAATATAGAATATTTATTATTTTTAACATATTATTAACTTACCAATTGGCTATAATACCTTTATTTAATTTTTCAATAATAAAAAAAATTCATTCAATTCGTTATATTATTTTCAAGAAAGATTAAAAATAATGTGATATTTAATACACATAATCTTATCTTTCCACTATATACTTCACCCAGATTTAAATTTTTGTTCCGTTTGTCAATTGATTGATGTCAATTTATATTTTCAATACTAATACATTAATAATAGTTATTATTTTTATTTTTAAAAGTAATGATTATGCATGATATAAATGAAGGATATAATTGGTAAATCATATGTAAAATTATGTCTTATAATTATAAAAATTAAATCTTTAAATTATGTAAAAACAGAAATATTTCTATTATTACGGGACTAATGAGTATTATATTTAATTACTTTAAAAAAAACCTATTATATTTGAGGAATTGCTTGGTACTTGATTAATAATACTTTGTATAGTGTGCATGCCCTCCTTCCATTCGATACATTTATACAATCTATATATTACGACACGCAACATTAAATCCAATTATTTAATTTTACATTATTGTTTATCTTTATTTATATAATAACCTTCAATCTGACGTTGTGTATTGTAAGATTCAATACACGAAATGTATTTAAACATTACCCGAATAATTAATATACAATAAAGAACAATTTTGTTTTTCTTTTTTCTTTTCTAAATTCTTACTATATATATGTTAATAAGGTTCCACCGCTATATTTTTCTTTCGTATATTAAGAAATAATTTAATTCACAATTTTGTTATATATCTCACGTTGAATATTTATAATAATATATAAACATAGATCAATTAATTTTGATCCGGTTGAGTTAAACATAGATCAATTTTCTTTAATACCATAATTTCTAGTTTTGGAATGTTATCAGATACTCAACCCTTTGGATTTAGTTTTGGATTGTTGACATTTATACTTTTGTTGTAATCCGATAAACTTCAAGATAATCAACACCTACAAATAAAATATATAAATAATATTAGCAATAATAATATAATTTTCACTTAACATAATAAATATCATACTATATAATTTTAAATTAAATTACCTTTTCTTTACATATAAGAAAGCAAATGTAGGATGAAAATTTAACTATTTAGGAGTGTATTGATAATAATGAGAATAAATTTGTCAATCTTAGAAACAATTACACCATAAGAGTTAAAAAAATGAGAGAAAGAGTTTGAAAATGAAAAAAAATAAGAGACTAGAAGCTTTTGTTAATGGAATGAATTATTTTTGGGAGGAGAATGATTTTTATTATTCGAATGAATTATTTTTGGGTTTTTATAGTGCGGTCTACGAGGAGGCTGACAAATGCCAGAAACCGGCACTATTTAATGCTGAAATCAGACCTGTGTCTAACCATAATCGGTTTTCCTTGGAGCTGGTTTCTAGCAACTGCCAGTTAACAGGGTGGGTCCCAGATATCAGATTCCAGCTCTAGTACATGCCGGTTTCTAGCAACTGTCAGTCAATGGGGTGGGTCCTAGATGGTCAAATTCTGGCTTAAGTACAAGTCGGTTTCCATCACCCCATTTTTGTAATTTTGTTTACAGTAACACCGGTTTTCAATTTTTTTTAAACTATCCTACTTTCAAAAAAACCCCTAGATTTATGGTATGAATCTTTTGATCGTAGAATACTTATCTAAATTTACTGCAAGAATTTTTTTCATTGGTCAAGTAAGTAATAAAATGTCATATATATATAAGTAGTTTTCGAAATTCATACAACTTGGTTCATTAAAAAAAAGGGGGTCATAAATCAAGTCTAGGAATTATTTTTCTATAAGTTAAAAGAAGTCGTATGATAAGAATATTGGTTCCTGGAAAGTCTTACTCTTACTGCATCTAAAAGAAAAATGTAGAATAACACTAAAACAACAAGTTGTTTTAGTGTAGAAACGACTAGCTAGTTAATACACTAAAACAGCAAGCTGTTTTAGTGTAAAATAACCAGCTCGCTAAAATACACTAAAACAGCTAGCTATTTTAGTATATTATAGCAAGCTGTTTTAGTGATGTTTTTTGTGTGATAGTCTTCACGTGTTTCTCATGTATTTTGATGTGGCATATTCACGTATTTCTCATGTAAGCTGATGTGGCATAAGCGGTTACTCTTAGCTCTTGTATATATATGTGTGTTACTCTTTATTTTCTTAGATTAAGAAAAATTGAATAAAAGATTTCTTCTCTCACAAGCATTGTTAGTGGAGTTTTTCTTCATGGTATCAGAGCAGGTTTAAGGGATACGTTTTCCTGTGTTATATGATATCTTCTTGTTCATTGCAATGGAAGAAGCAAGACGTATTAATGATGGAGATGTAACGTACTTGCAGAGTTCAAATCATCCAGGGATGGTCCTAGTTACTACACCTCTTAATGGAAGTAATTATTTGTCATGGAGTAGAGCAATGAAGATAGCATTAGGAGCTAAAGTGAAGTTAGAATTTATTGATGGAAGATATCAAAAACCTGACTCAATTTTTTCAGAATTTGATCACCGGTACATAGTTAATTGCATGGTTACATCGTGGATCTTAAACTCTATTTCAAAGGAAATTGTTGAGGCATTTCTTTATACAGATTCTGCAAAAGATCTGTGGAATGAGCTTGAAGAAAGGTTTGGTGAATGTAATGGTCCACTCCTGTATCAAATCAAACGAGAAATTTATTCAATATCTCAAGAAGGTATGTCTGTAATAAAGTATTTCACAAAACTGAAGCAGCAGTGGGATAAGATAATTTGTTTGGCTCCTATACCGCAGTGTAGCTGTGGAGCTTCAAAGAAAATGGCAGATCTGAAGTCCAATGACAAATTGATGCAGTTTCTTATGGGACTGGATGATGCGTATAATGCAATAAGAAATAAGATACTTGTCATGGATCCGCTACCAAACGTTAATAAAGCTTATTCAATGGTTTTAAGAGTTAAAAAATAGAAGGAAGTAAATGCAAGCTTTATAGAAGGTACAGAGAATGCAATGATGGCATGATCTAAGTTGAATCAAAGATTTAATGTGATGGCTAAAGGAAGCAAGAAGAAACAGGTTAATAAAGAGGATCTCTATTGTGATTTTTGTAAGATGAAAAGGCATACAAGAGATACATGCTTTCGAATCCTTGGATATCCTGATTGGTTTAAAGGAGTAAGGGATAAGAAGATTGGAGAAGGCGGCAAAATCTCTGCAAATATGGCTAAGTCACCTCTTGAATGTTCAGGAGATACTAACGTCAACTGGAAAGAGGACATGGCTAGCCTGATACAACAAGGAATACAAAGTTTTTTTAAAGAGAAAGGCAATGGTGACAGGAGTGCAGTTAACTTTGCAAATTTTGAAGATTTTGCAGGTAGTACATTGCATTTTGGTTTCACTTCTCTTGATTCTATTGCATATGGTTCTTGGATAATTGACACAGGTGCTTCTAATCACATGTGCACTCAATTGTATCTTTTTTCACAATCAAAGCCTGTTGAAAAATGCACACTTGTTCACTTACCTGATGGCCGAATTAATTTTGTGAGTCATATAGGAGATGTGAAGTTAAATGATAGACTAGTTTTAACTTCCTCCTTGTATATTCCTTCTTTCAAATACAATCTCCTGTCGATACGTAAACTTACCCTTACTGCTCAAATAAAATTCATATTCCTTGAAAATTTTTGTGTTTTACAGGACCATGATAGTGATCAGATTCTAGCAGTGGGAAAGGTTGTAGCTGGACTGTATATATTGGATTGCAACTCTTTTGACCAAGATGTTATTTTTTCTGTTTCTTAGCAATTTTCTTCATCTCGTAATAAACTAGCTCATTGTTTTCAAGCTAGTGTTTCTGTCTTGTGGCATCAACGATTGAGCCATCCCTCTTCTATTGTATCCAAACATTTAGCATCTCAATCAAATAATATAGAGTTTTTTGATTCTATTCAACCTTGTGATGTTTGTCATGAATCTAAGCAAACTCGGCTTACGTTCCCAGTTAGTACAATTAGTTCCACAGTTTATTTTGAGTTGTTACATATGGATTTGTGGGGGCCATATAGACAGTCTTCTTTAAATGGAGCACATTATTTTTTAACTATAGTTGATGACTTTAGTAGAAGAACGTGGACTTATTTGTTGAAACATAAAAGCCAAACTTCTTCAGTCATATAAAATTTTATTCACTTGATACAAACACAGTTTCAACTTCTTGTTAAAGTCATTAGAACTGATAATGGGACTGAATTCACAAATTTAGATTGTCAGCATTTGTTTTCCCGTTTGGGTATTATCCATCAGAAAACTTGTGTTTATACTCCTCAACAAAATGAAATTGTAGAGAGAAAATATAGACACTTGTTACAAATCACTAAAGCTATCATGTTTCAGTCCTGTTTACCAAAATGTTTTTGGGGGAAAGCTATTTTGACAGCTACATACATTATTAATAGACTTCCTTCATCTATTCTCAATTGGTAATCTCCTTTTGAGATTTTGTATCATCATAAGCCAAATTATCAGTCTATGAAAACTTTTGGCTGTTTGTGTTATGCCACAAATACCTCACCTCATAAAGACAAGTTAGATCCACGTGCTATCAAGTCAGTTTTTCTTAGTTATCCATCTGGTCAAAAGGCCTATAAGTTGTATGATCTTCACACTTACAAGGTTTTTACTTCTCATGATGTTATTTTTTATGAGCAGTATTTTCCTTTCAAAGGTCTTTCACAAATAAGTTCTCTTTCTCCTCCACTATCGGTGTCAGTTACTGTTTCTCTTGACCAAACTCCTTGGTCATCATCTATTCTTATTCCTTCTTCGATACTTCTTCCTTCTTCTACACCTTCTTCTTCTTATTCTTCTTCTTCTTCTTCTTCTCCTACATGTCCTTCATCACCAGATATGTACTCTGTTCCAAATGTTCCTGTTCGAAAAAGTTTGAGGCAGAAGAACAAACCATCTTGGTTAAATAATTTTGTTTCTAATATTGTACAGTTCACTGCTCCTATTCAGTATGCTACTCCTTTAAACAAATCATCTCTTCATACTCCACACATTTTTTCTTATATTGTTTCTCCACATCTTACTCCTTATTACATGTCATTTTTAGTAAATATTTCAAATATTGAAGAACCATGTACTTTTAATCAAGCTAGAAATGATCCAAATTGGGTGAAGGCTATGCAAGATGAGTTGCAGGCTTTAGAAGCAAATCAAAATTAGGACCTTGTTGAGTTACCTCCTGAAAAAAAATCTATTAGCTCTAAATGGGTTTTTAAACTCAAGTTAAATCCGGATGCTAGTGTGGATCGGTATAAAGCACATTTAGTTGCCAAAGGCTACAACCAAGTTGAAGGTGTTAATTACACTGAGAGTTTTTCTCTTGTCACCAAGATGATAACTGTTCGAGTTTTGCTTACGGTTATTGCAGCACTGCAGTGGCCACTGCATCAGTTAGATATCAACAATGCGTTCCTTCATGCTTACATAAATGAGGAGTTATACATGTTACCTTCTGATGGTTATACAACAACTGCTTCTAATCAAGTGTGTAGACTTTGGAGATCACTTTAGGGTTTGAAGCAGGCTTCTAGATAATGGAATCATGAATTCACGACTCATTTACAGTGTGTTGGATTTATTCAGTCTCCTCATGACCCTTGTTTGTTTGTTAAACATTTGGTAGCTGGTTTTGTTGCTTTTGTTGTTTATGTGGATGATGTCATTATTACTGGTCCCACAAAAGCTGCTATTCAGGAGGTGAAAGAGTTTTTACACTGCCAATTCACTATCAAAGATATTGGTCCAGCAAAATTCTTTCTTGGTCTTGAGCTAGCCAGGTCTGATGCAGGTATTTATGTGAATCAACGCAAGTATATTCTTGATATACTTGCTGATGCTGGATTAATGGCTTCAAAAGGCACAAATACTGTCTTGTCGAAGGCTTTTTGGTTGGATAATACTACTTCTCCCCTTTTAGTTGATCCGGATAAGTTCAGAAGGTTGGTAGGCAGGTTATTATATCTGGGTTTTACTCGTCTAGATATTGCTTATGCCACCCAGCAACTTAGTCAGTTTGTGAATCAACCTACTGAGCAGCATTGGTCAGCAGCTGTCCATGTTCTTCGATACTTAAAATCTTCTCCTTCTAAAGGATTATTTTTCCTTGCTTTAAATGATTTTTTGCTTCGTGGTTTTTGTGATGCTAATCGGGTTGTGTGTCATTGTAGTCATCGTTCACTTACTGGTTATTGTATCTTTTTGGGTGATGCTCTTATTTCTTGGCGTACTAAGAAGCAAACCACTGTCTCACGTTCTTCAGCTGAGGCTGAGTATCGAAGTTTGTCTTCTACAGTCTGTGAGTTACAATGGATTTATTATCTGTTAACAGATCTTCAATTGCATGTCCCTCTTCCTATTCCTCTTTACTGCGACAATCAAGCTGCTATTTATATTACTGCCAATCCTGTATTTTATGAATGCACTAAACACTTGGAGATTGATTGTCATTTGGTTCGGGACAAGTATAAGTAGGGTTTTGTTCATCCTTGTTATATTACTTCCAAACAACAACTTGCTGATCTCTTTACTAAGGTGTTGCCTACTTCTTCGTTTGTTCATCTCTTGTTCAAGTTGGGCTTGTGTGATTGGCATCAAGCTCCACCTTGAGGGAGAGATGTAGAATAACACTAAAACAACAAGCTGTTTTAGTGTAGAAACGACTAGTTAGTTAATACACTAAAACAGCAAGCTGTTTTAGTGTAAAATAACCAGCTTGCTAAAATACACTAAAACAACTAGCTATTTTAGTGTATTACAACAAGCTATTTTAGTGATGTTTTTTGAGTGATAGTCTTCACGTGTTTCTCATGTATGTTGATGTAGCATATTCACATGTTTCTCATGTAAGCTGATGTGGCATAAGTAGTTACTCTTAGCTCTTGTATATATACGTGTGTTACTCTGTATTTACTTGGATTAAGAAAAATTGAATAAAAGATTTCTTCTCTCACAAACTTTGTTAATGGAGTTTTTCTTCAAAAAATATTAAATAATTGTTCATTAGAGCATAAATTCAACAAATTTTTCTGCAAAAAATATTCTAAACTGGTTGTTAATAAGTTGTTGTGTATATAAAAAAATATGATTCTCACTATATGTCGTTTTCAACAAAAAATACATATACACACACAAACATTACCGTTTAACTGCACTATTTATTATTTTTCTAAAAAAAAATCTGTCATTTTACTGTCGAATAAATTTCAATTTATTTTCTTCTTATAACGTGATTGGAAAAGAAAATAAAAAGAATTCCGAGACACCTTTGAATCTATACTAGCATACTACTAAAGAGACTCGAAAATTTCAACTAAATCATACTTTTAATTATTCAATAAGTTAATATATCTAAATTCTATGGAGTTTAGTCTTCAAAAATAAAAAATAAAAAAGTATACATAATTGAATTCAAAATTTCAGTACGTTGTTGAAAACAATTTAAGTTAGCCGTGGCGAAAGGGGTCTTTTGACAGAGTAAATTATTTTTAACTAGCCAAATGGCGAGTGTTTATTGGTTTTATTATGTCCAACTCTTTTTTGTGGCATTTATAATTTAGAGTACAGTATCAATAAAGACAAACAGTATTACTGGAAAAAAAAGAAGTCAGAACATCTTAAGGCACGTGTGTTGTAAGGAAAATATGTAGAGATTGTTGAGAGTTTTGAATCAATAAAACCTGACTCTAGACCACCAACTTTATACCATTTATTTTCCGTGGACTGCTATGAATTACTTTGATTTCAAGAAATCCTACGCACTTTTATTTTTCAAATGTTTAAAATTACAACTATATATTTATTATAATTACCCTGCAATTTCTTCCAATTTTCCGAGTTATTTCCTGTCCCAAAAAAGAATTAAGATACATATATATATATATATACACGCACACGCGCAGCAAGTGGATAAAATGTTTATTAGCCAATAATATTCTTATGTTATTATATTAATGTCAAAATTAGCCAAATTAAGAGTTTATTTGGAAATCTTTATGGTTTTCTTAATTTAATTACATTGTTTTTTATGGTTTTGAATTTTGCTTTTTGTGTGTTACTATCAATCCCAGTTATTTATAAGGTTTTGTTAATCACTTAATTGCATGATTTTTACAGTTTTCTTTAACATACTTTCCCAAGTTTAAATTAATATATTTTAATAAAAGTTTTAAATTGCAATAACTAGAATTTTTTAAAAATAACTATTTAATCTTTCGTTAATTAACTAATTTTTAGTAGGTTGTCCATAAAGTCTAAATTAACTTAAAAATCTAGAGTTATTTTTGGCTTTAATTTAATTTATTATTTAATAACCTTTTAGTCCTGGAGTGCATAACAAATTACAATTGATTGATCTTATTCTTATTATAGCAAGCAATATATATACAATATTAACCAAAATCATTTTAATTACATAAATAAACTAAATTAATCCATGTGTATTATTATGTCTTAATTACTATTAAATTAATACTCATATTTTGTTTATATTTAGTATTTGGTAAAATTATACAGATAAATTATAAAATTACAAAATATGGATATATATTTTTTTTGTTTGAATTTACCATAGTACATAAATAAACAGAATAAATAAGAATATTATGTAATACTTATCAATGATCAAAATAACAAATAAGTCTAGAAAAATTATACTTTATATAATTAAATATAAAATTTCAGGAATGAATGAATATAAATTTGTTCAAATTTACAATTTTTTGTAATAAATGTTTTAATTAGTGTGCGATTCTAAGTTTTTGATGGACACAACTTTTAGTCTTTTTCTTTTCCTCCCATTAATTACTAATTATTAAATACTGTTTAAAAAATGAAATATTGAACCTACAAATATATGCACTATATATTTTAGTTAGCCTTTAATAGGTTCTTTTTGTGCTTGAAATTAAGAAATATAATATTTCAGCCCGTATGAAATTAAACATGAGAATGGGTGGGAATTAGTCAAGAAGAAATTTGGACAAAAAAAGTGAGTATTTCCCAAAAAAAAAAAGAAAAGAAAAGAATAATCTATGTTAAGGAAAATTTCAAATTTGTTATAAATAAAAGTAAAATCAAAATAAAATATAGAAAATAACGAAAATGTGATTTTTCTGTTATATTATTATATGTCTAAAACAATAACAATGTGAGTATTTATAGACACAAAACTTGGTCTATATAGAAAATAAATAAATTCAGAAAACAAGTAAATATAAGAAATAAATCAAGCAATAAAAGAAATAACCAATATGGAAAGTCATCAAAATAAGAATATATCACAACACTTCCTCTTGGATGATTATACATTATAAATATGTCTCGTTAAAACCTTACTAAGAAAAACTCAATGGGATAAAAACTTAGCGAAGAAAAAAGAGTACAATATTCATATGTACTTTCCCTCAACAATAGAATGAATCACACTAAATCCTTTAATTGACACATTCTAATATTGTGCACATGCTTCTTGAAAATTTAACTTGGTAGCGCCTTTGTGAACAAATCTGCTGGATTATCACTTGAACAAACTTTGCAAATATCGATCTACCCTTCTTTTATGAGTTCATGAGTATAGAAGAATTTTGGTGAGATAAGTTTGGTTTTATCTCTTTTGATGTAGCCACCTTTGAGTTGTGAGATACATGTTGTATTATCCTCATACAATTTTGTTAACTTTTTCTCTACCACTAACCCACTTGTTTCCTCAATATGTTGAGTCATGGTCCTCAACCACACAAATTCACGATTTATTTCATGAATGGCTGATATTTATGTCTGTGATCGAGCTTTATGAGGATCTGATAGATATCCAGTATCAGCATACTTGCCAATTCTGAATTTACTCATTTTGAAAAAAAAAACCCATGTCAAAAGTGCCACAAAGATAACATGTTTTACTCCATTCTGGTGTCTTCGAGTTAGTATAGAACTAAATCTTGCTAGCAAATTAACTGCAAAAACTATATTTGATCTAGTATTATTTGCAATATATAAAAGTGCACCAATTACACTAAGATATGGTACTTTAAGACAAAAAATCTCTTCGTTATCTTTTTGTGGACGAAAAGGATCTTTCTTGACATTAAGAGAGCAAACAATAATTAAAATGCTCAGCGGATAAGACTTATCGATATAAAATTGTTTCAAAATTTTCTTTCAAAAATTAATATTTTTTCTATTAAAAGATCGTCATGCTTCTGACGGACTTTAAATTTATTAACAATATTATAAAATATCCTGCATGGACAATAATTATTTATTTTTTCAATTTGATAAGTCATGCTATCAATTTTAAAGAGTTATGCACATTCACAATCATGGAATTTATAGTATATATTTTTCCTTGAATGTCTATATATTATGCCTCATTAAAATCCTACTGAAAAAAACCTGGTGGGATCAAAATCCAGTAAAGGAAAAATGAATACACAATATTTTTAATATACATTATAAATTGCCTTATTAAAAATCTTAACAGAAAAATCCAATGGAAAAAAAACCTTAGTTAAGCAAAAAAAAGTACGTGTATTTTTCTTTTTTCTTTTTTATAAAAATATTGGTACAACACTTTAATTTTGTGCATGCAGAATTTCGATACGTAATATTATGAAGTTCTTTTTCTAAAAATGAGTCACATATCTTCTGGATATGCTTACTAGATATCTTCTGGATATATGATGCATGAACTGAAAAATAATAAATAAAACTTATTTTATAAAATTACATGTTGTACATAAGCACGTACAAATTCATCTACACATCTTTCATTCATTTAAAATGAAAAATTTTATAAAATCTAATAATATAGTCATACGTACAATGAGTACATGACCAATGTAATTTTATACTATATCATAAATAAGTTATTTATTCTCAAATGGTTTTTTAACCATTCTTATTCTTTCTCTTAATTATCAACCATTTTTGGTGGTGAAAATTAATCATACAATAGTAATAATTATCATTTATTGAATATACCATTTTTATGACCATAATTCTATATTGTTTCATTAATTTGAAGGAATGAAACAAATGTAATAAAAATAATTTAATGACATGTACACAATAAAATCATATAATAACTATTAAAAATGAATGCATTTAATAACTTAATTCAAATATTTCTAAAAAAATACTTAAAGATAATAAAATTATAAAAATAAAAAATATATAATTATATAGAGAACTAAAATCTTTAAAATAATACGTAATTTTAAGTAATAATTTGACAATTACCATGTAATACATGATTACATAGTACATTAATAGCAATAATATATGATCATGAAGTATGTTGTATTTAGTAACTTTACAACTATTGGAGTACTCAATGGAAGATAATATATAAGCATATAATTACATTATAAAAATTTTCTTTCAATCAAATAGTACTCGATATTTAATTCAAAACAAAATCCAGTATACAAAATTTGTTAAAGCATTTTGAACCCTTCAAGAGTTTTAGTAATTAAAATCGTAAATAAATAATGACAATAGGTAAACTATAACACTTCAAAATCATATAAATAAAATTTAATGTATATAATTGTATTAAAGAAAAATTTTTAAAAGTATTTATATGCTTCAAGCATAATAAATCTTTCAGAAATTATATGTAATTTTATTGTCAAATAGGCAAATAGTGTTAATTAGTTACATACTAATATATTACCAAATTGACAAATAGTAAAAATTTATTACATTAATTATAAAAAATATGCAATTTTACAATACATTGCAATAAATATCATAAAATAATCATATTTAACTATTTCATTGTTTATTGCATGAATATTGATTATACTATTTTGGCATCATATTTTTCAATATTTTGAACTGCAGGTTCAAAAGTTCATATTGAATGCAATTAAAATCTATATTTTTTAACATATTTAATTTTAAGATTCTCACTATATTGAAAATATTAACTTTAATATTTTTATATACAAATATTGTTAATAAATTTATCCTTTTCGGTTCTTTTTAATAACGAATGACATATTGAGATCTCTTATTTAATTTCAGGTATCTAAACGACTTTTGGGGTTTTTAAAAATTAGTTATGTCATAGGTTTCTTAAAGAGTACCCGCCTCTATAATATGACTATATAGATTTATTTGCCCCTTGCCATTTATAAATTTTATTTTTATTTGGAACGGAATAATTTAACCTACAAAGCAAATTATCCTACTGGGACATTATTCTGAATTAGAGCATTTACAGCTAATACAAACGAGATTTAATAAATCTCTATAAACTAACAAATACATTGGTATCATAATTAACTAATCTTTTAAACTTTAGGTTCAAAATATGAGGATCTAATTAAAATATACATAATATATTTATTTTAGCTGCTTTCTTTCCCTGATATTAAGAAAGCTATTAATTAAAATGTAATTTTCAACTAAAATTGTAATTGAAAAATTTTATGGTCTTTATTGGCATAATGCATGTAAGTATTGCTTACATCAATTATATATCCATATATAAAAATAACACTATTGTTCTCATAAAAATATCTAGCAATTATTCGGAGGCATTAAATAAATATTTTTGCTAAATGTTTGAGTATGAATATATACAACGAGCTTGTAATAATCATTTACTCGTGACATATGATCGTTAGCATTATCAAGAAAATATCTTGATTGCATATTCAGGAAATTGTACACTTAATTTGAATAATCTCACAAACTACAGGTTATGAGTTGATAATAAACACACATACAACCATTTTATCGATGCATCTTTCAAAAATTATAAAACATTTGAGTGATTCACATGGTGGATAGTGGGCCCACATATCTTATTTTTATTCATTTCAGAATAAAGAAAATTCAGTCCCTTTATTAGCTAGTGATTTTTAGTAATATTTCTTGAGAACACATAGATTATGAGAATTCTTTAAATTGAATTAAAAGAAACTTATGGTTCTTTAATAAATATGTATGTATGAATTCTTAATAATTTTTGCATTATAGTTGATTCAGACTGGTCAAATCGGTCATGCCAAATAATCAATTATTAATCAACAAACTTCATGTTTACTATTTTTATTATATCAATGTTTATATCAATTGATAAACATCAAGTTTCTTAATATCAATATTAAATAGTTAGTAAACTTCGTGTTTACTAATATTTGTGATAGTTAATAAACTTCATATTTATTAGTATTTGTTTCAATTTTCAATTTTACAATAATCAATAAATTTTAGGTTTACTGATATTATTATCTCTTAATCAATAAATTTAATGTTTACTGATATTTGTATAATTGGTAAACAATATGTTACTAATATTTGTACAACAATTAGTAAACTTCAGGTTACTTATATTTGTATCAAAATAAAATTAAATTATCTTTAAAAAAACATATTACTTATCTTATACAAAGTGGATCTCAAGTATTTCTTTATCAATCTCAAAATGATATCCATTTCAGCAAGTATCTTTTAAAAATAAATTTCTTCAGAACATATTGGAGAAATAATATATTTTATAATAAATTGTATGCGAGTAATTGCATTATAACTCTTCAGGAGTCTTCAAATAATTATATTGCACATAACAAAAATATGCATATAGTTAATCGAAAACCAAATATGGCTTTACATAAAGTATATTCATCATCATATATATAATATAATAATCAAAATATAATTAAGCAATTATCAATTTGTAATTATACAAAACAAATCACTAAAATTATGTTAATGTCCATGGCAAAATAAATGGCAATGAAAAATGCTATTTTCACTTTTTTTTAATAATTTTGTATATTGAAGTTTTTAAAATTTACTGTAGGGTACAATTACTCAACCCTTAAACAATCTCATTAACTCATGAGAATTAAAATAATTCAAAGTTTACGAATTAAATCTACATACCGTTTAATCTTGTAAATTATAATTATTGATTTTTTCGAGCCGGATTATTGTAAACCACCGACTTTCAATAACAATAGAGGCTATCGTGCTGATAATGTGTTAAAATTAAAAGTAAAGTAAAAATAAAATATATAAAATAACGAGAAGTGTGATTTCTCTGTTATATTATTATGTGTCTAAAATAATAATAATGTAAATATTTATAAACACAAACCTTGGTCTATATAGAAAACAAATAAATTCAAAAAATAAGTAAATATAGAAAATAAATCAAGTAATAAAGGAAATAACCAATATGAAAAGTCATCCAAATAGAAATATATCACAACAAAATTTGAATTTTATAAACAATAAAAATTATTATCAAGAGTGTTAATTTTGAAAACAAGATCTGAGAGAAAAATGAATCTTACGTTTTTAATGATTTATTTTGATAGTATATATATATAGCAACAAAGAAGAAAGTAAAGTAATAGAGTAAGAGTAGCTGTCAGCTAACAACTAAAGGAAAAGTAAAGTAAATAAGATAAAAGCAAAAGCTTGTGGCTATGTTAAATAAAAATAAAAAAATATTTATTTCATATTACCCCCCGCAAGCTGATGAGCATAGATGTTGAAAACTCCCAGCTTGGAAATAAAACACTGGAAAGCAGAAAGACTTTGAGGTTTGGTGAACAAGTCTGCAAGCTGAGCAACAAAACGAATAGGAAGAAGCTTTAGAACACTTTGTTTCAATTTTTTCGAATAAGATAACAATCAATCTCAATATGCTTTGTGCATTCATGAAAAATTGGATTCTCTGTAATGTGAATAGCAAACTGATTATCACAAAAGATCAAAGCAGCCTGAGGATGGTCGCAACCCAAGTCCTTCAAGAGGTAAAGTAACCATTGTGTCTCACAAGTGGCCATAGCAAGAGAGTGATATTTAGCCTCAGAAGAACTACAAGACACCGTGCTTTGCTTTTTTGACTTTTAGAAGATGAAGGAATTACTAAGAAACATACAATACCCAGCGACAAATTTCCTCATAATTGGACAAGATGCCTAATTAGCATTAACAAAACCTTCCAGCCGAAGAGAAGAATCAGCAGCAAAGAAGAGCCTTTGACCTGGACTGCCCTTGATGTACTTTAAAATTTTGGTTGCCGCCTGAAAATGTGCTTGAGTAGGAGAAGACAAAAATTGAGAGAGATGTTAAACAGGAAAGGATGTCGGGCCTGGTATTAGTTAGATACAACGGTTGCCCAATCAACCTTTTGTAAGTGGAAACATCTTCGAAGGGGGGAGGATCAGTTGTAAATGAACAAGGCACCTTTGGAGTAGACACAGGTTTGCAATCAACAAAACCAAATTCTCGAATAGTATCAAGAGCATACTTTCGTTGATAGAAAGAAATACCCTTAGAGGTGCGAGCAACTTTAAAACCCAAAAAATATTTGAGAGGTCCAAGGTCTTTAATTTTAAAAAAATCATACAAGCAGGATTTAATTCATAAAATTTTAGCTTGTCTATTGCTGGCAAGTATCACATCATCAACATAGAACAAGAGGGCAATAAAAAAGAAGAAGAATGTTTGATAAACAAAAAACGATCCGAAGAAGCCTGAACAAAAGATTGACTAAGTAAAGCGTCCTTCAGCTCTATATTCCACTATCTACCAGCCTGTTTAAGACCATAAATCGACTTTTACAATTTACAAACTACATGAGGAGAAACCGAAAGATTGTATCCAGATGGAATATCCATGTAGACATCTTCAAACAAGTCTCCATGCAAATAAGCATTATTGATATCAAGTTGTTCAACATGCCAATTGTTAATGGCAGATAATGTAACCAACACTCTAATTTTAGTAAGCTTTACAATAGGAGAGTGTTTCAAAATAATCAACTCCTGCTTGTTGAGTAAGATCCCGTATAACCAACCGAGCTTTAAAACGATCAGCAGAACCATCTGAATTGTGTTTGACACGATACACCCACCAACAACTAATAGATTGCTTACCAGGGGTAATGAAGTACGAATCCAGGTGTGATTATTTTCAAAGGCCTACAATTCGCCATTTATAGCGGAAACCCATTTGGGATCTTTTGAAGCTTGAAGAAAGGATTTTGGTTCAGTTTCATAGGTAATGCTTAAGGAAAAATTTTTATAAAAAGAGGACAGTCTGTTGTAACCCAAGATTTTAGAAAGGGAATGGGGCATACCAAGTTCAGAAGACAGCGGAGAAAGGGTGGAATGGAGAAGATTGCAATGATAATATTTGAGATAAGTAGGGGGTCAATTTGGTCTTGTGGAATACATAAAAATAAATAAGAATTAGAGGAAGTAGAAAGCGAACCTGGTACTGTATGAGGAAGAAGAAAAGAGTCAGAATCTGGTTCATTCAATGAAGAACAAGGAAATGAGTCTTCATAGAAAACAACATTTCTCGACACCAAGATTCTTCTGGATTTTAAATCCAGAACCATGTAACCCTTCATGCCCCAGAAATACATATTTTAAAGCTCATGGATCCAGCTTTGTACAACTTTATTTGATCATTGAAGGATAACATAAACGCCCAAAAACTCTCAGCTGATAATAATCAAGCCGTTGATAATAAAGCAGTTCATAAGGGGTGCAATTATTCAACATTTGAGATAAGAGCTTGTTGATGAGAAAAATAGCTTGAGAGAAAGCAAATGACCAAAAGGTTTTAGGAAAATGACACTAAAACAACAAAACAGAGTAACATTTAAGATATGCCGATGTTTGCGTTCAAATATACCATTCTGCTCAGGTGTTTCCACACAAGATAACTGGTGAATAATGCCATTCCCAGCATAAAAGGAGGGATTATTAAATTCTTGGCCATTATCACTTCTAATGCATTTCACCTTTCAGCCAAATTGAACTTCAACCATCTTGCAAAAATTGATCATTATGGTTCTGACTTCAGACTTTGATTTCATCAAATAACCCCAAGTGAAACGGGAATAATCATCGACAATAGTAAGTAACAAAATTCATCAATAGAGGGCAAAACAGGATCCCATATATTTATATGTAATAGATCAAAACAAGAAGCAGACTTAGATTTACTGAGTGAAAAACTCAATCATTTTTGTTTTTCCAAATGACACATACCTCGCAAGAATGATTGTTATTGTAACATCCTGTACCCGGCCAGTTAAAAGACCCGGGTACTGGATGTCACACACGGGTTTGGATCTCGTTATGAGGATCAACTCTAAGGTTTGACTAAAATTAAAAAGTTTATTAATTTAACATATTATTTATTTTTACCAAAATTTTAACATGATCTCCCCTTATTAATGGCTACTTCCTGAGGAAAGGAATATAAAATATTACTAAGATTATATAACTACTTTTAGGATCTCAATTAATTGTCATTTCAAACGCTATTAATTTTACTATTTAATTAAAAAAAAATTTCTGCAGCATGACAGCTTAAAATTCATGCTACCAAAACCTGCAAAACTTAATTTTACACTCCCAATATCGTTCCTTCAACTCCAGAACTTCAATCAACAACACAACACTTCTATAATTTCATCTCAACACAATCACAACCACTCAAGCACAGTTCACATAAAGCTCATTCACGCAACTCACTGAATTCATATAATATTTAAATTACATGCCCTATTTACAACAAATTCTTATGATTCATCACATGGTTTATATATATTAAAAACTTCTTTATATACATGTCCCATTAACACAATTTATATAAATGGCTTCAACATAGAAACTTAGTTCATCATAATTATAACCATTTACTCCTATATACTAGTATATAAATAAGAATTTGCATCACCAGGATTCCATGTACCTGTACTTATTAAAACGTGCATAATCATATGAATATAATTTGGTTCGGACTTGAGATATCATTTCTCAAGCTTCCTACGTATCCCATTTAGGGAATCAGAACCACGTAGTTCTCCAATCCCGAAACTTAATATAGGACTTTAAATAAGTAATCAATAAATTTGGTTTAAGCAAGAATATCTCATATCACTTTTCAAACACTTACAAATATATAATCATGTTATACACATTCTTAGTTACACCATACTACTTCAAATTTTTGTAACACACAATTAATTACAATACGAATATATGTATCCAATACCAATCAATCCCAATCATCATTAGTTGTAATTAATCATAATTTAAATTAATCACAGTACAAAATCCGTAAATTGTTTATTAATATTTGGTAAAATATTTACATCAACCTTTATTCTTTTATTTACTTCTAATATTTTTCCTTAATGTATTAATTGGAATTTGTACCGAGTTGAACAAACAGAATTTAAACATGGGACCGGGTTCTCGAAACCATACGGTCTATTATTAAAACATACATATTTATATGCACTTGTGGACCGAGCTCTCGGAGCCATTCAGCCCACAACTCATTTTAATTACTTTTATCGGAAGAGCTCTCGGAGCCATTCAACTCGATAATACACATCAAGGCGTGATACTTATGGACCGAGCTCTCGGAGCCATCCAGCCCATAATGTAACAGCTGCTAGCAGATATTTTCCGCTTTGGGGCCCATGTCTCACACGTCTGCTTTTGAGATCGTGCCGAGTAACCACTACCCCTCACGGTTTTGCTCTTGAGGTACTCCACATGTCTGCTTTGGAGATCATGCCGGAGCCCCCAAAACGCGTCTTCCAGTGCCTCCACATGTCTGCTTTAGAGATCATGCCGGAGCACTAGTCAATATTGTCCTTTTTGGGGTCCCATGTCCCACACGTCTGCTTTTGAGACCGTGCCGGGCTACCACTAACCCCTCAAGGTTTTGTTTTCATAAACACTTTATAGCAATAAGTAATAATAAGACAAAAAGAAACATGTTCTCCTAATTAAATTAAACAGTTTAAGTCTGTTAAACGATCTCATTAAATATCTTAAACTACATAATCTTCAGTTAATTCTAATTTACATATTAGAGTCACAATATACATACAATTTAGACAAAATGATTAACCATGTACCTTAGTAGTAGAATACATATATATCCATAACTAACACAAATTAAGCAAATTTGATTCAATTAATTTACTTTACTATAAAAGAGCGCACACTGTTTCTAAATAACTGCCAACAAGCAACTCAATATGCCAATAACAAACAAGTGATATACCAATTCTTAGCATGTTTCCACACTTAAACATGCATTTTGTAACGCCTATTGTAAACTATAATGTGCATGTATTTGCATCCCATTATTTTCCGTATTATCCAGAAAACAAGTACTTAAATATAACCATAATTTCTATTTAATCAACCATTTTAATAACTTCTTTTAATTTAAAACAATGCTTACATCATTAATTATTTAACCACTCCAACATTCCTTAGATTGTATCTTTTAATCCATTTTATAAAATAGATTTACTTCCTGTGGTTATAACTCTAAAAAGAATATGCAAAAATGAAGGACAAACACCAACAGGCTAAGAAAGATCTTATTCTCGCTATTAAAATAATGAGTCACTTAAAGTTGTTACCAGTTAGACCATGAGAATTAAGCTACTATGCTTCCTTAAACTAGAAACACATGATTAGCATCTCATCACATACCTATAATTAATAATTCCACACCCTTTTCATCTATTATACAAAACGTTTCCAAATCCACCTCTTTATGTAACTACAATCATGATTCTATATCCCAAGTGGCTTAGGTCCTATTTGTTCCAACATATCAGAAGTGTTATTCAACCAATTAATATATATATATATATATACACACACACCTATATATATATATATATAAACATAAATAAAAAGCTCAATCTTTAGTCTTATACACCATACTCAATAATAAGAGATTTCACCCATACTTAAAATTTTATTCACACACCATTAGCTTATCTCCAAACTAAAACTCAAACCTTAATTACACATATATATATTTTGTTTATATTCTTACTTGCCTTCGACCATTTAATCACATTAATTTTCTAACCATTTGAACTAAGATCAATTCCAAATCATTAAAAACACTAAAATCATTTAATCAAATTCTCCTTACTTCAATTATATGTCCATCACAATTTATTGCTATAAGCAATTTATTATTGAAGTAAGATTTCCATACCATCAAAATGTGCTCTTAATTCTGCTCAATCGGAGCCTCGCCGAAGACCCGTCGGAGTCTCGCCGGAGCTGCACCGAGACTCACCACAGGTAGATCGAGCTACCCCAAGTTCGCCGGTGGTAGTCACGCGCCAAACCGCCTTCTCAATTTGCCGGAAATCGCGTCGGAAGGTGGCGGCAAACCCATTTCCGATCTCCTCAACGCCGGCGAGCTAGGACGATCGGTGACCACCAAAAGGACCGCCTCACCCTTGTGATTCCGCCGGTGGTGTCAGCTCCCCCACCCGACGTCGGAAATCGCCGGAAAAAGAGAAAGAAGCTTCGGTATGGGGAGAGAGAAATGGAAACCAAAAACCGACGGATCAAGGCGTTAACGGTGGAGAGAGAGGCGACCGGAGAGCGGCGGCGACGAGGCGGCCACCGGCGACGCGCAGCGCCTCCGGCAGCTGCCACCGGCGCGCCCTCCTCTTTCCCCGACGCTGTCTCCTTCCCTCTTTCTCTTTCGTTTTCTTCTTTCTTTTTTTATAATAATAATAATAATAATAATCCTGATAAGAATAAGTGGGTGTACACTTATGGCCGTATAATAATAATAATAATATATATTTTTTTTTTCGGGACATTACAGTTATTTACATTGAGAAAAGGGATATCTTTGAGTAATAGGCTGGTTCTTCTTCTAAAAACATAACCAAGCCTAAAATGCCATATATCAAACTTTTTAACATCATTTATAGAAATAATAGAGGCCGGTAATGCAGATTGACTACAAAAATTCTAATTTTGTGATGAAATACGACATGTAAAAAACATATGATAAAGTCTGTCGTGCATCTTAGTTAACTCAATCATCCTCTACTAAATCATATCCTGTATAAAGCAGTAGTTGTGCACAAATAAGCAACATATGTCGCTGAATGCAAGTCTACCAACTGACACCAGATTGTAAGAAAATCCTGGAACATATAGCACATTAGTTAAAATCAATTGATTATTGATTTTAATGTTCCCAATTAAAGTGATTTCTGATTGCTGACCATTCGAAAGATGAACTATAAAATTTTTGACAACATGAGTAGATTGGAATGTAGAAAGATCACAAGTAATATGATCCGTAGCCCCTGAATCTACAATCCATTTTATTTTGCCTACATGATTAAGAGTGTAAGAAGATAGGACAATACCATAAATATTATTTGAGCATGAAGCAGGAGAACTGGTTATGCATCCAGTGACAATGTCGTACTTGCTCATGGCCATATTCACAGTAGCAACAGATTTTGGAATCTTGCTCTGATTAGTCTGTGACATTGTAAGAAGTTGTTGACACTGTTCTTTTGTAAAATGAAAGTTAGGCATGCTGGACAAGGACGATGAATCTTCTGCATTATCCTCAGATTTGGATTGCAAAGATTAAACTTGGTTATTTGGTCTGATTGTCTATAGCCACGTACAACACCAATGGCATTTAAAAGGGGGAATACACTCACAGTTAGGAATCAGACGAAAGTTGTGTAATTCATCCCAAATGCTTTTGAGATTTGTGTAATACTCAGTAATAGAGGAATCACCCAGAACGAGAAGAGCAATCTCATGCCGTAAGTCAAAAATACGCACAAAATCTCCTTGGGAGAAGCGATCTCGAAGTTGTTTCCAAAGATCAGCAGCTGTCTCAATTCATATAACACTTTGTTTAATTGTAGGTGAAAGAGAGTTTGTGATCCATGTTAACACAACAGTATTGCATCGATCCCAAGCATCGAAGTTCAAATCACTGTCGTGCGGTGCTGGTAAGGTTCCATAGATGAATTTCATCTTTTCTTGGATTTCAATGCTTGCAACATATATCTTGACCACGTGTAGTAATTGAATTCATCTAAAAGAGGAGAAACCAGTATTGCCAATGGACTTTCATTGGGATGAAGGTAAAGTGGATGTGAGGGAGTGTCTTCAGGTTTTGCCATTGCTAGATCTCAACAGATCTAGAATAAAAACAAGAAACGGAGAAGCAAGAAAGAGGTGTTTGGATGATGAGAAAAACCGAAAAAATGAGGGAAAAGGGGCGGTTATTATTGCTCTGATACCATGTTAATCTTGAAAACAAGATCTAAGAGAAAAATGAATCTCACGTTTTTATTGATCTATTTTGATAGTATATATATACAGCAGCAAAGAAGAGAGTAAAGTAAAAGAGGAAGAGCAGCTATCAACTAACAGCTAAAGAAAAGTAAAGTAAATAAGATAAAAGCAAAAGCTTAAATAAAAATGACAACTATTTATTTCATATTAAAGAGAATTTTATCTCATAGCAGACTAAATTTATACGAATTCGATAATATTAATAATTATAAAAAAATATAGAGAGCTTATATATGTAAATAGACCCATAAAAAGTTTTATCTTTTAATTTTATTCATTAAATTAAAAAATATACATGCATAATAATTTTTAAAAACAATTATTTTTATGTTTACATTATATAAAAAATTTATAAAATCGCGAGGGTTAAGAACGGATCATACATATCATATAAGTCACAAAGAATTATATTGAATTTAAATTAGATTTTGTTGGACGGGTTAAATTGAATTCTTGAGTTGGATAAATATTTGCAGTCTCAAAACACAATTTATTTCTTTTAGTGCTAAGAAAATAAATGGAGAATTACGAGAAGAGTCACGTCAATGTTAATATAGGCCATGGCTACGTGTCAACTCAGAATTCCATTTTCTTTATATTTTTCGTGAATGAATGCGGTCCGTGAACATGTAATTTAGTGTATGCGCGTAGTTAAACCTTTCAATCATCAAAATATATGTGATTTGATAATATATATATATAAAATTATTATTCATTCTTGTAACTTGAAATTAAATATTTACAAGAATATAATGTACCAAAAAATTACTTAAAATAGTATTAATAAATCAATAAGGGTGTTAAAAAATTGATTGGTTGGCATTCAAAAAAATTTGATTGGTCGGATACATGATTTTGGAAACTATACTATATTTTAATTTTGTTATAGCCTCTTCAAGTCATTTTTGAACACTCCTAAATGGTTATATATAGTTTGGGCATATCTTTTCTTCTTCTTCTTTCTTTTTTTTTTTTTTTTTAATGTAGTATTTTCTTTTTACTCTTCCACGTCCATACACTAAAGGAGGAGAATTGATTCGGATTTTTTTAAAAATTTATTTATATATATAAACTAGATATAATTTTTAATTATAATTTTAAATATTATTAAAATTTATTGAACTTGAGAATTTCTATACAAACTTGGTGTTGACAATTTCCACTAAATCAATTCTTCGTGATTCAAATTGATTTTCTTTATAGATTATTAAATCAACACGTTATACTTTAATTAATTGCCTTTTTTTTTTCTATTTCCTTAACATACGTTGCGCCATAACCATGTGATTATCGGAAGTGACTTGTCAATGAAAATAATAAATAAACAAATGAATATCAAACAGATATATATATATATATATATATATATATATATATATATATATATATATATATATATATATATATATATATATATATATATATATATATATAAACAAGAAAAGGAAAAATCACAAAAAAAAATTCCTCAACATTTGGATGCTTTTTTACTTCAAATACTATTGTATTTATTCAATTGTAAATGTTCTATTGATTTCAATTTCAATTCAATCTCTTTTGTTAAAATTTCCTTTAATCCATAAAAAAATACCAATATTCAGATCAGTTAAAACAAAATGATCGATATTCAAAAGAAATTACACAATAATTTAATAGAGTTGATATGACTATTATGTATGGTCCAATATTGAATAAATGAGAATCCCCTTGGATGGAAAAAGATTTTTTTTGAAAAATAGTTTTGTCCCATCCGCTAGAGCTTGAAAAATTCCTAAATAGCATATTCAGGCCCAAAACATCGTTGTATTCCCTCAGATATTTGAATGAAAATTTTTGCATATAGGTGTTGCTAGAATCCATTTTTCAGAAATCATATCATCAATAATCTAAGAGTTGAAGTATTATGGGTTCCAAAAATATTTTAATATCAGATTTTTATTATCAATTAATTATCAGGTATATATATCTTATTCTCAATAAGATAAATTTCAAAGTTAATTACCATTCACACCTATCAAATTCAGTCTTTCTTATGAATGTATTTAAACAATAATTAAGGATATTGTCAAGTAACTCGCTGTAACCAGATAGGAACAAAGTCAAAAACTGGTCTGCGTACGTGCCAAACCTTTATTAATTGATATATGCTAAAGTCAAAATTGGACTCACACGAATTTGACCAGCAACGAAGATTTGTCAGTATGCAAAACCCTAGCTATCAAGATGGCCGCCGCAGCCCGGGAAGAGCATAATATTAAAGGTTAATACATAAATTCTCTTTCAAACTATCACCATTTATCATTTTTTTAAATTAATTATATATCAGATTATTCCCCTTAACTTATTGAAAATATTAAATTACCTCTTTTTAGGACACGTGTTAGTTCACAAATAATATATGAAAAATATGTGCCAAACAGTAATAAGTGGATAATTTGATATTTTTAACAAATTTTATGGTGATAATTTAACATTTTCAACAATATATTATATATTTCTTATATTTTAAAAAAAATTGAATGGTTAATATGATATTATTTTCATCAAGTTTGAGGGGTAATCTAACATACAATTAGTTCATAAAAAAATTTGATAAACGATACTCCCTAGTTTGAGGAGTAATAATTTAGGGAAAAATTTATTAATAGTTTAGGAGTAATATTTTCATCAAGTTTGAGGAGTAATAGTTTAGGGAAAAATTTATTTATTATCCCTAATATTAATTAATATATATGCTTTAAAAATTATAGCAACTTAATTAATTATCTCTCCCCCATTTTGGCTCCATTCATGACAGAGAATTACAAAAACAAAAGAATTGAATGGGATATAGGCCACGGTAAAACGTTTTACACCTACTAAACAGAAATTTAATGATCCACTAACATTGAAAAGTATTTAACAATTTAATTAATAATTAACTTTAATGGAAATTAAAACTATTATTTTTTTTGTTAATTTAATTATAGAAGGATGAAGTTAACAAAAGTAAAATCTGATTTCCCTTTTTGACATATAAAGAAAGCAGAAGATTTTTCTTTAAATTAATAATTCTTATTTATGCCATACATTTTGTAATTCCTAAATTAACATCAGTAACTCTATATGGAGGTAGCACGTATACTTTTTCAGTTCTCAACTTTTACCAGCAATAATAATTCTAATGAGTTAAAAGGGAAAAAAAATAATTTATAATCTAATCAAGGAAAAATTTTTCAACACTGAAAATCAATTGGATATTGAATTTAACAAGACATATTTTGTCCAATCATTAATAAATCTCTGAAAATTTTGTTATTTATTTTGTTTGCAAGGTTTTGGGTTAATATATTTCCTTTAATTTACTAGAATTATTTTTAATAAAAAATTGATAATTAAAAAAAGAAAATTATTTGCCAGCTTAACATATAGCTAACGGACTAAAGAGATAAATGATTATATAAACGAAATAGTATCAACTTGACAAGATTTTTTATTTTACCCCTCAATTATATATGTATCATAAAGAAAAGCCATTCAACACTTATCTGAAAACTTTATTTTTTCTAAATTTTAAATGCTTGTTTCAGACGCTAACCAATATTGGTATAATTGGAAATAACATATGAAGGATCTTGTTGATGAAAATGCATGTTAATCATCATCATCATCCTTAAATATTATTATTACTTGATTATATATCCTCAAAATAATATAAAGAGGAAACAAGTTATGCAATGGGTAGGCCTTTTCCTGGAAGAAATATTTTTCGATACATAGCACATGTATTAGCAGTAGTTTGTATGCTACACAATACGTATATTAACATATATGTATTTTGTGTATCTAGATTAGGGTTTGAAGTTGCAAAGAAATTCACAAAACCACAAAAGTTTAGTTAGAATGCAAATGAAACCATGAACTTGCAGAAATTTCTTCTCTATAACCAAGCAGTTTCACACAAATGATACCATATTTTATTATTCTTATTATTAGAAAATGGTCATATCTCCTCTCTCCCTCTCTAGAAGTCCATCCAAATGGCTATAAATACTAACGAATCCATGCAAATTTCATACACCATAAACAACAAGCTTTCTTTTTACCTAATTCCAACGTAACTATGGCTAGGCAGAGTGATGTTTTAGTGTCAAAAATTGGGATAATTGGAGCTGGAGTCAGCGGTTTAGCAGCTCTTAAGCAGCTATCACACCACAGTCCAATTGTTTTTGAGGCCACTGATTGTGTTGGTGGAGTTTGGAAAACTTGTTCTTTTCATTCTACAAAACTCCAATCTCCTCGTTGTGATTACGAGTTCACTGATTTCCCTTGGCCTAATAGAGACGACCCAACTTTTCCTTCTTACGTTGAAGTTTTGGATTTCTTAAACTCTTATGCTCGACATTTTGATCTTTTTAAGTATATCAGTTTCAATTCCAAGGTGGTCCAGCTCCGATTTATCGGTGACCGTCAACCTAGAGATGACATGCTCTCCGGCGAGTATGGTATCCTCCTTCCTGGTCAACCGGCTTGGGAAGTTGCCGTGCAAACTAATGGATCAGATAATATTCAGGTTTGTAAAGTCTCGAATCTTAATTATTCGTTGAAAATGGATCAGATTTGATGTACCCTTTTTGATGATTGGCTTTTGGATAAAATTAGATGATTAATTAATAATTGTTTGATTAATTTGCAGTGGTACGCATTCGAGATGCTGGTGGTTTGCACTGGAAAATATGGAGATATACCTAAAATTCTAGGATTTCCAAAAAACAAAGGACCTGAAATATTCAAAGGAAAGGTATTGCATGCTCTAGATTACTGCAAACTTGACAAGGAAGCTGCAACTCAATTTCTCAAAGGAAAGAAAGTTGTTGTTGTTGGCTTCAAAAAATCTGCCATTGATTTGGCTTTGGAGTGTGCTCAGGCTAACCGAGGTATTTTTCCACCTATCTTTCTCATTTTATTTTTCAATTATCTAATTTGTATTTATAGAAGATTAGATATCGGAACTGAGACATATTTAAATACTTGAAATGTAATGTAGTATTTATCATTTTTTATAAATATATTCGGCATAAACATAAAGTAGTGAGTCAGTAAGTGTTGGATTAAATAATTATTTTAAAAAAATAGTTAGATGTCAGGTCGAATATTATTTGAGAAAGCTCACTATTGTCTAACACGCATTTTCTTGTCTTTCTCACCTTTGGCTAGCTAGTTTGGTTGGATACGGAAAAACAAATACATGCTTTGTTTTTCCGTCTAAAATTTGTTAAATTTCGCAATCTATTTGGTTTATAAAATCATTTGACTTGTGCTCCTTTTGCAAAAATATAAAGCCTGTTGAAGATCCTTTCTCGGTTTCCCAGTAATTACACCTTGATGTTTAATTAGCAATTTTGTTGATTTGGCTTTTATTCTTTTCAATTGACTTCACCAAAATGTTGTTAGGTGCATGAGACCCCCAAGTACCAAAAAGGAATAATATTGCATAGTTCTTTATGACTACACAAAAATTCATTAATAATTTATTTTGTTGACCTTATTAAGAAGTACAAAAAAAAAGTATGCAGTTTTTTGTATTAAATTTTTTGACCCAACATACTCAAAATCATAACTGCTTTATGAAAATTTTTTGTCTAAATTGAATTTAAACAAAATTTATAAATTCCATAAAATGTGTATTGATATTTATGTATAATAATAATTATTTTACTTTTTTCAATTAACTCTATATATTTGTCATTTTATCATTAATTTGGTCCATTTAATTGCGTTTATGTTTATGTTAAATTTTTTACGTTAAATAAGATAGGTGGAATATGCATGGGTTTAGTGCCTTTTTCTGCTTCTCATTTCTTATGTGGGGTCTGTCTCATAGTGGACTAACGTTGTTTTAGAAATTTCTCAAAAAGGGAAAATAAAAACAAGAATTTTGAAAATTCCCAACTCCATATTTGGCCAATTTTAAAGAATTAAAAATTCTTTCCTTACTTATTTCGTACATCTCATTAGGAGAAAGTTTCAAACTCCCACTCAGTGCTTGCTAAAACCAGCTCACTTGGATATTCCTAATTTAATTCAATTAATTCCTTATATTCCAAAAAATTATAAAATTAAGTTTGATAAAAATCTGTTTAAATTTGGACCAAAGACACATAATAACATGATTATTATATGATACAAAGGTGAAGTTTAGTGATCTGTAAAAGAAATTAGAGTTAATAATTCTAATAACATTTTGTTACAGGTTGAATTATATTACATATTTAACAAAACAGATGCTTAATTACTAATCTGATCTGCAATTCCGTGTTGGATATATATGTTGCAGGTGAAGACGGCCAACCGTGCACCATGGTAATTAGAGGTTTACATTGGACTGTTCCTCATTATTGGGTATGGGGTTTGCCATTTTTCTTGTTCTTTTCTACAAGAACTTCTCAACTAATCCATGAAAGACCTAATCAGAGACTGCTAATGGCACTACTCTGCCTAATTTTATCTCCAATGGTAAGTTCTATTTATCAGACACCTTTCTCATTTTGGTATCAAAAGTGCTTAAAAAAGTGCCTAATTGTATTGAACTTTGCAGAGGCATATAGTTTCCAAGTTCATAGAGTCGTATCTGCTGCATAAACTTCCTCTACAGAAGTATGGATTAAAGCCTGATCATCCTTTCATCGAAGATTATGCTTCGTGCCAGATGGCTATCCTGCCAGATGAATTCTTCCCCGAGGCTGATAAGGGAAACATTCTGTTCAAGAAAACTTCGAAGTGGTGGTTCTCTAGGGAGGGACTTGTGTTTGAAGATGGCTCTGAATTGAAAGCTGATATTGTGATTCTTGCTACCGGTTATGATGGGAAGAAGAAGCTCAAAAATATTATGCCAGAACCTTTCTGCAGTCTGTTAGAGTATCCTTCTGGTCTCATGCCCTTGTACAGGTTAACCATTTCACAAAACCTGTTCTATAATAGTTAGCTTCCGCCGATGATGATTCGAAACTTATAATTAATGTTTTTGCAGGGGAACAATTCATCCAATGATTCCAAACATGGCTTTTGTGGGATACATAGAAAGCGTTTCGAACCTTCACACAGCAGAGCTGCGTAGCATATGGCTAAAAAGACTTGTTGACAAGAAATTTACCCTACCAACTGCGGAGAAAATGCTTGAGTATGTGGGCAAGGAGATTGAAGTCATGAAGAGGAGCACTAGATTCTATAAAAGGCATTGTATCTCCACTTATAGCATCAACCACAGCGATGAAATCTGTCAAGAAATGGGATGGAGTTCTTGGAGGAAGACGAGCTTGCTTGCTGAAGCATTTAGTCCTTATGGCAGTCAGGACTACATATGAGAAATGGCTTATAGCAAGCATATTGATATCTGATGCCATTCTTTATTTCTAGATATAACAATAAGCATATTAATACTTACGTAGAATATGCATAAGAGAAATCTTTGATCTGTATGTCTTAAAAAAAAAAATAAGACCCCCTTTTTTTTTCCTTCAAGTTATCAAGAAATCTGTGATACGGGCACCGGAGTTTGCTGATGTTTCCACTAAATATTAATTATCGAGCACATTGATAAACTGAACAATCTTTATCTAAGGCCATTAAAATCTGACATTTGCATTGCATCTCTAATTAGAAGCCGTACTTCATTTCATGGGAGTTTATTTATATATGAGTTGGCTAATAACAAGGATTTGTCTACTGCAAGAATGTAGTTGAACTCACAAAGAAGAGATAAAAAGTGAAAAAGTAACATAGCAGAAAATGAAGGTTCAAAGCAGTGTTATTAAAACTGGACCGGTCGGTGGAACTGGTTTAACAATAAACCGTCAGCTGATCCGATTGATTTGATAGATGAAAACCGAATTTAATAAAAACCGAAAAAAGCTATTTCAAACCGTCAGAAAACCGGGTTAAATGATAATAAACTGATTTGATTTTAAAAAAACCAATTTTTTGTTCAAAATATTCATACCATATATTTTTTGCTGGAAAAAATAAAATAAAATTATAAATAAAAAATAATTAAAATTTAAAAAAGTTAATGAAATTTTTATGAATAAAATAAAATTTTATAATTTATATTTGAAGAATTTCTTTAAAATTTTACAATTTTTTACTATATTTATCTTAATTTTTTGTTATAAATGTTGAATAACTTGAAAATATAGTCTTATTATTAATGTTTGATGATAAATGTATTTTTCTAAACTATTTTTAATTTTTTTACATAGTGATATTTTCATAATATTTATATAAAACTTAAAAAATAATATATTTTTTAAAAAAAGAAAAAACCCGATTGAATCTCAACGAACCAGTTGAGCCATAAATCCTTGAGCTCTTCAATTCTTTATCCGGTTCGATTTTAATAACATTGGTTCAAAGACTTCTAAGTAGTTTCAAGGTTTCATCGATATGCTTTTCCTATTGGACCTGTTTTTAGAGACATTGATGGGCACTTCCTCGAAGCCATCTTGGGTCACTGGCCCGGGGTATGTTCTCCTTGAATTGCTGAAGGTTTGGCACTTCGGTCTATCTTAGCCTGGATTGAAAACAACATCCAGTTTTAAGGAATCATTTTCACCGATGTATAGAAAATCTCATTTGCTTTTTTGCAATAATTTAGATGATTTTTCTGATTTTGATTGTAAATCTTTTATTTTTTGTAGTCAAAACATTAAAATTATTTGGATTAGTAGAAATTACAACTCTGAAATTCATAATCTAGCTAGAACTTTAGTTTTATACGAACCTGCTAAGATTTGAAATTCTATTTTTCTTGTTTGTGATCTTTTCTTTTATAAAGATCATGTTTTACTTCAAAAAAAAAAGTTCATACAGCTTGGTTGAAAAAAAAAGGGGTCATAAATCAAGTCTAGGAATTATTTTTCTGTAAGTTAAAAGAAGTCGCATGATAAGAATATTGGTTCCTTGAAAGTCTTACTCTTACTGCATCCAAAAAAAAAAAAATTAAATAATTATTCATTAGAGCATAAATTCAACAAAATTTTCTGCAAAAAATATTATAAACTGGCTGTTAATAAGTTGTTGTGTATATAAAAAAATATGATTCTCACTGTACATCGTTTCCAAGAAATATATATATATATATATATATATATATATATATATATATGCACACACATTACTGCTTAACTGTACTATTTATTATTTTTCTAAAAAAACTATCATTTCACTGTCGAGTAAATTTTAATTTTTTTTTCTTTCTTACGACGGGACGGGAGAAGGAAATAAAAAGACTCTTCCCAGACATCTCCTTTAAATCCACAGTAGCATACTACTAAAGAGACTCGAAAATTTCAACTTAATCATACTTTCAATTATTCTGTAAGTTAATATATCTAAATTCTATGGATTTTAGTCTTTAAAAAATATATTAAAAAAAGTATACATAATTTAATTCAAAATTTCGGTAAGAAGTTGAAGACAGCTTAATTTAGCCGCGGTGAATGGGGTCTTTTGACGGAGTGAATTGTTTCTAACTAGCCAAATGGCGAGTCTTTATTGGTTTTATTGTGTCCAATGGCATTTATAATTTAGAGTGCAGTGTCAATAAAGACAAACATTATTACAGGGAAAAAAAAAGTCAAAACATTTTAAGGCACGTGTGTTATAAGGAAAATACGTAGAAATTGTTGAGAGTTTTGAATCAATAAAACCCGACTTGACCATTAACTTTATACCATTTATTTTCCGTGGACAGCTATGTAGTATTTTGATTTCAAGAAAGCCTACGCACCTTTATTTTTCAAATATTTAAAATTACAACTATACATCAACTAAATTTACCGAAAAAAAAATCATTACAGATAGTTTGCAAACTTTATTTAAGCAAAGATGCTACAGCGGTTCTTGTCATGTGAAGTGAAGATAAAAATAATGGGAAACAAGCTCTAAAATTACCATTTCCAGTAGTTAATTTAATTTGCAAGTGATTGATTAGACAGACTATCCTACTACCGCACAATTAGGATTATAATAATTATGTTATTTTTAATTTTGCTCTTATTTTTAATTTAGGTACTTTCTCTATTTTTTAATTAGTAAAAATATAATTTAGTCAATTATGAATATTTCTTAAAGAATTTATGTTTTTAATCATTGTATACATATCATAAAGGACGTTTGAAGTAAAATAGAGATATTGAAAGTACTGTTCATGCCTGAAGGGCGTCGTCGAAGACATTGAAACCCGCAGCAGCTGCCTATAAAATCATAATCTGATCCCGCAAATGGCAACTATGGGATCAAACTCTCATTGATAGACGTGCCCACAACCCAACAGATGTCTCATTCTTTTTCGGTAAACGTGCATACATTAAATTTCATAGTCAATTGCTATAGGATTGACTTAAACCACATCAATTCCATAAATAAAATCTAAAACACCCCATTTTTATAAATAATTTTTCATTTCACATTATTTATAAAAAAGTCCCCACACAGCAAGGGGATAAAATTTGTATTAGCCACTAATATTCTTATGTTTTTATGTTAATGCCAAAATTAGCCAAATTAAGAGTTTATGATAGCTTTCAACAAAATAAAATTGCAATTTTGGAAATCTTTATGATTTTATTAATTTAATTACATTGTTTTTTTCTGGTTTTAAATTTTGATTTTTGTGTGTTATTATTCTATCAATCCCAATTATTTATAAGGTTTTGTTAATCACTTAGTTGCATGATTTTTTTATGGTTTTCTTTAACATACTTTCCCAACTTTAAATTAATATATTTTAATAAAAGTTTTAAATTGTACTAACTAGAAGTTTTAAAAAATAACTATTAAATCTTTCGTTAATTAACTAATTTTTAGTAGGCTGTCCATAAAATCTAAATTAACTTAAAAATCTGGAGTTATTTTTGGCTGTTAGTTTAAACTGTTATTTAATAACCTTTTAGTCTTGGAGTGCATTACAAATTAAAATTCATTGATTTTATTCTTATTATAGAAAGCAATATATATGATTTACAATATTAACCTAAATTATTTTAATTACATAAATAAACTAACTTAATTCATGTGTGTATTGTTATGTCTTAATTACAATCAAATTAATACTCATATTTTATTTATATTTAGTACTTGGTAAAATTATACAAATAAAATTACAAAATATGGATATAATTTTTTTTGTTTGAATTTACTATAGTACATAAATAAACAGAAGAAATAAGAAAATTATGTAATGGTACTTATCAAATGATCAAAATAAAAAATAAATCTAGAAAAATTATACTATATATAAATATAAATCTTCAGGAATGTATGAATATAAATTTGTTCAAATTTACAATTTTTTTATAATAAATTTTTTAATTACTGTGTGATTCTAAGTTTTTGATGGACACAACAACTTTTAGTCTTTCTTTTTTCTCCCATTAATTAATAATTATTAAATACTGTTTAGAAAGTGAAATATTGAACCTAGAAATATATGCACTATATATATGTATATATAAAGAAGGAAGAACAAAAACACAAAGCCAATAAAATTTCAAGGCCCTTAAGCGTTTATTATCCTGTTCGAGAAACTCTGCCATCTATTGAGGAGGTTCGTTAAACCAACTGAATCTCTCATTGCGAATACCTTCAGTTTTGATTAAAGCATCCGTTACCTGATTAACCTCTCTTTTGACATGAATGAGACACACTTGCCATCTACGTTCCATAAGACTCTTAACATCCGACACCAAATTTGAAAGATGATGTTCCAGGTCGACTTGATTGTTTAACTGATTAACAATCTCTATGCTATCCGATTGAACTACCTCTTTATTCCACTTCTTCTCCCATGCCAACTCCAACCCCTTTTTAATTGCCCATAGCTTTGAATATAGTGAACCTGCATTGTTTAGTTTCAGAGAAACCTCCTAACCAAGAGCCTATGTTGTCTCGAAAGACCCCACCAGTCCTGTTACTGTTATTGCCAGTTTGAACCGCACCATCTGTGTTTAAAGCCACCCAACCCATGTTTGGAGGCTGCCAACTCACCACGGCATTATCATCCCTCCTCCTCGAGTATGCGACATCCTTTAAAGAAGATAAACAAAACAAGTCGGACTTGACAACACTAATAATCATCTTAATTTTTGACTGACAAATGATCATTGAGTTCGTAAAAACTCCCTTATTTCTCCATCTCCGTAGATACCACACTGTGAACCCAAATAAAATACACCAGTCGAGAGCATATCTTCTTGAAAACCTTCCCTACAAGTTCAAGGTTAGCCAGTTTACACAAGTACCAGAAAAGAATTCTGCTCTCTCCCATGTGTTGAAAAGCCTAGTCTAGACCTCTGTTACCTTTGGACAATCTTTCAAAACATGCAAGAGATCTTCCTCCCTTTGTCTGCACATAGGATAAACCAGTGAATCAGCAAGATGCCTTCTAACTCTTTCCTTGTTAGCGAGCAACCTGTTATGAAAACAGAACCAAAGAAAACACCTGATTTTCTGAGGCCCTCCCCATTTCCAAACCATCTGCGACTTCCTGATCGTCCTATTATTCAAATCTTTCTGAAGAGCTTTATACGCCGATTGGACTGAGAATCTCTCAGATGTCAAAGCCTGCCATACAATGGTATCCATTCCCATAGAAGCATTTGCCGGTGAACATTCACAGATTCTGTTTACTACCGTTGGTGGAAGAAGAGGGATGATTCTGTATAAATTCCAGCAACCCGTAGCCATAACTGCATCTCTAACTTTCCATTCCTTCATATCATTTAGAAGTGCCCCTAAAACTTGATCAACTAATCTGAAGCTTTCGCACCACTTATCATACTAAAATCTCGCATGTCGACCATCCCTCAGACAAATGCTTGTGTTATTGGAGACAAAAGCCCAAAGTCTAACCAAGTTTCTTGTTGGAGATTTGATTCAAAATCTGTTACATGAAAATGCTGATTAATTAGTTATTTTGTTAGCTATGAGATAGGAGTAATTTATGTCTTTTTACTCGGTCAAAATAAATATCAGTTAGTTGCTGATTTTTCTCATTGTTTGTTACACGTTAGCCTACAAATAGGCATTGTTTATGGTCCTTATGATATGAAGAAATAATAATAAGTCCTCTTTTTTTCAATAGTGCAGAATTTCTCTTGTTTTCAGTTCTTTTATAACAGCTGATTTCCTCTTAAAAACAAACATTTGGTATAAGAGCTTTTTTGGGCGTTTCCACATGGCAAACAATAGCACTGCAGTGAATATAGCCCAACCTTTCATGCCAATTTTCCATGGAGATAATTATCAGTTTTGGAGCACCAAAATGAAAACGTTGTTCAAGTCAGGAATTGTGGGACTTGGTGGAAAATGGCTACAATGAGAAAGACGAGGAGACTAGGCTTAGAGAAAACAAAAAGAGAGATTCGAAGGCTCTTTTCTTTATATAGCAAGCTGTTCATGAATCATTTTTTTCAAAAATTGCAGCACTCTCAACCGCAAAGGAGGCATGGATAACCTTACAGCTGGCATTTCATGGCTCATCTACAGTAATCACGGTAAAGTTGAAGACACTTCATCGTGAATTTGAAAATCTATAGATGAATAATAGTGAATTAGTGCAGGATTTTATGACAAGAGTTGCAGCAATTGTCAACCAGATGAAGTCCTATGGAGAAGACGTCATTGAAAGCAAAGTTGTACAAAAAGTGTTACGAAGTTTAACTCCAAAATTTGACCATGTGGTTGCAGCTATTGAGGAGTTTAAGAACCTGTCCACCTATTCCTTTGATGAGCTGATGGGATCTTTGCAATCTCATAAAGCAAGAATAAACAAAAGAGAAGAGAAGACCGATGAAAAAACATTCCAAGTGAAAGGAGTGTGTTCAACATTGAAGGAGCATGAAAAAGGTACAGGTCGTGGGAAAGGCAGAGGTGGATTTTAAAGAAAAAATCACAACCAAGGCAGAGGAGGCGGAAGAGGATTTGAGCATAGATCAAACAACAATAAAGGCAACATCCAATGTTATCATTGCAAGAGATATGGGCATATGAAAGCAGAATGTTGGTTCATAAATAAACAGGCAAACTTTGCAGAAGAAGTTGGTGAAGAGGGCAGACTGTTCATAGCATATTCAGACATATGACATACAAGCTAAAGTATGGTTTATTGATAGTGGGTGTTCAAATCATATGACCAGCAGGAAGGAAATCTTTAAAGAGCTTGATGAAACTCAAAAGAAGAAGGTCAAATTGGGTGATGACAAAGAGATGCAAGTGGAAGGCATAGGAACAATAGCTCTTAAAACTAGCCAAGGTAAAACTAAGCTTTTACATGATGTTCAATTTGTTCCTAACTTAGCTCATAATTTGCTGAGTGTTGGATAACTTATGGCTAGCGAATATGCTATTATTTTTGACAATGATGCATGTGTGATTAAAGATAACCAATCGGAACAAACAATTGTCACTGTTCAAATGACAAAAAATAGAATATTTCCATTTGAAGTCTCCACTTTGAATGATTTTGCATTGGTTGCAGGAGAACAAAACAATTCCAAATTGTGGCATCTACGATATGGACATCTGAATGCAAAAGGATTGCAACTGCTGGAAAGGAAGAATATGGTCCATGGATTACCAAAAATTCAATCTTTTGATTTATGTGAAGGCTGCATTTATGGCAAGCAAACTAGGAAGTATTTTCCTACCGAAAAAGCATTAAGAGCCTCAACATGTCTTGAATTAGTTCATGCTGATCTATGCGGTCCCATGAATACTGAATCACTTGGTGGAAATTATTACTTTCTCTTGTTCACAGATGATTTCAACAGAATGAGTTAGGTATATTTTTTGAAATTCAAGTCTAAAACATTTCAGAATTTCAGAAAATTTAAAGCACTGGTAGAAAAACAAAGAGGTACACGTATCAAAGTACTTCGCACAGATAGAGGTGGTGAATTTTTGTCAAAATAATTCATTCATTTCTGTGAGGAGAATGGAATTCAAAGGGAGCTGACTGCACCATATACGCCAGAACAGAACGGAGTTGCTGAATGCAAAAATAGAACAGTGGTGGAGATGGCAAGGATTCTGATGAAAGAGAAAGGTTTACAAAACCAAATATTGGGCAGAAGCTGTTGCAACAGTAGTGTACCTGTTAAATCTCTCACCAACAAAAGCCGTTCAAAATATCACTCCATATGAAGCTTGGAAAGGGACAAAACCAACTGTGAGTTTTTTGAAAATTTTTGGTTGCATTGCTTATGTTTTAATTAATGCTCAAAATCGCCAAAAATTATATGAAAAATCAATTAAATGTATTTTTGTTGGTTATTGTACTGAGTCAAAAGCATATAAATTGTATAATCCTATAACTGGCAAGACAATTCTCAGTAGAAATGTAATTTTTAATGAGGCAGCTAGCTGGAATTGGAGAATTAATGATGGGAATGAGGAAGCTCAGCCCTAAATTCCATTAATGGAGGAAGCAAATTCAGCCCCAATACAAACTAATTTAGCAGCGGTAACTCCAAGCAATTCTACTTCAACTCCAAGCAGCTCAGCAGGTACTCCTAGCAGCAAGAGCTCAAGTGTATCTTCAGATGAGTCACCACCAAGGAAACTTAAATCACTGAAGGAGATTTATGAAACAGGGGAGTTTGCACTAATTGTTCTAGATCCTACAACATATGAAGAGGCAACGAAAAAAGATGAGTGGAGAAAGGCAATGAAAAAAGAGCTTGTATCCATAGAAAAGAATTCAACTTGGGAACTGACAAATCTGCCAAATGAAAAGAAAGCAATAGGAGTGAATTGGATATTCAAAACAAAATTTCATGCAGATGGAAGCATTCAAAAGTACAAGGCTCGTCTAGTAGCAAAAGGATATTCACAACATCAAGGGATTGACTACGAGGAAACATTTTCACCCGTAGCTCGATTTGAAACAATAAGAATGTTCTTGGCATTGGCGGCTCAATTGAAATGGAAGGTGTATCAATTTGATGTAAAATCAGCTTTTCTTAATGGTGAACTTGAAGATGATGTTTATGTCTCACAACTAGAAGGTTTTGAGATTAATGGGCATGAAGATAAAGTGTACAAGTTGAGAAAGGCTCTCTATGGCCTAAAACAGGCTCCAAGGGCATGGTACAGTAAAATTAATGCATTCTTTCATGAAAATGGCTTTGAAAGAAGTCCAAACGAGCCTACTCTTTATCTGAAAAAGCAAGGGGAAGCTGATTTTTTAATAGTATGCTTATATGTAGATGATATAATCTACATGGAATCAAGTTCAAAGCTTATAGAAGAGTTCAAGTACAACATGATGAGCACCTTCGAAATGACAGATATGGGACTGCTGCACTATTTTCTTGGATTAGAGATACAACAAGATGAAGATGGAGTATTCGTTTCCTAAAAGAAATATGCTCAGCATATTTATTAAAGAAGTTCAACATGTCAAATTGCAAGATGGTGGCTACTCTAATGAACAAGAACAAAAAATTCAAGAAAGAAGATGGAGAAGTAGCAACAAATCAGAAACAATTTAGAAGTTTGGTCGGTGAGTTAATATATTCAACACACACAAGGCCTGATATTTCTTTTTCGGTTGGGGTTATGTAAAGGTTCATGAGCAATCCATCAAGAATACACTATGGAGCAGCAAAGAGGATCCTCAGGTATATTGCAGGCACAATCAATTATGAAATTTGGTACACTCATGTAACAAATTTTAGATTGGTTGGATTTACTGATAAAAATTGGGTGACCTCATCAGGTGACAGAAGAAGCACTTCTGGAAATATGTTTGGGCTTGGATCAGGTGCTGTCACTTAGTGTTCTAAGAAACAACCAATAGCAGCCTTGTCAACAGCAGAGGCAGAGTATCTTGCCGCTACTACAACAGCTTGTCAGTGTGTTTGGCTTAGAAGGATGTTAAGCAATTTTCATCAGAAGCAAGAGAAGGGAACTGCACTTTATTGTGACAATGTTTCAGCAATTGCAATGGCAAAGAATCCAGCATTTCATAACAACACAAAGCATATTCAGCTGAGATTTCATTTCATTCATGAGTTGGTGGCCAAGCGAGAAATAACTTTGAAGTTCTGTCCCACTGATATCCAAGTTGCAGATATCTTCACCGAAGCCTTGTCTAGTCATAAACATGCTTTTCTTAGAAACTTGCTTAGAGTATGTGATTTTGAATCAAGGAGGAGTGTTGGAAATTTGATTCAAAATCTGTTACATGAAAATGCTGATTAATTAGTTATTTTGTTAGCTATGAGATAGGAGTAATTTATGTCTTCTTACTCAGTCAAAATAAATATCAGTTAGTTGCTGATTTTTCTCGTTATTTGTTACACGTTAGCCTACAAATAGGCATTGTTTATGGTCCTTATGATATGAAGAAATAATAATAAGTCCTCTTTTTTTTAATAGTGTAGAATTTCTCTTGTTTTCAGTTCTTTTATAACAGCTGATTTCCTCTTAAAAACAAACATTTCTCCAAACCGGAGTAGAACGACTTGTTTGGGTAGTTATCTCACCATCATCCTTCTTCTTAATATACTTTCCACACATCACCTGAACCCATAAGGCATCATCTTCTTTTATAGATCTCTAAACCAGTTTTGCCATAAAAGTTTGATTTAAAGCCATCAAATTTCGAAAACCCAACCCACCTTCATTCTTCGGTCTGCACATTTTCTCCCAACTAAGCAAGTGGATCTTCCTTTGATCTGCGTCAGAACTCCATAGAAAATCTCTGCATAGTTTCTCAATTTTGTTGTATACCTCTTGGGGAAACACCATGGTCTACAATGCGTAAATCAACACCGACTGGACTAAAGTGACACGTCCCGCAAAGGAAAGAGAGCTTGCCTTTCACCTACTGAGCCGATTTCTGATCCTATCTATTAAGAAATACAAATAATGACTCTCATTCCTATCGTTAACGATAAGGACCCCAAGATGGTGACCCAAGTTGGAAGTGAGAAGAAATCCAGACTTCTCCTCTAATTTTTGTTGGAAACCCTAGAATTAATTTAGACAATAATAATCATGTTAAATCATCAAGAAAAATAAAATCTATAGCGAAAGCGTACCTGAATTCATCGTTTAATTAAATTACCAAAGTTTTATGGCTTATGATCTTTTAAATTGATAGATAAGAAAAAATATGTCTACTATAGATGGGAATAGAAAGACAACTTCCTTATATCTATAATTTGGAGACCATAACCCTTTTATATAAAAAGGTTTTCTTTATTTCTAATTTAGTCCATCATAAAATTAGAAATTATAAAAGGGTATCTATACATTTAATCCATACTTATAATATTATTATTATTAACCCACTTTACTTTCTACTAAATTAGATCACTTTAATATTTAGGCCAAGTCTTTTAAATGATAGTTATGATATATAATTATTATAATATATATATATATATATATATAGTATATTTGTCCATAAATCCTAATAATTTTCACTTTAAATTAGCTTTGACATTCTTAGAAACAAACAGAGATGTTTTGTCTTTATTAATCTTTTGCCTGAACATTGACAAAAATCTTCCAACACATCACAAATGAGAGACATATTAGCCTCTGTCGCTTCCGCAAATAATAGAAGGTTATCAACAAAAAACAAATGGAGATCGAAACCTCATTTCTACCCATTTTAATAGGTTTTTACAGCCCTTCATTAACTGCTTTGTTTATCACCTGAGATAATCGTTCGATGCATAGAGAAAAGATGTATGGAGATAGTGAGTCTCCTTGTCGCACTCCCCTAGTTAGTTTAAAGGAGTCTGACACCTTACCATCCCACAAAATCCTTGCACTACTGCAATCCCAAGTATTAGTCAAGACTTTAATGAAAGATTGCAGAAAACCTGCTTCAATCAATGTATCATAGATAAAGTCCCATTGTAAATGGTCATATGCTTTTTCCAGATCCACCTTTATTATCATCCAAACTTTCTTACCTTGTTTGAGACTCATAGAGTGGACCACTTTCTTGAGTGATGAGAATGTTATCTATGATTTGCCTACCAGGAACAAAGCTCGACTGGTTTTTGCTGATGAGCTTGACTAAACAAGGTTTAATTCTATTTGCTAAAACCTTCATTAAAACCTTAAAAATTATAGGAAGTAAACTTATTAGCCTGAAGTTTGCAATGGTGGATGGCTTATCTTTTTTGGGAATAATCGTAATAAGCGACTGGCACATCATCGGATCCAACTGCTTCCCACTTAAACTGTCACTTACAAAATGGAAAACAGACTATATCACAACATCCCAATTGCTCTGGAAAAAGCCGATATATATATCATTATTACCAGGAGCTTTAAATGGTTTCATGCTAAACATCGCTTCATGAACTTCAGCTTCTGTAACTCCTGCTTCTACCAAATTCACATGCCTTCTAGGAAGCTTGGCAAACTGACCTCAAATGGGGTAGGTCAAAGCAAACTCCTTCTCCTCTGAATAAAGCTTCGCATAGTAAGACATCGCATTCACTTTTAGCTCTTCCTTATTTGAACTCCACCTACCATCAGTCAATTGAAGCCTATCAATCTTGAGTCTATGCTTCTTACTTCGATGTTTATTATGAAAATAACTTGTATTTCTGTCTCCTTCCATAATCCAGTCAACATTGGACTTTTATTTCCACAAAAATTATTTTTGGCTAAGCACATTCTCATACTCACATCTGACTTTAGATTCAAGGTGAGACAAAAAATGAGAATGCCATTTTTCAAGCTCTCGGCCTATCCTATTTAACCTGTTCAATAGATTCTTCTTGCTCCAAAAGATATTACCAAAAACCTCCTTATTTCACACCTTAACCTTCTCTGCAAAATCAGCTATAGCTGAATTAGCATTCACGTTTGGGTTCCAGTTGTCTTTAACAAAGGAAGAAAAGTCTTTATGGAAGAGCCAGGGGGCCAAAAATTAAAAAAAAGGAGCTCTAATTCTTGGATCCAATTTAGAGGGCATAGAAAAAAAATAGGACGATGATCTGACCCCACTCTAGGTAAATGGTGGATGTTAGAGTGTTTAAATTTTCCATTCAAATTGCACACTGCTTTATCCATCCTTTCCTGAACATTACCCCTTTGCCAAGTAAACTTTGGCCCTTGGAACCCAAGATTAACTAAATTACATTTAATCGTACACTCTTGGAACAAAGAACATGATTTGCTACGCTTTGGAGAGCCACCTAATTTTTCATGGGCAAACAAAAAATAATTAAAATCCCCAGCCAAGCACTAAGGTTTTGAAAACCCATTGTTGAGGCTAATGATATCTGTCCATAATTTTCTCTTATTTAAAGCGATGAGATCACCCTAAACCACTGTAAAAATAGACTCTGACTGGTCTTAATGGTTAATCCTCAAGTTCATCCATTGATAAGAGTGAGAAAAAACACTGATATTGACAAAGCTGTTTCAAAAAATTCAAATACCTCCTGAAAATCCCATTGCTTCTACTCGAAAAGAGCAATCAAAGCAAATTCTTTTTATAATTCTATCCGCCATAATTCCACTCACTCTAATTTCTAAAAGAACAAGAATAGACACCCTGAATTGTCTACAAAAATCTTTCACAATAGAAACAAACTTACTTGAACTAGCCCTTTGGCAATTCCAAATTAAAAAATTAATATCCATCATCAGCAAAATTGTAAATAAGACCAACAACAGTAGCATCAGTTCTGAAGAGAGTTACCTTCTTCAGTGCCACCTTAATAGCATTCGGGTTCCCTATGCTTTACTCCTATCTGATGTTATCAAAGTGTTCATTAGCTGAAAAATTGCTTTGTCGACAGAACCATCTGGAACTCGTGGGATATAAGTGATCTTCAAGTTGTTCTTTGCTTTCTTCTTCATTTGTAAGTTTGGGGGTCCACTTCCAATGTTTTTTCTAGATTTTAAATTCCTATGAGAATTAAATTTGGAAGAAGATGAAAGTATAGGGGGGGTTTTCAGCCACCATTGCAACATGCTTGTTCTCATCCAAAACATTAGTTACTAAATTTTAAAAATCACCCTTTAGTTGACCATCCAAATTAATTCTCTAATTTATTTCCAATACAGTGTCATTCTCTATGGCAGTCTGTTCTTGAATGCCTAGTTCCTTTGTTTGATCCACTGAACTAATATTATTTTTTCCCAACTCTTCCATCTCTGCAGCAGCATCTTTATAGATCATCAGGTCAGTCTCTACACCTCCGTTCTCGTTATTAGACAGAGTTATTTTAGCCTGTTGTCTATATTTGTATTTGACATGCTCTACGTTTGTTCCACCCTCATATTGTCCTATCTGGCCAGCTAAATTTTCTGACTTCCCCATCACACCTGTAACCTCCTTTTCGCCATTATCATTACCCCCATTCCCCGCTTCAAACAGAGCATTTGACATTAAAGCACTAATATGCGACCTAGCATTGATCTTATTTTTTCTTGATTCTCTCGTACTAGAGGCCTGGATCTTTCCTCTGTGCCCCTTCCTCGACACCATCATCCAAGGGCTATACAAAGTGGTTTCATGACATGGATTATCCTGCTTCAGTGTCTTAGAGACTAATACACCTTAAAGAGGGACTGCAATATTGTTTTCAATTCCTGCATTATGATCCTATATGCACATATCCGATGTGTGTCCATATTTGCCGCATTTAAAACATATTCTCAGATGTCCCTCGTACTTTATTCGATGTAAACTCCCATTAAGCTTGAACTTAGATAGCAATGGTTTTGTGAGGTCTAGTTCCACTGCTATGCGAGCAAACCTCCCCCTCTCCGACTGAGATGTATTAAAATCAATTTTAACCAATCTACCTAACACCTGACTAATTTTTCAAAGAACTCTTTTGAGATATCTGTGCAATGCCATCCCAGGAATTTGAACCCAAGCCACTACTGCCAATAAATCATCATTTTCAGTTTAGAACTTAGGGTGCCATGGTTGAATCGTGAAATAATGGCCAATGACAGTCTAAGTACCGCATAATAAAACTTTAAGGTAATCCTCCTTATCCTCAAACTGCATCAAAAAAAAATATTCTCCAAATCCACAACTTTATACTCTCCCATTATGCTCCATAAATTCTCTATTCTATAACACAAAAAGTTATAACTGACATATTTGCCTAACATCTTCACTACCACCTATTGCCTCCACGATTTTGCCAACCTAGCCTCCAGGCATTCTGAGATAGTTATTGAAGGAAGCCTTTTATCCCAATCGATGGAAATCTCATTATCATCCATCACCTCTATAGACTGTGTCTGCCCCTTCCACATCCATGCTTCTTGTTTCATCAACCTCATTCTCTTCATTATCAGAAGCCCATACTCTCTCCAAAGGGTCATTAGCGTGCTTAGCCTTACTCAATAAGGCATCATGAAAGGACCTATTGGGTGAAGAGATGTCACCCCCCACTGTTGCTCCGAGCCTCTTTCGTATGTTGCCTTGACTTCTTAGACGACCTGTCATCCAGTGGTGCCTTCTAGGGGTGCTCATGGGACTAGGCGGGGTCGGGGATTCCCCATCCTTGCCCCCGACTCTAGAACGGAGAGAAAATCCCCCCCGTCCCCCACCCCGCGGGGATCCCCATCCCTCGCAGGGATCCCCGTTCTCCGATTTAATGGTTTTTTAATCTTTTTGTCGAGTCTTAATTGTGAAAAAAGTAATACTTCCTAAAAAGTATTCAACTTATAAAAAATAGAAATCTAAATTTGTTAATTTTCTACTTCTAAATATTTTTTTCTGCTGATTTTAGTATAATTCTTATAATTTATACACTATAATAGCATTAGCACCATAATTTATGCACTATAAAAATGTAAAAGCAAGAAAACCGATAACTTCATTGCCTAAATATAAACTAAATATATTGCATTCATTTTTAGCCAAATTAAATGCATTCAATTTACTTTTATCTAAATTTAATATACTATATTCACTTTTGCCAAAAAAAAAACTAAATTTATTTTTACTAAACTAAATTTATTATATTTATTTTTATCCAAACTGAATAAACTGTGTTCAGTTATCCAAATCAAACTCAAATTCAATCTTATTTTAATTGAATGACACATCTTATTTTCAAAAATAATTTTTTTTCTTTTTATTTTTTATAAATTTTAAATTTATTTATTTACTTTTTTTAATATTGATTATTTCCATCAAATTTAAAATTAAATTAAAATCCTCACCTTGCAGTTGCACCAAATAGGGATATAGTTATAGGCATGCAATGAATACGCTGTGAAGGATGATTGATCAAATAGCCAACACAATTTTCAAAATTTGTATATGGAGATTGGGCAAAAGTAAAAATACCTATTCCTTGAGAGCTTTTTTTCACTTATCAAATTATCGAATTGCCTAGTGTAATTATATTGATCTTAATTAATTTAATTGATACTTAATTTTAATTAAAATGTGAATTCAAATGAAATCCAAATTCAAAAAAATTGAATTAATTCAATTAAATTTGGCAATTGAAATTGATTAAAATCCAATTTAATTTCAATTTGAATAGTATTCAATTAAAATTAAATTAATAGATTAAATCCAATTTAAATTAAGTTTACAAATTCAATTTTAATTAAAAATAAGATTGAATTTGAGTTCAATTTGAAAAATAGTATATTTGTTTGGAGCAAAAATGAATATAAGGCATTTAATTTTGGCCAAATTGGATAGAGTGTATTAGCTCTAGTGAAACTGTATACGATCTATCAGCAGCAGGTGTTATTGACAGTGGACAATTAAGGCAATCATAATTAAAAAGAGAAGATCTTTTCACCATTGCTGTGTATTTTTTTTATTATTGCTCTTCACTGTTGGTGTTAAGAAAGCTAAAAAGACAATAGATTTTGTGGCGTTATTTCAAAGTTAACGGTGTTTAACTTATTTAATTAACTATATTTTTTTCTTTTTCTTAATTTTATTTTTCTTTATTAAATTAAAATTATTTCTTTTAAATTTATCTTTTCTAATGTCAAGGAAGATAAAAATTGAATAGAAATTACAAATGTTATTTTAATTGATTTTGCTGCACTACTTTTTATTTTGAGTTGTTCATCATCAACTTACTCATTTCTTTGTGTTGATATGAAATAAATAGCAAATTAATTATATTATATAGAATGCCTCATCTCCTTTTTCAATATATGGATATCTTTTTAATGTGATATTCTATATCAGTGTAATTGTTAATTAATGACTTTTTTTTTTAATTTTTATATCTAGAGCTAATAATTTTATTCATACATGGGAATCATTCTTTTTACTCTATTTAGTTTGGACAAAAATAAACACAATACATTCAGTTGGATAGAAATGAACACAATTTTCTTTTGGGCAAAAGTGGATACAATGTCAAAATTTATATGGAAAGAGCTGCTAATGAATTCGCTTAGAAAATTATATAAATTTAAATTCTTAATTTATTAAATTGAGTAGTAGAGTATTAGTGTTCTCAATTTTTGTACTTTAATTTTTTTTACAAGTGAATTAAAATTAAAATTTAGAAGTGAATTAAAATATGAATTTAAATCCTTCTAAAATATACATGGCATAACAAATCGAATTACATTGTACACAATACACAATATATTATTTTAATATATAATAACAAAACCATTTATGGAATTTACCGTATACAACGTATTATGTTAATAAAGAATAACAACATTGATTATATTGTTTTCGGGAATAAGTGAATATGATGTCGTTAGATTATTAGTTAATATATGTATTAATATTTTACACTAATTGAATATGACAGTATAATGTAGTATTTTAATTTTATATTTGTTACAGTGACGTCCTTCTAATTTATTGAATTCACATGAAGCATCCCAAAAAAAATTGAAAGAAAAATAAAAACTTAAAGTGAATGTTAAAATAAAATTGAATACATCATATACATGACAAAACAAATCTTAATACAATGTATTCACTTGATGAATGACTACATTGTATTTTTCTAGTGTGATAATTGATTATATTTGATTATATTCTGCGGGATGGACACTACAAAAAAAATTGATTTTACCGACAAACAAAATTTCCGTCGCTAAAATAACACATTACCGACGGATTAGCTACGGAATTACAAAAGTGTCGGTAAAAATAAAAACTTGCAAAAATGGCTACGTTTTTAGCGACCAAATTATAAAACGGTCGGTAAATTTGGCGGGAAATAGTGGCGCCATTTTGTAGCGACGGTTTAGCGACGAAAAAAATTCGTCGGCAAAAATATAAATGCTTTTTGTTATGTACCGACGAAAGTTTCGTCGGTAAATAACGGCTGCATATTTTGGCACATATTTACCGACGAAATAGCGACGGAATATTGGGTAAAGGAAATATGAATGGCTGCGACGGTCATTTCCGTCAGTAATCCGTCGTTATGATTTTATTGTATTTAAATAAATGTTTAAAATTTTGTTTTTTTTATTTTTTTATAAAATATCATTTTTTATAAATAAAGCCTAGACTAGATATTTTTTTATTTTAATTATACATAATTTTTTATGTAAAATAATTAATATATTTTAGGTATACTTCTATTTTTTAATTATATATACAAAATATTTTTTGAATGTTTAAATAAAAATTTGTTATATTTTGATGTGATAAGTTCGATTCATACGATTTATATTTTTTATTATTTAAATTTAAACAGATCAATATATAAATGAATTCATGTCATCCTAAATATTTTAAGTCAAATTTAAGATTAATCTACAATAATTTTTTTATAAAATCAAATTTAATTTTATTTTTAACTTAAATAATGGCAGCATATTTTTGCACATTACTGATAATACCATATTAATACATTATTCATGAAGGTATTTTTATGGTTAGATAATGTTGGAAATTTTTTCAATTGAACTTAAGCCAATATTATTAAATTAAAGCTTATTAATACATTTAAAATTAAAAAAAAAATTATTTTTTGCGGGACGGATACCTCGTTTCCCGTTTTTGTCCCGAAATACATATAATGCAATTATATATATATATATATATATATAACTCTATTTAAAATAATGAAATAAAAGTAGAATTGATTATTCAAAAATATAAAAATGTTCAGGTGCTAAATAGTAAATTATATAACAATATAATGAGATTAATGTGAAATCAAATTTATTTAGTGATATCATTGTAAATAAATATAATTGTAAGGTAATTTTGTAATTTAATGAATGTATTGGGTTTAAAATGTAGTTAGATGACACTATAATAATTAAGAGTAATTAAAAAAAAAGAAGAAAAAGAGGAGGAAAGGAGAATCGGGGAGAGAGGGAGAGTACAGGGAGGAGCGGGTTCGCGCCGATCAGTGGCGCCGCGTGTTGTCGGTAGCCACCTCGTTGCCGGCCACATTTCGATCTTCTGTCCCGCCACCAGCCAAGACGTATAACTTTTTTTTTCCTCTTTCCCGTTTCTCTCTCCTTGTCGTGGCTTTTTCCTCCCTTTCCGACGAGTTACGACGGTGACCGGTGATGTGAGCAACCCCGGTGAGATCCCATAAGTGAGATGAACATCCCGGTACCTACCGATCATCCCTAATCACCGGCAGTGAACAGATTAGAGAAGGAAGGTTGTGGCGCTTCCGACATGATTTTCTGCCAAACCATGCCACCTCAAGGCGCGTGACCACCCACCGAGGGTCTCTTAGACCCTGATCTTCATGGCGACAGTAAGGGAACGCTCCGGCGATGCTCCGACGAGCCTCTGATGAGCACTGTAGCATGTGGAATTAAAGGCAAACGTGGGAACTCGACTCTACCTGGTATGCAAGTTTAATTGGTATAGTTTAAGTCTTTTAAATCTTAGGACAATTCGGTCTTAAAGAATTAGATATTGAGATTGCTGAAAAGAAAAAAAGATACTAAGAATATGCTATGAATAAATCTTAGGACAGATGGTTGTTCATGGAAATTTCTTTTTATCATAATTTGTTAGATATTGAAATTTCTTTTGCCTATTAGTTGGAAACTTAACAAGGATTAGAAAAGTTAAGAAAAAAAAATCATAATTTTACCTTATAATGGGTGAAAATTAAATAAATTGGTCAATGAAATAAACGTATTAGGTTAGCATTGGTGGTTATTGGTAAAATGCTCTCATTCATCTGTTAGTTTTCATATAATCCACTTTGTGGATCTTAAGACTTGACATTGTTACACTATAAAAATCTGTAGGAAATTACGTAGTCAAAAGCAATCTTTGAATTTCAATTTGCCTTTTGGTTTTTATTTTTTATTTTTTTAAAAGAAATTACTTTATTTTGTTCAGCATAATTACTGCATTATATGAAAAATCTAAAATTCTGATATTATGATTTTATTAAAAAATAATAATTTTAATTTATTGATATAAATCGTTTTATTATAACTATATCATTAAATTGGCTATAATTATATGAGTAAGAATAAAACTCCTGTAAAATTAACCAGATACTACTCCAACATAGCATGAGTGAAATTGCATAGTGTTTGGCTGAAAGACTTGAAAATCGAAATTTCCAATTGATATGATTGAGTACAACTTCTAACAAATTATGATAAAAAGAAATTTCCATGAACAACCATCTGTCCTAAGATTTATTCATAGCATATTCTTAAAACAATCTAATTGGTACAGCATGTTATAAACTAATCTTGAACAATTCGGTCTTAATGAATGATTTGATATCCATAACTAATGGTACAACAGTTAATTATAAGGGAATAAACAATGTGTTTATTAACACATGGTTTCTTCTGTAATCCTTTATGTAAGATGGATCCCTTGGATTTTTGAGAGGGACATTTTTTTTTCTTTCAAACTTTTCTTAAATAACTGCTATTTGGTTGATAGTTTATAAGAGTGCTTTATTGGTGGTTTGCGCATTGGTAATTTAGTATCTGGTAGTTTACTTGTGTGCAGGTGGTTGTGTTTACTTCATTTAGATCTGAACTCACTTTGGTATTATATGATTTGGAGTATGAATTGTCTTTTGTATAATGGCTGGGATGCTGTGGCAGAATTTGAAAGTTAAATGTCTCTCATGAAGCCTGCAGAAGTGCATTATCGTTTTGATAGGCTTATAAATTTCTTGACTTAATTGTAAATAGATGACGATAATTCTCTTATTTTCTCTTTGATGTTGGATGTGATATATTGGGAAGTATGACAACATTCTTTTGGGTTTTTGGGAGAACAGGGTAGAGAAAACAACAGTTCTTTCCACTCTGATTAACAAGACGAATGCTCAGGAAATGAAGTGGATTATCATAATAGTCCTTAAAGGTTTCTTATAGTAGCATCTAAGATTAATAAAATCTTTCTTATGTATTATTGTTATTGTTGAAGACTTGTAGGTTATTTATGACTTTTTCCAGACTTGAAATTGGGAATTAGTGAAAAAAGCATATTTCATGAATTTCACCCTGATGCAGAAGACTTGAAATTGTGCGACCCCAACTAGCTATGAGAGAAAGAGATGCACATTCTGCATGGAAAAAGGTTTTGGTTTGGTTTTTTTTTCCTTTCATTATCATTGAAAAAGTTGTTTCAGTTTAACTAGGACATGGAATGACTTGTTACCTTAGGACATGCCCACATCACACACATTGCTCATACACACATTTAGACATGTATGTGTTTATGTGAGCATGCATATATAAATGAGAGCTTTATTTTTATTGCATATGTATTTTTTTGATGTTGCATATAGATTTTAGATGTATGAACACACAAACATGCACACACCCCGTAGCACAAAAATATGTATGCATTGTGAAACTACCTGACCCTTTATGTGGAGACACATACAAACTTATGTACAGATGGTGTCTATATACATGTGTTTATGGTGCCTTATATCATCATTTCTTCTTCAATATATCCAATACCAAAAGATCTCTATGCTTTTCCATTTTCATATGTACACATGGTGTTCAAGTATATTTTATAATGATATTCTACCCCATTATGGATGTGATATTTTATCCCATTACATAAGAAAGTCAAATGTTGTCATATTTTGTAATAGTTGCTTCTTAATACTCACAAATTTGGCAAATCTCTTGGCAATTGCAGTTTTTCAGAGATTGCATCTTATGTGGTCATAATCCCTTGTTCATATGAGTTTGTGCAGTGACAAGTGATCAAAATTGCCCAGTTGGTTTCTCTTACATTCGCGTGATGCACACTCTAGAGCACTAACATGGCTCTGCATATAACATGTGAGGTTCGTTCCCTGCAACCTTATTTTTTCTTTCTTTGGTCACAATTTTGGTTTTGGATAGCAAGTAGAGATGTGTTTATGTCAAGACTTTTGTAGTGCTGCTACCAGCTTTGATAAGGTCCACACTAGTTTGCTCTCTCTCTCTCTCTCCCTCTCTCTCTTTCTGAAATAATCTCCTTGGTTTAATTTGAAATATTGTATGGAGCTTTAAAGTGACATCTTGAAATTCATATCATGATCTGATATTGAATAGGAGATTTGTTGTTTGGCAAGCTTAAATTTCAATAATTGAATATGGCAGTCTTTTGATGTCTAAGATATATGTGTTTCTTTTATAGGTTTTGAGACTTTATCTGGATAAAAAGACTCTTCATAGTGTTATTTATCACTTGGTAGTTCATATTTTGATGGAAAAAGTTTTGGGGCTGCCAATCCTGAAGAACAGTAGAATGATAGGGTTTTATTTTTGGCATTGTAATTAGATTCAATACTTGTGGAAATAAAATTTTAGATAATTTTTTAAACAGTACTACAAAAATATTGTGCACAATATTTATATTATTTGCACAATAGTTATAATGTATAATATTTTTTTGATATTAAATTTGTTAATTAATATATATTTTCAATTTAAATTTAGACTTTTCGTATTGTGTTTAAAACAGAAAATATATAAATTAGTAGGAAATATATAGTTTTTGCAAAAATTTTTAGAGAATAATGCATAATTTATTTTACCGATAAAATACCGACGAATACATCTGTCGCTGTTTTTACTAAAATAAATGAATATTTTTAGTAATAAAATTTACCGACGGAATATCTGTCGGTAAAAAGTCAAACTGACGAAATTTCCGACGATTTTTTATATAAAATTACCAACGGAATTTTATTATATATCCGTCGGTAATATTTACTGACGGAATTTTCCGCCGGTAATTTGGTACCTACGAGCGTTTTACAAACGGATTATTTCTGTCGGTAAAATAATAAAAAACCGTCGGTAAGGCCATTTTCCGTCGGTAAAAGCACAAATCCATCGGTAAAATGCATTTTTTTTGTGGTGGGATACCCCATTCCCCGTCCCTGCCCCAAATTTTATAACATGAATTTTTTTCCCCCGTTCCCTTCCCCACGGGGGAAAATTCAGGGATTCTCCGCCCCTTCCTTGATTATGTTTTATTTTTTCTTAAGTATGATTTATATGTTTGCTTTGCTTATTTATAAATTCTGACTTTGCCATTTTATGTAGTTTGGACATTTCTTTTTTCTTTTTTTAATATAGTATTTTCTTTCTACTCTTCCACGTACATACACTAAAGGAGGGGAATTGAATTAGATTTTTTTAAAATTTATTTATATATAAAAAATAGATATAATATTTCATTATAATTTTAAATATTATTAAAATGAATTGAACTTGAGAATTTCTGTATAAACTGGGTGTTGACAATTACCACTAAACCAATTCTTCATGATTGAAATTGATTTTCTTTGGGATAATTTTTTAAATAATATTTTTTAAAAAATAATAACCATTTTAGGGAGTGTTAGAAATTAATTGCACATTTTGGGATTGGGTTAGAAGATGCTAGTTGTATCAACGTCCTCCATCAAGCTTTTGTCGCCATGTGATTGTGTACAGGTGTGTTGGAAGACACTTCTGTCAGCTGCATAGTCAGTGCTTGCGTTGTCAGTGCGGATTCCAACAGTGTTGGATGATGCTTCTGTCAGCTGCGTCTTCCATCAAGCCATGTGATGATCTCAGTTACCGCGTTGACCACAAGCTCAAAGCTACACTTAGTCATTTTCTTTCTTCCTCATCTTCATTCTACCTCATCTTCATTCTACCTCTCCTTCTTCGTTCTAAAAATCCAAAGGAGTACCATAACCAACTCCTAAGCTCCTTGCTGATTTTGCCTCAAAAATAACATGCAATCCTTTTTTTTTTGTTTCACACACTGAAAGAAGTAACTAAGTTAATCTGTAAAAAGGTTAGTACAAATTTTTGTTAATTTTTTAAATAAAATTAGTTAGTATAATATTTTTGTTAAATTTTTAAATAAAAAATATTAATTTGCATTATTATTTTGTAATATGTACGTATTTATTGTTGATAAATTTAGAGAAGCTAAGGAAAAAAAAATCAAGTTATGACTCTTTATTTTATTTAATGTTGTACAATATGTTATAATGGTAGTTATTAGAATAATAGTTTCATATATTGTGGGAAATTTAATGTTGATGGTAATTAAATATTTGATTATTAGTTACATTACGTTAAGATTTGTGGTTGAATTGTTTATGAAATAAGTCATTGTTATTTATTTACATGCATTTTGCATTTGCTTTGTATGTTGTATATTATTAATTATAGGTTTTAGTTATATATATTAGTTTTGTAAATTGTTATTGAATATAAATAAACTAAATGCATTATCATCCAATAGATTTATGCAAAATATATGAGTCATGAGAAATCATTTTAAGGTTAAATTTAATTATATTACTATGTAAATAACTAGTTTATTTTATGTAAAGTAAAATGTTGATCCCGAAAAAATGTTTGTTATTTAATTTATATTTTATTAATATAAAGTGACATCATATTTGTTTTAAATATCGGTGCAATTAATGTATATTAATGTTAAAGTAACAAAAATTAATGTATTTTAAAAATATAGAAATATTTTTTCATTTGTTTGAATATATTGATATTGTTAAGAAAAAATTAGTTAAATTTTTTTTTTTTGTAGATGGATTGAGAACCATATAAAAATGTTGTGCATTTGTTGCCAGTTTATTGTACTAGCGAACACAGGAGTTGGAGATCTGTCGTTCCAATAGTATGTTTTCATATTGTTGAGTGGCACCAGCCTGATAGATGTCTAAAACAATTTGGTTTAGATAAGCCAATTCCATCCCCTTTAGAGGAAATCGATCCATTGCATTCTATTGACCTGTAGGGGTATATAGATCAAAATTAGGAATTGAGATTCGCAAATTTCATAGTTGAGTGGCACAATAGGCATCATCGGGTTGCACAAGGTCCAATTATCAATTTACCATGGCATAGTAAATTACTATATATGCAATGGTATAGAGAGAGAACAAGAAGATAGATGATCATAGTCGGAGCTATAATGGGTTCATCGGTATGTAGTATTGTCATTGTTGTTGTAGGTATTATTAAATTATTATTATTATTATTATTATTATTATTATTATTAAATAACATATCATTATTGTCAATAGAGCTGGCTATCATAAGAGTCTATTGGAATTTACCCGTCAAGAATGTTTCATCGATCAAAATAATAGGCTTACAGTGAAACAAGCCATTAATGACGGGTTTAAAACTCCAAAAAACTCTTTAAAATTGCTTGACAGTTGGGTCTTCAGTGTCATGTAGCACAAACTTGTAGACAGTTCCTAGATTATACTCTTGTGAACAATATAAAAAGTCCAGTAACCTTTCAAATAATTCAACATAGCCGCCATAAATAGACTCTAAGGCTCTCATCTTCCCACGCCTTACCTTAATGTAAGACAACTCAAACTGGAATTGCTGCTTGATAGCAACAATAATAACATCAACATGAAGGGTTGGCTTTTTACTTACCATGCCCACTATTTAATTTCTAATCATTTCCAAGCCCAATTGTTTGCGATCCAATGAAAGGTTGCCACCTGGGCATGAATGTGGTCCCCTGAATCTTATAATAATCCACATGGGACTTATTCCTTTCTTTATTGCCTTTAATCTCCATATGCATCCACTTTCAGACTGTGCACACCTAACAACCCAATAATTTGGTTTTGATTTAACCACTTTGAAGTCAACATTGTAACACCCTTACTATAACCTCTGACTGATACATGTGCAATAGACCAAATTTTTTTTATATCCACTTAATCTTAAATACTTATTCTTTTCAACAATAATAATTTAGTTAGCTGACCAACCAATAGTTATTTAGTATACTATTCATCAATTAAAAATTCGGTAACGTAACGGCTAAAATCTTGCCTAACCTCCTTGAAAAGCAAACAAGTCTCACAGTCCTAAAGGGCACGACAATCCATAGACAGTAATATATACCTCTATCATAACTCAAAATATTCACATAATACTAGTCATATACTCAAACTTATATACACTGTTATTATATACAAATCCAAAAAGAAACTTCTGAGCTAGTTAAATATATACATGCCAATAAGGAAAAATTTCAAAATTTATCCTTCTTCTCCCAAAATTTAAGTTCCCTTATATACTTGCTCCACCATCACTTCGGGACCTACACACAGTTAATAATACGCGTTGAGCATTAAATATGTTCAGTGGTGATTATAAATCTAGAAATTTACCACTCATGCATAATTACATTACTCACGCAAAATTTCATATATTTTTCATGAAAACACCATTATCAATGTTTTTACATTTAATATAGTTTAAAACCATAACTTGGGAAAAACTTTCATTTTAGTCTTTAATTTTTCACTTAATTACAAAATTGACCCTTTTACTCTTTACTTACAACATTGCCACTAAATGACTTATTTTCATTTCACATTAAATTATTGGCTTATAAAATTTCCAATTGGTCTTTATTTTACCTTTTTCATGTAAAATTACACTTTAGTCTTTCCAATTTATAAAAGTTCATTTTCTGTCTATTTGAACATTATTTCTTTCTACTTTTACCCTTTATTTAATTTTTTTGTCATTTTTACTCTTAAAATTCACTATTTGGAAAAATTATCATTTTACCCCTAAACTTTTATTCTCTTTCACTTAGGTCCTTTTTCATTATAAATTCTCATTTTCATTTCATAATTTGCACTTTTAATTTATTTTTACCATTATGCCCCTAGTACCACTTCAACAGAAATCTGCAGACAAAATATATGGGATGTGGACCCCATAGGGCTACAATACTACACTAGGGAATGATCTCGAAGGACCCCTCTAATAATTTCACTGAATACTTAACACTAAACTATGAAAGATCATTATGATTTTACCATAGTAAAGCAAGTCGTCATGACTTACACCTCGATAAAGGTATCCCTATGGCTAACCAATCATATCCTGAACTAGATTTTAACCGCCTGATCATTACTAAGGGCAAAATTTCTTATTTAATTGAACATTTCTTTTCACAATTTAATATTTTCATTTACTTTTACATTTCAATACACTAGTCACTCAATTCATTCATCAATTTTGCACAACTTATGAATTATTTCACTATAATTCATTAAACTCACTTTAACATAACGCTAATTCATTATCAAAAATATTCATATAAATTCCATAAATTTTAAATAAATTCATAGGCACTTAATTTCATAACTATATTCATTTAAAAGCATTAATCATTAACAATATTCAAATTACACTTTAGTTCTCTTTAATACCCAATTCGGCCAAACAAGATACACCACCTTCACATCTTCACACCTATCTCAAATTTCCTTTTCCTTGTCTTTCCCCTTTGAATCTTGAGTTCCACTATGAGAACCTACATAGGGCGAAATTCTCATCAAGCCAAACCCTAAATTTTTAATCTCATATGCTCAAATTGACAGCAAGTTTGAATTCTATATACTTGAATACACTAGTAGGGAGCTTTAAAACACTTTAAATCCTTAAATTTTACTTATGTCCTTAATAGCTCCCTCACTTTCTCCCTTAATTCACCTACAAAATCCACTTAAATTAATGAATAGAGACCCAAAACAACTACCAAAAAAGTAGAGCTCCACACATGAGGCTTGAATTTGAGTGAGAAAGAGAGAAGAATTAAAAAAAATTTGAGAGAGGGGGAGAGTGAGTTGTTCAGCCAAAAGAGAGCAGAAAATGGACTGAGCAAAATGAGTTTTTAACCCTAAAATAAGTCTCCAATTTTTCTTTTATAGTGGCTCATGTGGGTTGGATTTTGGTCTAACCTAAAACCCACTCACTTAAGCCTAAAACCCCATTTTCAAGCCAAATTTGAAAATTTTTGAAATTCTCTCACTTTCCAACTCTAATTCATCCCAAATTCAATTCCATAATTCATAACATGTAAAAACAAGGCTGTACCCAAAATTTCAATTCAATTGGAGTCCATTTTCGATCTGATTCAATCATATCGATTCGATTTGACCACTACCAGTGTCACTGAAAAATTTCCTTTTTATAGCCAAAATATTATACATATTATTTTAGGCCAATGTGCAAATTTTGATGATTTTAGAGCTCATTTACTATTTTTAATAATCCAATTACTAATTATGCTACACCGCTTGCTTTTTTGTATTTTTTGTTTTTGGATGCCTATATGACCTCAATTTCACTTCAAATTTTAACTCTAGACTAATCATGACCAATATTTTTTGATGGTCAAATAAAATATTTTTTACCTCCATATGTATTTTTAATTTTTTCATGCTCGAAAGTACTATTTATTGTCGAAAAATATTATTCACAGCTGATCTGGTGTTGAGACCATTACCATTCTCCCCTACTAAAAAAATTTTTTCTTCGAAATTTACCTGTATCGAAGAGTAGAGGGTCTTGTTACCATATTGTAGCTTCTAACTCCCACGTAGCCTCCTTCACATTATGATGATTCCATAACACTTTCACTAGTGGAATCTACTTGTTTTTTAGCTGTTTGAACTTTTTAGCTAGGATCTTCACTGGTCCTTCTTCATAAGTCATATCAACTTGCACTTGAATCTCTTCTAGAGTGATTACGTGGCTAGGATCAGATCTGTACCGTCGGAGCATTGACACATGGAATACATCATAAATCTTTTCTAATTCCAATGGCAATTTCAATCGATAAGCTATAGGACTTACTCGCTGGAGTATCTCATAAGGGCCAATAAACTTTGGACTTAGCTTGCCTTTCTTGCCGAATCTCAGAATTTTCCTCCAAGGAGATACCTTTAAGAACACTAAGTCTCCCACTTGAAATTCTGTATCTTTTCTTTTTAAATCTATGTAGGACTTTTGGCGATCCATTGATTCCTTCAGTCTATCTTTAATGATTCATACTTTCTCTTCTGAGTCACGGATCAAATCAGACCCTACTAGCTTCCTTTCACCCAATTCTGTCCAAAACAAAGGAGTTCTACACTTCCTTCCATACAATGCTTGGAAAGGTGCCATCTTTATGCTGGACTGATAGCTATTGTTGTAAGCAAACTCTACTAAAGACAAATATTTTTTCCAATTGCTACCAAACTCTAACACATAACATCGTAATATATCTTCTAGAACTTGAATCACCCGCTATGATTAACCATCTGTCTGAGGGTGAAATGCTGTGCTGAAGTGGTGTTTAGTGCCCAAAGCTTCTTTCAAACTTTTTCCAAAAATAAGAAGTAAACCTAGGATCCCTGTCAGATATAATAGATAGGGGCACTCCATACAATATCACTATTTCGTTGATGTAGATTCCTGCTAGTTTGGTCAAAGGAAAATCCATCCGAACCAGTAAGAAATAAGCCGACTTAGTGAGTTTATCAATGATCACCCACACAACATCATGTTTCCTTTGAGTTAAAGGCAATCCGATAACAAAATTCATAGTCACCTTGTCCCATTTCCACTCGGGTATCAATATAGGCTGAAGTAAACTCGATGGAACCTGGTGCTCCACTTTTACCTGCTGACATATCAAGCATTTGGCTACAAACTCTATCACATACTTCTTCATGCTTGGCCACCAATAATAAGCTTTCAAATTCTAGTACATCTTATTACCACCAAGATACATTACATAGCTATTGTGACGAGCTTTAGTGAGGATACTTTTCTTTAATTTCTCCTGACCTGGAACACAAAGTTGCTCTTTGTAGTAAAAGCTATTATCTTCATTCAAAGAATAATCGGTACCACAACCATCTATAACTTTGTTTGTAATGTCTATTAATCGATCATCTTGCTTCTGAGCTGCCTTTACCTATTGTATAAAATCAGGCTTTACTTGTATTTCAACTATTAATGCTCCGTCTTAAGCCAAGCTTAAACTGATGTTCATAGCCCGAAGAGCTATAAACACTACTACTAGCCATTTACACTCATTAATCACTCAAACACATTCCTTTAAAAACATTCAGATCACCTGACATAAACTTTCTACTAAGTGCATCAGCCACTACATTCGCTTTTCTCATATGATAGTCGATGAAGTAATCATAATCTTTAATCAACTCCAACCAGCATCTCTATCTGAGGTTAAGCTCTTTTTGAGTAAGCAAATATTTCAAACTCTTGTGATCGGTGTAGATATAGCATTTTTCTCCATATAGATAATATCTCCATATTTTCAAAGCATGAACAATGGCTGCCAGCTTCAGATCATGAGTAAGATAGTTCTTCTCATGAGTCTTAAGTTGTCGGGAGGCATACGCAATCACATTCCTTTAAAAACATTCCTGGAGGTATCACTATAGATCACAAAGTCCTTGTTTGACTCTAGTTGAGTGAGTGTAGGAGCTTCTTTTAACATACTTTTAATCCTCTCAAAACTTTCTTGGCATTTGGCAGTCCATTTAAACTTAGTATGCTTCTGAAGCAATCGAGTCAAAGGAACTACGATGGTGGAGAAGCCTTTTATAAATCTCCTCTAGTATCCAGCTAAACCCAATAAACTCCTCACTTCTGAAACATTCTTAGGTGGCTTCCACTAAAGAATCGCTTCAATCTTTGTAGGATCCGCCTTGATACCCTCAGTAGACACTACATGACCCAAAAAGGACACCTCATTCAACCAAAAATCACACTTACTAAACTTTACATACAATTACTTCTCTCTTAAGGTTTGCAAAACAATCCTTAAATGCTTGTCATGATCCTCTGGTGTCTTGGAATACACCAAAATATCATCACTGAAGACTACCATGAACTAGTCCATATAAGGGTGGAAAATCCTATTCATTAAGTCCATTAAGGCTGCTGATGCATTTGTGAGCCCAAATGACATGACCAGGAATTCATAGTGACCATATCTGGTACGAAAAGCAGTCTTGGGTACATCTACTTCTTTTACTACCATTTGATAATCTCCCGATCTAAGGTCAATCTTTGAAAATACACCCGCTCCCTTTAACTGATCAAACAAATCTTCTATGCGAGGAAGAGGGTATTTATTTTTAATGGTCACATTCTTTAACTGTCTATAACCAATTCACAATCTGAGTGTCCCATTCTTTTCCTTCACAAACAACACTAGCGCTCTCCAAGGTGACACACTGGGGTCAAGTGAACCCTTTATCAAGCAACTCTTGTAATTGTATTTTCAACTCCTTTAATTTTACAGGTGCCATTCTATAAGGACAATAGAGATTGGAACAGTGCCTGGAGCAACATCAATGAAAAATTCAACTTTCCTGTTAGGTGGTAAGCCTAATAATTCCTCAGGGAACACATCAAGAAATTCTCTAGCAATAGGCACTTTTGATACTTTTGGACCCTCTATTTTTTACTTCCACCGCATAACACAAGTAAGAAATACCCCATTTTCTAATTAACCTTTTAGCAGCCATAGCGAAAATCACATCTGACAAGAAGTCAGTTCTCACACCTACAACTGTGATTTCCCAACTCCCTTCATGATTCAAAGTAACTCTCTTTCGCTTGCAATCTACTATTGCTTGGTGGGCGAATAACCAATCCATCCCCAAAATCACATCAAATTCACAGAACGGAAGTTCAATCAAATTTGCCAGAAACACATAACCCTAAGCACTAATAGGGCACTCTCTATACACTTTATTCACTATTACACCATGCCCTAAAAGATTAGTCACCAAGATCTCTTGATTTAAACATGCATCTCTCATCCTTTTACCCCGTGCTAAAATAGTATTTATATAGGAATGCGTAGAACCAGGATAAATAAGAGCATGCACTATATCAGATAATAATGAGAATTTGCCTACTATCACATTTAGAACATCCTCCTTCTTCTAGCCCTGACTGCATAAGTCTGACCTGCAACATGCCTCTGACCTTCAGATGACTGCCCAGCTAGTCTAGATGCTAATGTGATTGGGGCGGCTCCCTTACCATGACCATTCTATGCAGAAGACCCAGAACCAGGCACTGGAGAAGTAACTGAAGCAATCTGAATAAAAGAACAATCTTTCATCTGATGATCTCTTGAACCACACTTAAAACAAGCACCAGTCAGGTATCGACACTCCCCCGAATGAACTTTACCACAATGGTCACATATCACTGCTACCTTACTATCTTTATCTCGGGGTGTACTGGCTATAGATACAACTGGTGTCCTACCATGGGATGCACCACCCTGACCCCAACCTGAGGTAGCTGGTGTACGAATCTTCGATGCTAGAGATTTCTTGGATTTCTTACCCTGACCAGTCTTTGTAACACCCCAAGAATTGCCGATTACGTGAATAGTACTTCTCGAGGTGAATAGTACCACTCGGGGGCCGCCGGGCCCATAAAATTTTTTCTTCACCATTGAAAAGTATTATCCATAACGAATCTGGTGTTATAATTTGGACTAAAATTGAGATCAAATAGGTCTCCAAAAGGAAAAAATAAAAAAATTAAAGGAACCGATATAGTTGACTGAGAACTTTGACTGGCTTTAAAATATTCCCTGGACTTCATAAAATTATTCCGATTGTACCAATTGACTAGAAATTATGTATATGAATTTTTGGAATGATAAAATGAATTTTTTGAAGACTTTAAAAATTTAGCTTTCGGACTGATTAAAATTTATTTTTGGGGCTGGTTTGATATTGAAACGACCTCGGATTGATCCAAAATTTTAAGCATGGCCTAATTAACATTTTTAAAAATTTTTGGTATAATTTTTTATCAAAAATTGACAATTAAAAGTGTATTGGCCAATTAAATGGTGACATGTGACATTAGACCTACTTAGGATTTAATTGATTTTTGTCCTAAAGGTGACCAATTAATGTGGCATTAAGAGATTTTATCTCTTGGTTGGCCGGCCATTCTTGGCCATTTTTCTCTTATTTTTTCGAGGCCTTCATTCCTTTCTCCTTCCTTCATTTTCTTTGTTTCTTTAAGGCTTATTTCTTAAGATTTCCCAACTATAATCTCAAATAAAATGTTTTATCTTGTTTTTCTTCACCTTTGGTTGCTATGGATGGTGAAAGAAGGTGAATAAAGTCTAATTCTTCAAGTGGATAAATTGGTGAGTTGGAAAAAATTTAGTTTTATTTGATAAATAGAGTAATTAAGTGTTAATTATAGTATTGTGAGTATTATTTGAGCAAAAATTTGACTTAATCTATGGTGATTTTGGCCATGAATTTACTGCCAATAGAAGAGCAAAGAGAGGGAAGCAAACCAACCAAAAATAAGGGGAAAGACAAAATTATTGAGTGATTTGGTAAGTGAATAATTTTAAACCCTTTAATTTCACAATATATATGTTGTATATATAATTAGAAAAAAAATTAGATTAATTATTAATTACGAATTAATTATGAAATTGGACTTAGAATTGTGTAATTAGAAGATAAATTAGTGAAATTATGGTATTTAATTAAAATTTAGACAAGTTTAATTTTAGGAAAAATTTCGGTTACTAAAAAATTTAGGGACTAAAATGAAATTTTCCGAATTAAATTGAAATAAATGAAAAATAGATGATTTTATGTTTATTGTGATTAATTTGAGTAGAAAATATAATTTATAAGGAAATTGGAATAAGGTAACCGAATAAGGACCTTAAGAAAATTTATAAAATTTTGAGATATAAATCATAATAAATGCAAAATAAAATATAATTAATTTATATGACATGTAAGGAGCATGTATTGGAAAAGAAAGTAATAAATGAAATAAATAAATAAATGAAATAATTGTTATTAAATCGTATGATTTTAATTGAAAAACTGATATATTTGAAATACTGAGACTGTTTTTAATAATATATACTAATTATTACCATGAATCGGTAATGATGCATTATTGTAAATTGTATTAAATTGTAATTGTATTTTGTCCTTAGTATTATGTGTGAAATCAGAAATTAGGATGTACATGGCTAGCCATAGGGACATTTCTGTAACCGCAGTAGCGAGTCATGACGACTTGCATAATGGTAACCTTGATATGGTTCCACGTCTGTATTGGAGTGTTTGGGAAAAAAGAAAAAGAAAGAAAAATAATACGTGTGTAATTGACACTACTGGAGTACTGGGACCTATAGGGTCCATAGTTTCGCTCATCCTAATTAGTGATACATTTTCATGCTATACTATGGGCAAGAGTATTAAAATATTGTATTGATTAAAGCATAAAAAGATACTATCTGAGTAAAAATGTACAACTTGAAAAGCGAGAATAAATTACTGTTTTGACAAAAACGTACTGAAAAATAAGGGTAAAAGCCTAAAAGAACTGATAAACAAAGAAATTAGAATAGAAGTGTATTTTTGAAACTTTAGGGACTAAAGTGAAAATTAATCCCTATAGTGTAAAAATTCGAATTTAAAGTGATAAAATTTGAGAATAATCCTTGAAAAGCTATGATTGAGAACGAATTTATCAAGCAAGGGAAAAATATTAATTTTGTCAATAAAAGTGAAATTTATAATTAAATCGAAAAATTTGTATAATAATGAGTTTATTGATGAAAAAGAGATAATAAAGTACAATTCTGAATAATATGTGAATGAACTGTAGTGAAATTCTGGGGTTTTAAGTTCATGTTTACCACTAAATACTTTTGTACTTAGCGTGTGGTTTTTGTACTGCATGCAGGAGACAGAGACTGAGTTCATGCTGGAAGGAAATCAGTGTTAGAAGGATCCAGCATTTTTGTAGTTTGGTGTAGACTATACATATAAATGTTGCCTTGTAGGACAACATGACTAGTTTTAGGGACTGTGTATAGTTTTGGATTTATACATATCTGTTATGTATTGTAAATAAGTAGATGAGTTAAGCACAAGAATTGTACTATATATTTGTAAAATTTTGGAAATAATGTTGTTTTTTGCTTGGCTGATCTTGTGGAGTATTTATATAGATTGTGGAGGTTGGGTTGGATGTTTGTGAACAATTTTGGGAGTATTTTGTAGCTATTGCAGGAAGGTAGAATTTGGGTTTCAACCGTTATACTGCCCAAATTTCTATAAATTAATTAATAAGATATTTTAAAATGTGGGACCCACGACTTAATGGTTAAAATATCGAATGTTACTGATGGATAATTTAATAATAATTTGTGGACCACCGCAGTGTAGTGTGACACCGGTATTCGAACCAATGTTCTGCTATCGGGTGTTACACTCTTACCACTCGATTGTCCTTGCTTTCTCTTTTGTTGATATCGTGACCGTCTGTTAGCCTCCTCTGTCTATGTGGCTTCTAACTTAAGAGTAGCCTCAATCATTGATCTCAAATCAGGATATTTTTTTGCCCTTATAATCTGTCTAAGTTCAGTATACAATTCCCTCTCAAATCTCTAACACAATTTCGCTTCTGTACTCTAACCTTCATTCAGATAAGCACTCAAGCGCTCAAACTCATGCTCGTATTCTGACACTATCTTATTACCTTGCTTCAGCCTTTAAAAAGCATCATGCATAGCTACTTTATATTCAGACCCAAAATATTTCTTCGTAAACTGCATCATAAAAAAAATCCCAATCTAACTAATCCACTCGGGTGTGCCTCCAAACTAAGTCCTATCGAATAAAAGCTAGTCCCTGCACCCATGCCACAATACCTTTAAATTTCTTTCCTAGTGGACTATTGGTGATTTCGAACAACCTTTTGATTTTAAACAGCCATGCTTTTTCTTGGGCAGGAGTCAAAGGATCACATCCATGAAAGTCCTCAGCTCCCAATCTTTTCAACTGCTCCAGAATTGATTTCCTTTTTTGGTGATATGGGTGGCTGCACTGGTGTTGCTGCATGAGGCGGTTGTACTAAACCTGCCTGTAAGTTTTGGTGTACATAATCAAATATCAAGTTAAGGAAATTTGGCTATGGGGGTGGGGGTAGAGGTGGTACCACTGGTGGTGGAGCTTGTGGTGTTGGGACCTCATGCTACCCAACATTACTTGACGCTTCACTCCCACCATCCCTCACTTCACGACTTTGGTCGTACGACATCTTTCACTATAAAATAAAAAGGAACAAGTACACATTAGATCCAAAACACCTTTTTCATTGACAATTGGCATGTATATACACATAATCTAATCACTACTACCCACTTCGATCTTAGAACCGCTTAAATCATGGCTCTGATACCACAAAATGTAACGCCCTTACTATAACCTCTGACTGATACATGTGCAATAGACCAAAATTTTTTTATATCCACTTAATCTTAAATACCCATTCTTTTCAACAATAATAATTTAGTTAGTTGACCAACCAATAGTTATTCAGTATACTATTAGTGAAAAACAAACAAATCTCACAGCCCCAAAGGGCACAACAATCCATAGACAATAATATATACCTCTATCATAACTCAAAACATTCACATACTATTAGTCACATACTCAAACTTATATACACTGTTATAATATACAAATCCAAAAAGTAACTTCTGTGCTAGTTAAATATATACATGCCAACAACGAAAAATTTCAAAATTTATCTATCTTTTCCTAAAATTTAAGCTCCCTTGTATACTTGCTCCGCCATCACTTTGGGACCTACACGTAGTAAATAATATGCGTTGAGCATTAAATATGCTCAATGTGACTATAAATTTAGAAATTTACCACTCATGTACAATCACATTACTGTAAGCATTGGGTCCCGATGAGGCCTTTGTCAGGGTTATCCGATGAGGAAAATTGCTCATCTAAAGACAATGAATTGAGGATGACGGACTCTTGGTGGCATTAAAATTATTTTCTTAAAGCTTCTTAATTATTGCCAAGCCCGAGGTGCGCGGTTGAGTGGCTCAAGGCGGGCAAATGATGAATGTACCCTTAACAGGAAATTTGAAACTCGTGTTAGAAGTATGTAAAGGCCCTGTACATTACGCATTTATGGCCTGCTCGACCGTACGATTGAAAAATATTCATCATTTTGCCTCAATAGAAGAATTTTGCCTTTTTTGGAATGCACAACCATACACAAAAGAGTGTATAGCGGTGCACTCTAAATAATTTTGCCTTTTCAAGCAAGTTGACCAACTTTTGGAGTGTATAGCCGTACAAACCAAAGGCATGGATGTACACTCAAAAAAGATAGTTGGCTTTCCTAGGAGGCAAGTGGGTAGATGGGCGGCACCGCTGGAGTTTACAACCGTGCATACCTATGGCACGGCTATACACTCTGCCTTTATAAGCCTCCTCCGAGCCTTTTCTTAGGGTTAGCCTTTTTGATTGGTTTATAGATTTCAATTAGAAAGAAACTTCCAAAAAAAGCTTTCTAAGCTAAAAAGTGAGCTTTTGGTACTTAGCCTTTCGAATCTTTGGTTATTTTTTTGGGTATTTCAGTACTACAAAGAGTCCACAAATTTGACATTCGATATTCTAATTGAGTAAGTATACTAAAGGTAATATAAAAGGCCTTTCTCGATATTTTCTTAACTATAATGAATTTTGTCACTCTTCTCATCTGTTAGTTTCTATTATACATTGATTTTTGTTAGATCCAGGTTGTGAAACCCTTTAAAAGGGTATATTGCTGTGTGGTAGAAATTATTAGGCTATTCTCTTTAAATTTTATCTTGTCCATTTTAAAATCGTTTTTATCAAAATAAAACCTGGTTTAAAAACTTGTCTTTGTATTTAGCTATTCCTTTTTGCTCCATTTTCGATTTGCCGTTGGCAAGGACTCTATTTTAAAAAGGAAAGAAAACTCATCGTCATTAGATTGAGAATTTCGTGCATTATTTAATGCATGCTCGCACATTAAACGATGCACAACTTGAAATGTGTTTTCTTGCTTTTTAAGATATAAGAGCCGGCCGCATGTAGTCAAACGCGCCCTCGTGCATTTTTTGACATGCGCACTAGATTTTTATCCTTTTATCTTTTTCATATCTTTTAATTGAAATTAGTCTTATGTATGTTTCCTTATCATTTTCATTACCATTATTATTTTTGTTGTCATTGTTATTGCTATTATTATTGCTTCAGAGGAATAAAGCTTTTTGCAAATATGATCAGGAAAGCACTCCAGGTAAGTCCACTATCCTTTCTCTTTACTGTAAAAATACTTTTTCGACCACAAATGAAAAATGTCATGAAAAGTATTTATAGTAAATAATTGGGGTATTTCATTAATAAAATTGGACCAATGTCCATCTTTTAGCCTAGAAAATTCACATGTAAAAAATCAGCTTTTAATAATATAAATGATTTTTATATGTAATTAAATAATATGAGACATTTCTTAAATAAAACTTGGACTGGAAGGTCCCTGTCTTCAAGATCTCGTAATAAAATGCTTCTTCAATAATCCGCATGTGAAGACCAAATTCCTTACCTAAAGGAATCATGATGAAAAGCCCGATTTATGAATGCCTTTATAACTTTATCCAATGCCCTGATTTACCGCTTTCTTACGTGATTGAATACACCTTTAATTTCCATTTTTGCATGAAAGAAAAGGGGTAATATGATTAATTTGAAAGCAGTTATGTCACATTTGTCAAGGGTAAAAATAAAAGTGGAATTCAGAACCCTCTCTGGATTTTTGGCCTCACAAGGTCGAAATACCCTTATTTTCTAATATTTCGTTGGGTGGCGACTTCTTATAAGCTTTGTGGTGCCCAACTAGACGCCTCCCGATCATCGATCGTTAGCGATGAGATAGGGAGGCCTTGACGTGCCATGTCACACTTTTCGACGTTCATGATTGGGGCATGTTGAGTCGAGTCTCTTTCCTATCACGAAGCAACCATCGGCCTGGAAGGAAAACTTCAACCTGGTTTTGACCCTAAAAGTGGGATCAAACCATTAAAGGTCAGAGGTTTTCTCACTCGAACCTGATGATCCCTTAGTTCTGGGGATGAAACCGGGTGTCGATGACTCGAAAAAAAAAGAGAGAAAAGCCAAAGAGCTACTTGGACGAAGGACGCGCATAATAATTACTCATGCAAAATTTCATACATTTTTCATGAAAACACCATAATCAATGTTTTTACATTTAATATAGTTTAAAACCATTATTTGGAAAAAAAAATTTCATTTTAGTCCTTAATTTTTTACTTAATTACAAAATTGACCCTTTTTACTCTTTAATTACAACATTGACACTAAATGACTTATTTTCATTTCACATCTAATTATTGGCTTATAAAATTTCCAATTGGTCTTTATTTTACCTTTTTCTTGTAAAATTACACTTTAGTCCTTTCATTTTATAAAAGTTTATTTTTTGTCTATTTGAACAATATTTCTTTTTACTTTTACCCTTTATTTAATTTTTTGTCATTTTTACTCTTAAAATCCACAATTTGGAAAAATTATCATTTTACCTCTAAACTATTATTCTCTTTCACTTAGGTCCTTTTTCAATACAAATTCTCATTTTCATTTCACAATTTGCACTTTTAATTTATTTTTACCATTATCCCCTAGTACCACTTCAGTAGAAATCTATAGACAGGATATACTGGACGTGGACCCCACAGGATCAAACACTGCACTAGGGAATGATCCCGATGGACCCCTCCAACAGTTTCACTTAACACTTAACGCTGAACTATGGAAGATCATTACAATTTTACCATAGTAAAGCAAGTCGCCATGAATTGCACCGCGATAAAAGTGTCCCTATGGCTAGTCACTCAATTCCTTCATCAATTTTGCACAACTTCTGAATTATTTCACTATTATTCATTAAAGTCACTTTAATATAATGCTAATTCATTATAAAAAATATTCATATAAATCCCATAAATTCCAAATAAATTCATAGGCACTTAATTTCATAACTATATTCATTTAAAAGCATTAATCATTAACAATATTCAAATTACACTTTAATACCCAATTCGGCCAAGCAAGGTACACCACCTTCACAACACTTTTAATTCAATTTAATTACTCTATTAAGCATAATTAGGGTTCTCAATCACTAATCTAAAGTCAATTTTAATTAAACATGCATTTTTTTTTAATTTTACTTAGTTACATAAAGCACAATTAAGCACAAATTAAGGAAAATTGGTGGATTTATAGTCACTAACCTCTCTCACTTGCTTAATCTTCCTTGGGTTTCGTTTTCCTTGCCCTTTTGAAGCTTGAGTTCCACTATGAGAACCTACATAGGCCGAAATTCCCATCAAGCCAAATTCTAATTTTTTTTATCTCATATGCTCAAATTGATAGTAATTTTGAATTCTATACACTTAAATACACTAGTAGGGAGCTTTAAAACACTTTAAATCCTTAAACTTTACTTACCTCCTTAATAGCTCCCTCACTTTCTCCCTTAATTCACCCACAAAATATACTTAAATTAATGAATAGAGACCCAAAATAGCTACTAGAGATGTAGAGCTTCACACATGAGGCTTGAATTTGAGTGAGAAAGAGAGAAGAATTGAAGAAAATTTGAGAGAGTGAGAGAGTGAGTGGTTCGGCCAAAAGAGAGCAGAAAAGGGGCTGAGCAAAATGAGTTTTTAACCCTAAAATAAGTCTCTAACTTTTCTTTTATAGTGGCTCAAGTGAGTTAGGCTTTGGTCCAGCCTAAAGCCTACTTACTTAAGCCCAAAACCCTCTTTTCAAGCCAAACTTGCAAATTTTTGAAACTCTCTCACTTTTCAACTCCAATTAATCCCAAATTTAATTTCATAATTCATAACATGTAAAAACTAGGCTGTACCAAAATTTCAACTCAATCGGAGTCCGTTTTTTACCTGATTCAATTATATTAGTCCGATTCGACCACTACTAGTGTCACTGAAAAATCTTCTTTTTACAGCCAAAATATTCTACACATTATTTTAGATAAATATTCATTTTTTGGTGATTTTTAGAGGTCATTTACTATTTTTAGTAACCCAGTTACTAATTACACTGCATCGCTTCTTTTTTCATACTTTTGACTTTTGGAGGCCTATATGACCTCAATTTCAATTCAAATTTTAATCTCTGACTAACCCTGACCAATATTTTTCGATGGTCAAATAAGATATTTTTTACCTTCGAATGTATTATTATTTTTTTCACGTCCGGAAGCATTATTCACTATCGAAAAATACTGTTCACAACTGACCTGATGTTGAGGCCATTACAAACATTACTTATAATTGAGTATTTATTTTTACAAAAGATTTGACTTCATCCTTGCTACTGAAAACCAAACCAGTTGATAACTCAGATACACCATTCCAAGTTTTAAAGCTAAAATCTGCCGATATATCAACTTGGTATGCCTCAAAGTCAATATTCGTACAATCCTCAGATGCAAATACAAAATTACCTTATCTGACATCACCATTTTGATGCAGGGATGCTAATGGACTGATGTATTATGTATTTTCAGACTCGTCACCATCACCAAATTTAGAGCTATCACTTCCTGAATTCATGTCTGCATTATGGTCCTTGTTGGGCGATAAGTAATTATTGTTAATTGGAACATCTTCAAGATCATCCTCGTCGCCTAAATTAATAGCCAGTTCTTCGCCACACTCCCTATCAGTGTTGCCTGATATGCAATCTTCTAGTAAATCACCATCTCTTCTACTAACAGGCTGTGAATGTTGACTAGGAGCAGCATCTGCTATCTGGGACACATAATGATGTTGATTTAAATCTTCAAAATGCGAAATTGAGTTTCTTTGTCTGAAGCTTGAAACATGGGAAACTGAACTTCTCTATCTCACTTCTTGGACATGTGATATATAACATCGTTGACCTGTGTGTTCAATAACTAGTGTGCCCATCCCAAAATTCCTATCCATTGAACGACTCCCTGGTCTACTTCCAAAAATTGATTTACTAAAAAATTACCAACGCTTCGACTAAACGACCACCTAGGTTGACTCATACAAGCAACATGAATTTGACTAACTAGTGTGTGTATATGGTCGTGCCCTGAATCACTAAATGTCTCCTATCCAATCAAGTCACCATCCCGTCAACTGATAGATTGTTTTAGTTGACTGGGAGCACTATCTCCACCAAATTGGAAAAACATTTTAAACTTTTTGTCGACTGACAGATTGCCTCAGTTGACTAGGACCAATATCATTTGCACATAATTGTTGAGGTGCCCCAGTATTTTTCGTTTGAAATTCATCATTTGTAAACTGATAACCGTTAGGATACGTCGGTGTATTGGATCTTGCAACACCCTCTTCAATTAAAATTATTAATTCCATCAAATTATATTGTTGTTCATACCTCCTTAAATTGTCATATATTGCATTTACGTCATTATCATATGATAAAGTCACTGCCATCCAATATAACGATCCTTTTGTATATAATTCTAGAAATCATATCGTCCATACCTAAGTCCATTTTAATATGTATTTTATGGAGCAATTCAGGATGAGTTGGCTTATTTTTAGTCTCAATCTCTTTGTTATGACATTCAGGTTGGTTATGTCATAATCAAAGTCTGACAACCCAAAACTCATTCCCCTCCCCCCTGCAAATAAAAATTCGTATATGTTGACATCATCCGACTTTTTAAAAATCAAAATAATAATATCTTAAATTTCTAAATCATGATGTTCAAATTTATAAATTTCAAAAATATATAAAGCTAAAAAATATTATTTCTTATATTTTTTAATTTTTTCCTTCCGATTAAAACTATAAAATATTATTTTTAAAATTTAACATTACTATTAAGAAAATTATATTATAAAAAATTCATAAATATATTTAAAAAATACATTCACTATGCATAACTATTACGAAAATTATATTAAAAAAATTCATACATATATTTCAAAAATATTATTTCTAAAATTTAACATAACTACTCTGAAAACTATTACGAAAATTATATTATAAAAATTTTATAGATACAACTTTAACAATATAATATTATTGTCATTAACAGTTTTAATTGTCACATCAAATTTATTCATAAATATATTATTAATATATTACTTAATTATTAACTATGCATTCAGCTTTATCAAATTTGATGCAAACTTATATGACAATAAAATAAATATAATAAAATTAATAACATATCTGTTTTTAGTAACTATTTTAACTGTTTCTTTTTATTTTTAGATCACTTAATTTATTTCTGATTTTAAATAAATAAAATATAAAAATTATTATTATTCTACTATAAATATAATTAATTTATTAAATTATATACAATTGAATAAAAATATTTACCTATTCAGATTTTGACCAACTAATAAATTGTTTACATCTCAAACCCACTTATTCTAGATGCAAAATATACTTCAATTGAATAAATTTTAATAAGTAGTTTGCACCTCAATATCATTTACTTCGAATGCAAAATATAATTCGACAACCAAAGCTTATATAAACGCTTAGTGATAAAGTTTTCACCTATGACATGATGGGCTTAGTGACCAAAATGGAAGACGAAGTACTTTGGCGCGTCATCTGGCAAGTGGTAGATAGCCGATGGATAACGTACAATGGGCCTGCGTCTTCTATCAATGTGGGCCGACAACAGCTTGATGGAGGACGTAGAATGGGCCTGCATCTTCTATCAACATGGGCCGTCAGAAGCTTGATGGAGGATGTTGATGCATCCAACGTCTTTTAACTCAACCCCAAATGCGCAATTAGTTTCTGACACACCCTAAAATGGTTATTATTATTTTTAAAAACATTATTTAAAAAATTCTCCTATTTTCTTTATACATTATTAAATCAACATTATACTTTAATTAGTTAGCCTTTTTCTTTTTTTCCTCTCTATTTCTTTAACATACATTGTGCCATAACCATGTGATTATCCGAAATGACTTATCAATGTAAAATAATAAATAAAAAAATGAATAGCAAACAAAAATTGATATATATATATATATATATATTAATTAAAAACAAGTCAAAACTTAAAACAAGAAAAGGAAAAATAAAAAAGAAATTCCTTAACATTTGGATGCTTTTTTTTTACATCAAATACTATTGTATTTATTCAATTTACAATTGGAACCATGGTCTATCGATTTCATTCCAATTCAATCTCTTTTGTTGAATTTCCTTTGAATGAAAATTAATGTATATAGCTGTTGCTAGAATCCATTTTTCAGAAATCATTAAAGTATTATAGGTTCCAAAAATATTTTAATATCATGTTTTTATTATCAATTAATTATCAGGTGTATATATCTTATTCTCAATAAGATAAAATTCAAAGTTAATTACCATTCACACCTATCAAATTTAGTTTTTCTTTTTTTTTTTTGAAGAAAGTCATAAATCTTTATAGAAAATTATCCCAAATGCAGTTCTGAGCATAAAACACTGATGCTCTAGCTAACTTATGAGCTACAAAGTTGCTAGACCTCTTTATCCAAGATAGCTCAATGAGGGGTAAATGAGAAAAGAAAAGTTTACAATCCGAAATAACTAAACAAAAATTAGAGAAATCTTCTAAATTATTATAGATAGCAAAGCAAATTTATTGGGAATCGATATATATAATACCATTTGGGGGGAGATTGTTATCCATCCATGTGAGAACCAAGCGAAGTGCCACCATTTCTGCAACTTTAGGAGAAAGAACACTGGGCAGTGACCTGAAATAGCTTTAAGAAAGTGACCATCTGCATAATTAATTATAGCACCAAAACCACTTCTTTTCTGATCAGCAAATATTGCAGTGTCAATGTTACAAGTCCATAGTTTGTTTGCTGAATGCACTAAGGGAGATAAAATCGAGTCATTATTGGTCCCAGTCACAGAGATAATGTTAAAAGCCTCTTTTGTCGCCCTCCATTCTTCCAAGCCATCAACACATTGTCCTACAGAAGCTTATTTCTGACATTTCACAACTTCCACAAAACCATACACATCTCCTCTAATCGCTTCATGCTAAGCACCCCAGATAAGGAAGAGAATATGTCTTGTAACTGTGCACTTGAATCAAAGTCAGGTAAGCCAAAAGTAGACCAGACCTCCTTTGCAAACAAAAACCCAAAAAAGAAATGAGTTGCATCTTCCTCGCTAGTATAGAGTAAATAAGAAGGGTTTACTGCAATGCCTTTTTGAATTAATCTAGCTTTAACTAGTACAAAATCTTTCAAGGCTCTCCATAAGAAATTTTGGATTTTAGGGGGTAGTTTTAATTTCCAAATAAGTTGCAGTGATTGCTAGTCAAAGCTTGCTCATTCCGACGACCACTAATAGCCACTTGGTAGCCACTCTTAACTGAATAACACCCCAGTTTATCATAATGCCAAATCATCCTATCTTTTTTATTGAAGAGCGGTAAGGGTATCCTCAATATATCATGAATATCCGCCACACTACAATATTCAATTAGTCTATCTACATCCTATTCCTTCCTTTCATTTTTTAGAAATGCACAGACTTTAGTCTCATCATCCATAAAGTTTGTACCCTCATGAACAAGAAAAAATACCATTCCTAGTTACCCAGGGATCTTTCTTAAAATGAATAGACTTCCCATCACCCACACTCCAACTTACACCCTTTTCTAAGATGAATCTTGCATGCATAATACTCTTCCATGTGAAACGTGGGTTAAAACCCAGCTTAGCATCAAGAAAGTTTCCATTAGGAAAATATTTAGCTTTGTAGATACGATATATAAGAGTATTATTGTTTAGGAGAAGTCTCCAACCTTGTTTGGCAAATATAGCCAGGTTAAAAGAGTGTATGTCCCTAAAACCCATCCCTCCTACTTCTTTTTTGCAACACATGTTTTCCTAGGCTGCCCAATATAGGTTTCTAGCCCCGTTTTCCTTTTTACCCCACCAAAAAGAATTCATCATTCTTTGCAGTTCATCACAGATGGACAAAGGGAGCATAAAAACACTCATGCAAAAGGTAGGTGTGGCCTGTGATACAGATTTCAATAGAACTTCTGTTCCCGCTCTTGATAAAAATTTGTTATTCCAGGCCAAAATTCTTTGTGTCAGTTTAATTTTCAGGAAGCCAAAAATAGCTCTCTTGCTCCATCCTATTAAAGAAGGCAACCCCAAATATCTGCCATGATTTAAGGGGTTATTAACCCCAATGATACTAGTAATCCTAGTTCTATCATCAAAGGATACACTAGGACTGAAAAATATCCCTGATTTTTGGAAATTAATAGACTGACCTGAGGCTAACTAATATTTATGAAGAATTTCCTTAATCATGTGACATTCTCCAGTGGAGGCCGTAAAAAAGAATAAAAAGTCATTAGCAAACAGCAAATGAAACACCCTAGGACCCCTCAAACTAGCCCTACATCCTTGTATAACTCATCTTTTCTCCGCATCCTTAAATAAATAGGACAGTCCCTCCGCACAAATAATAAATAGGTACAGAGATATAGGATCTCCTTGCCTAAGACCCCTATTAGGAAGAATTGGACCCAATTGTAATGCCAAAATACCGGATCAGCCGTGAACAGTACTTTTCGATGGTAAATAGTACTTTTCGGACTCGAAAGGATATCCGTAAGTCAAAAATATTTTATTGGAACATCGGAAAGTATTGGTCATAGTGAGTTCGAGGTTAAAATTTGAAGTGAAATTGAGCTCAAATGGGCCTTCAAAGGTAAAAAATACGAAAAAGGTAGCGAGTCAATTTCCCTAGTAGGGGAGGTGACTTGATTTTGCGTAAATAATTAAAAATAGTAAACGAACTCCAAAAATTTCCAGATTTTGCATGCCTACACTAATTTTTATGTAGAATATTTTAGTGATGAGAATGGAATTTTTCGGTGATACCGACAATTGTTGAATTGGACCGATAAGTTTGAATTATACCAATAACAGACTCCGATTAAACCAAAAATTTTGCGTGCTAGCTATTTTTAATGTGATCAGAGTGATGAAATTATTTTTGGAGTAATTTGGTAGGCTGAAAGAGAGAAAAAATTGATTGGACTTTAAAAAAGGCTTAAATGGGCCTTAAGAAAAGAACGGGCTAACCATAGGAAAATCTTTTACCATGGTGCAAGTCATGGCGACTTGCTTTGCTATGGGTAGGATCATTGATCTCCATAGCTTAAGTGTTAAAGTGAAAGTGAAAAGTGCAGTGTTATGAGAATGGTTCCTTGGGAATCATTTCTCTTTTTAGTGGGGCCCGTGAGTTTCATATTTCGTGTATCCGATCTGAAATTTTCTGTCGAGTCTATACTAGGGGCATTATGATAATAAATTGATAAAGAAGTGAAAAGACAATGAAAAGTAAGAAAAAAAGTGAAAAAGGACCAAAATGAAAGAAAAAGAAAGTTTAGGGGCAAAATGGTAATTTTTCCCAAAAGTGTAAAAAGTAAGTAAATTAAGTGAAAATTTCTTAAATAAGGATAAAATAGTCAAACGATAGTTAAATTTTTTGAAAAGTGAATTTTATTATCAACAAGGATTAAAATATAATTTTGCATATAAATGTCAAATTAAGTATATAGAAACGTAAATTGCTTCAATTATTAGTTTAAAGATTATAAATAAGCTTATAATGACAAAATTGTAATTATGCGATTGAAATGAATAATCTTATAGAAAAAGGTAAATTAATGTTTTGAATATGATACTAAATGATTTTATATATATGTTAAGATATAAGAATAATAATGATAATGTTAGGAAATGTATCGATTATTAGTCACCACCGAGCATGTTGAGTGCTCAGCGTGTAGTTTCACTGCGCATAGGTAAATAGGAGCAGGAGCAAGAATTCAGATTGTAGGACTTCTTTTAAGAATTTTGTTGTATGATTTTGGCATGTATATACGTATCTAAGCTTTACTTTTGGTTATGTAATTGATAAACATGAAGTATATTAGTAAACCTTATGTTGGAAGTTTATGAGATGGAATGAATGTTTATATTGGATATTATTGATTGTTGTGCCATTGAGAGGCTATGTGATTGTCTGCATTTCAAGAGGGCTAGTACTACATACAGCCGTCACATTACAAAAATTGTATTAAATGCATAGTAAATTGGACAGTTATAGGTCGTCGGCAAAGTGGTTTCAAAATGATTAAGTAAATGTTAATAAGGTTTGAAATGTAGAGATTAAGTTGAAAAAAAATTTCGGCTTTTAGTACATTGGTACAGTGTTAGGAGTGATAAGGGTGTTACATTTTGTGGTATCAGAGCAGTGATTTAGACGGTTCTAAGATCGGAGTGGGTGCAATATTTGATTTAAATTAATTATATACATGCCAATTGTTATTTTAAGAAGTTTTTTTTTGGAATTAATGTATTCTTGCTCCCTTCTGTTTTATAGTGAAAAGATGTCTGATGAGCCGAGTCGTGAGGCTGGAGATAATAGGAGCAAGGCTTCAAGTAATATGGGGCAACAGGAGGTCCCACAGCAGCAGGCACCTCCATTAGTAGCGCCTCCTCCTCCTCCTCCTCGGTTGGATTTTCTCAATTTGATGTCCGATTACATTCAGCAGCGACTCCAGGCTGCACAGGCTCAGGCACCGCCACCAATAATTCAAGTTCAGCCGTTTGCTCCACCTAGAAGGAAGCCTATATTGGAGCTGTTGAAGAGATTGGGAGCTGAGGATTTTTCAGGTCAGGATCCCTTGATGCCAGCAGCTACAGAAGCATTGTTATTCAAGATCAAGAGATTATTTGAGATTACCCACAGTCTGTTGGAGGAGAAGTTTGAGGGAATCATTACTTTGCTGTAGGGTCCAGCTTTCATATGGTGGGACTCAGTCAGGCGACACACCCCTGCCGATCAATTGAATTGGGAGTTCTTTATCGATCAGTTTAAGAAGTATTTTGGGGCTGAGTATAAGATTTCTATGCAGGATGCCTTCTGGAGACTGAGGAAGGAGAATCGTACAGTGGCTGAATATCATCGAGAGTTTGAGCACTTGAGCGCTTATCTGGATGAGGGTTTGGCAACAGAAAAAAGATTATGTATGCGTTTTGAGAAAGGATTACACACAGAGCTGAGATAGATTATTGAGGCCTAGCATTACCCTAATCTGCAGGCTATGATTGATGCAGCTCTCAAGTTAGAAACTACTCAGGCTGAACAAGCAGAGAGGCAGTCCCGATTTCAACAGAAGAGAAAGCAGCAACAGAGTAGTGGGACGTCAGGGCAGAATAAAAAGCAGAAGGGTCAGCAGGCACCTCTGGGCCACCCACCAGTTAGCAGAGGATAGGGTAGTGCCTCTCGTGGCAAGTCTACTGCCGCCACAACATCTAGTACACCCCGAGGCAGAGAGAGTGGGTCAGCAGTACAGTGTGAGCATTATGGTAGGACACACTCAGGGGAGTGTAGATTTTTGACGGGAGCCTGTTTCAAGTGTGGGTCCCCGAGATCACCAGATCAGAGACTGTCTGATGATACAGACTGCTTCAGTTGCCTCACCAGCTTCTAGCACTGGATCTTTTGCACCATGTGGACGTGGTAAGGGAGCAGCCCTTAATCCTTCAGCATCCAGACCAGTTGGCCAGTCATCTCAGGGATAGAGATGGTCAGGGGGACAAACCTATGCTGTTAGAGCTCGTGAAGAGGAGGATGCTCTTGATGTGATTATGGATAAGTTTATTCTATTATCTGATTCTGTGTATGCATTGATAGATCCTGATTTCACACATTCGTATATTAGCACAGAACTGGTATGGGATAAAGGGATGAAAGAGGCCTACTTGGACCAGGACATCTTGATGAGTAATCCTCTTGGGCATAGTGTAGTAGTAAATAAGATTTATAAACAGTGTCCTATTAGTGTCCAAAGACATGTATTCCTGGCAAATCTCATTAAATTGCCTTTTCGCGAATTTGATTTGATTTTGGGTATGGACTGGTTGTCCACCCATCAAGCGACCGTTGACTGCAGAAAGAAGAGAGTCACCCTACAGCTTCAGAATGGTGATGACATCACGATTGTGGGTGTGAGATCTGATTTTCTGTCTAACGTGATTTCAGTTACTACAGCAAAAAGATTGATCAGAAAAGGTCATGAAGCATATATGTTTTATGCAGCGGAAGTGAAGAAAGATAGCTTAAAGGTGTTAGATGTGCTTACAGTTAGGGAGTTCTAGAATTTGTTCCCAGATGAGCTTCCAGACTTATCACCTGATAGAGAGGTGGAATTCTCCATTGAGGTCACTCCTAGTCCTGCTCCTATCTCTATTGCTCCGTACAAAATGGCACTTGCAGAATTGAAAGAGTTAAAGATTCAGCTTCAGGAGTTACTCGATAAAGGGTTTATCAGACCCAGTATTTCTCCTTGGGAAGCACCTGTCCTATTTGTAAAGAAATAAGATGGTACTTTTTGACTGTACATAGACTACAGACAGTTGAATAAAGTGACGATCAAGAACAAGTATCCCCTCCCTCGCATCGAAGACCTGTTTGATCAACTTAAGGGAGCGGGTGTCTTCTCCAAGATAGATTTGAGATCGGGCTACTATCAAATGGGGGTAAAAGAAGCTGATGTGCCCATGACAGCTTTTTATACTAGGTATGGCCACTATGAGGTTTTGGTCATGCCATTTGGACTTACAAATGCACCAGCGGCCTTCATGGATCTGATGAACAGAGTCTTCCACCCTTACTTAGATCAGTTTATGGTGGTTTTCATCGATGACATATTGGTGTATTCCAAAACACCGGAAGAGCATGACAGAGATCTAAGGATTGTATTGCAGACATTGAGAGAAAAGCAATTGTATGCCAAATTTAGCAAATGTAATTTTTGGCTGAATGAAGTATCCTTTTTGAGACATGTCATTTTTGCAGAGGGCATTAAAGTAGATCTTTCAAAGATTGAGGAAATCCTTAAGTGGAAGCCACCCAAGAATGTGACTGAAGGGCGAAGTTTTTTGGGTTTGGCTAGGTACTATAGGAGATTTATCAAGGGCTTCTCCACCATTGCAGCTCCTATGACACGACTGCTATAGAAGAATGTCAAATTTGTGTGGACTGACAAGTGCCAGGAATATTTTGAGAAGCTAAAGACGATGTTGACAGAAACTCCTATCCTTACTCAACCTGAGTCAGGCAAGGATTTTGTGATCTACAGTGATGCTTCCAAGAATGGGTTAGGCTGCATTCTGATGCAGGAGGGCAAGGTGATAGCTTATACCTCCCCGGCAACTCATGACTCATGAGAGAAATTATCCTACTCATGATTTAAAGTTAGCAGCCATTGTGTTTGCATTAAAGATTTGGAGGCATTATTTGTATGGAGAGAAATGCTACATTTACTCAGATCACAAAAGTTTAAAGTATTTGCTTATCTAGAAAGAACTCAATCTTAGACAAAGGCGCTGGTTGGAGTTGATTAAAGACTATGATTGCTATATCAACTACCATCCAGGGAAAGCAAATGTAGTGGCTGATGCGCTCAGCAGAAAGTTTATGTCAGGTAATGTTAGTGCTTTTGAATGAACTTGTACAAAGCATTGATAAGTGTAAATGATTAATAGTGATCTTTGCAGCTCTTCGGGCAATGAACACCAGCTTAAGCTTGGCGGCAAATGGAGCTATAGTAGCTGAACATCGAGTTAAACCAGACTTTGTGTATAAAGTGAAAGCGACTCAGAAAAAAGATGACAGATTAATGGCTATTGTAAATAAGCTTCAGCATAGCAGTGAAAGTGATTACTCATTGTCCAGTGACAGAAGACTTTGTGTGCCAGCTCAGGAAGATTTGAAGAGTGAGATTCTGACAGAAGCACATCATAGTGGTTATGTTATGCATCCTGGAAGTAACAAAATGTACCTGAATTTGAAAGTCTATTATTGGTGGCCAGGCATGAAACGTGATATGACTGAATTCGTAAGCAAATGTCTGACATGTTAGCAGGTAAAAGTAGAGCATCAAGTTCCTTCTGGACTACTTCAACCACTTGTTATTCCAGAGTAGAAATGGGATCAGGTGACCATGGACTTTGTGACTGGGCTACTTATGACTCAGTGGAAACATGATGCCATCTGGGTAATTGTTGATCGCCTCACCAAATCATCTCATTTCTTGTCAGTTTGGATGGATTTCTCTTTGACCAGGCTGGCAAAATTTTACATAAAAGAGGTGGTTAGATTACATGGAGTGCCTACATCCATTGTGTCAGACAGGGATCCCAGATTTACTTCTCACTTTTGGAAGAGTTTTTAGGATACTTTAGGTACTAGACTTCGCCTCAGCACAGCTTTTCACCCTCAGACCGATTGCCAGTTCGAGCGGGTGATTCAGACATTAGAGGATATGATTTGATGTTGTGTCCTTGAGTTTGGCACTAATTGGGAAAGACATTTGCCAATAGCTATCAATCTAGTTTGAAAATGGCTCTATTTGAAGCATTGTATGGTAGGAACTGCAAGACTCCTTTATGGTGGACTAAACTGAGTGAAAGGAAGCTTTTGAGTTCGGACTTGATTCGTCACTTTAAAAAAAAGGTCCAGATCATTAAAACCAGATTGAAAGAAGCAATGGATCATCAGAAGTCATATGCAGATGTAAAAAGAAAAGATATCGAGTTCCAGGTCGGAGATAAGGTCTTTCTGAAGGTATCTCCGTGGAAGAAGGTTCTGAGATTTGGAAAGAAGGGCAAGTTAAGCCCAAGATTTATTGGTCCATATGAGGTATTTCAGCAAGTGGGTCCCGTGGCCTATAGATTGAAATGACCTACTGCTTTGGAGAAGATACATGACGTCTTTCATGTGTCTATGCTCCGCAGATATAGGTCTGATCCGAGTCACATGATAACACCTGAAGAGATACAAGTTCAGACTGACATGAGTTATGAAGAAAGACCAGTAAAGATTTTGGCTAAGGAAGTCCGACAGCTTCGAAACAAACAGATTCCTTTGGTGAAACTCCTGTGGCATCACCATAATGTTGAAAAAGCAATATGGGAACCTGAAGCAATGATGAGACAACAATATCCTCTACTCTTTAGTTCAGGTAAATTTCGATGATGAAATTTCTTTTAGTAGGGGAGAAATATAATGGCCTCAACACCGGGTCAGTCGTGAACAGTACTTCTCAATGGTGAATAGTGCTTTTCGAGCCCGAAAGGACACTCAAAAGTCAAAAATATTTTATTCAACCATCGAAAAACATTGGTCATGGTGAGTCCAAGGTTGAAATTTGAAGTAAAATTAAGGTCAAATGGGCATCCAAAGGTAAAAAATACGAAAAAAGTAACGAGTCAATTTTCTTAGTAGGGAAGGTGACTTGATTTTACGTAAATAATTAAAAATAGTAAATGAACTCCGAAAATTGCCATCTTTTGTATGCCTACATGAATTTTTATGTAGAATATTTTAGTGATGAGAATAAAATTTTTCGGTGACACCGACAGTTGTCGAATCGGACCAATAAGTTTGAATCGGATCGATAACGGACTCCGATTGAGCCAAAAATTTGTGTGTTAGCTATTTTTTATGTGATTAGAGTGATGAAATTATTTTTGGAGTAATTTGTTGGCTGGAAGAGATAAAAAATTGATTGGTCTTTAAAAAATGCCTAAATGGGCCTTAAGAAAAGAATGGGCTAAGTCCATTGAATTGGCCCAATTTTGGATCCATTTGTAAGGCATATAAAAGCCTAATTTTTGGAGAAAACTCCAGAAATTTGTTGTGTCTTCTTCCTCCTTCTCTAGGCCGAATACACACACTCTCTCTCTTCTCTCTCTCTTTTGCTTCCTCATCACTCAAGATCTCTCATAAATCCCAACTTAAGAGTTGTGGTTTCATCCCTGTAGATCACTAAAATAGCTTCTCTTGATTGATTTGGGCAAAGAAAGTGGAAAAAACAAGTAAAGAAAAAAATTGGTAAGTTGGATCTTGGAAAAATCTAATGATTTAGATTGATTTCTTAGTATTTTTTCATAGATTTTGAGGTTTAGATTATGATTATAAGCTTGGATTTTACATTTGAGAACAAGAAAATGAAGAAATCTAAGGTTTATTTGGCTGGTCCTTTAGGTGGTGAAGGAGAGGAAGGTTTTTCCAAGAGCAAAGGCAAAGGAAAGGAGGTTTGAGCTTCCTAATTCAGAAAAAATTGTAAGTGACTAATTAATCTTTATATTTTTTAAGTTTATGAATTTTTTTCAATTATGTAATTAGGGCAAAAATGTTTAAAGTTGTTAATTAATGCAATTATGATAGAATAATTGAAATTAAACTAGAGAAAAGATGAATGGAAAGTTAAAATGAAAGAAAGAAGATTTTTAGGAAGATGTTTAGTAGTGGCCGAATTTATTAGTAAGGGAAAATGGTAAGAAAATTGCATAAAAATAATATATGTTAGCTTAAAATAATAGTAGATTTGATAATTAATATCTATGAATTTTTAAAGAATATTTGAAATTTATTTGGAAATTTTCAAGATTATGTATAGTGTATGTATATAGTGAAAATTGTGAATTAGAGTGAATTAATTGATTATTTTAATGACAAATGACAATAAATAATAAATAATGCATAAATAAATTTTATTGGCATTTATTGAAATTATTAGAATTTTATTAAAAATTTAATGTTAATATGTGTATTAAAAATAATTGAATTATTAGTTAATAATTGCACAAAAATGTTGAAAAAGGTGAAATTACATGAAATTAAATTATAGTCAATGAAAAAGAATTAAAAAGTCAACTAATAAATTTTTCGTGAATTAAAAAGATTAATAAAGTAAATATTACTGTGCCCTTAGAATTAGTCTAACAGTAAAAACTAGTTCTGGATATAATTGGCTAGCCATAGGAACACCATTTTATCGCGGTGCAAGTCATGACGACTTGCTTTGCTATGGGTAGGATCATTAATCTCCATAGTTTAAGTATTAAAGTGAAAATTAAAAGTACAATATTATGAGAATAATTCCTTGAAAATTATTTCTCTTTTTAGTGGGACCTGTAGGATCCATGTTCCGTGTATCTAGTCTGAAATTTTCTATCGGGTCTGTACTAGGGGTATAATGGTAATAAATTGATAAAGAAGTGAAAAGACAATGAAAAGTAAGAAAAAAAGTAAAAAAGGACCAAAATGAAAGAAAAAGAAAGTTTAGGGGCAAAATGATAATTTTTTCCAAAAGGGTAAAAAGTAAGTAAATTAAGTGAAAATTTCTTAAATAAGGATAAAATATTCAGAGATAGTTAAATTGTTCGGAAAGTGAATTTTATTGTCAAAAATGATTAAAATGTAATTTCTCATATAAATGTCAAATTAAGTGTATAAAAACGTAAATTGCTTCAATTATTAGTTTAAAGATCATAAATAAGCTTATAATGACAAAATTGTAATTATGCGATTGAAATGAATAATCTTATAGAAAAAGGTAAATTAATGTTTTGAATATGATACTAAATGATTATATATATATGTTTATATATATGTTAAGATATAAGAATAATAATGATAATTTTAGGAAATGTATCGATTATTAGTCATCACCGAGCATGTTGAATGCTCAGCGTGTAGTTTTACTACGCGCAGGTAAATAGAAGCAGGAGCAAGAATTCAGATTGTAGGACTTCTTTTAAGAATTTTGTTGTATGATTTTGGCATGTATATACGTATCTAAGCTTTACTTTTGGTTATGTAATTGATAAACATGAAGTATATTAGTAAACCCTATGTTGGAAGTTTATGAGATGGAATGAATATTTATATTGGATATTATTGATTGTTGTGCCTCTGAGAGGCTGTGTGATTGTCTGCATTTCAAGAGAGCTAGTACTACGTACAGCCATCACATTGCAAAAATTTTATTAAATGCATAGTAAATTGGACAGTTATATGTCATCGGCAAAGTGGTTTCAAAATGATTAAGTAAATGTTAATAAGGTTTGAAATGTAGAGATTAAGTTGGAAAAAAAAAATTTCCGACTTTTAGTACATCGGTACAGTGTTAGGAGTGATAAGGATGTTACACCACTTACCTTCCATTAAATGAGAACTTATATTTTACATTTTTCACACACATCATCATCAGATCTACCCATTTCCTACAGACACCCAATCCCAATAACATATTCTCCAGGAAACTCCAATCAATCCTGTCGTATGCTTTACTAATATCAATCTTAAGATCAACCTTTCTTGGCCCCCCCTACTCGATGGTTTTTCATCCCATGAATCAATTCAAAGGCCACTAAAATGTTGTTTATGATTAGCCTACCCGGTACAAAAGCAGATTGATTTTCATAAATGATTTTTGGCAAGATCCATTTTAGCCTATTCACTAAAGCTTTAGAGACAATCTTATACAAAACATTACAAAGGGCAATTGGTCTAAAGTCCTTCACAGTTTTCGGCTTATCAAGATTAGGAATGAGTACTACTAATGTATTAGCAAGGGTGTTGGGAAACATACCGTAGGAGATCCATTTGCGGCTAACAGCAATAACATCTTTGCCAACCATACTCCAAAATTTTTGGTAGAATGTTGGGTTGAGTCCATCCGGTTCTGGTGATTTATCAGGGTGCATTTGGAAGACTGCTTCTTTGAACTCGTCATCTGTAAATGGCCACATCAGTATGTTATTATCGTCATCTAAGACTCTCCGCTCCACCACTTTCGAGACCCAGGAACCAGCTGCTGCATTGCTTTTGAACAACTCACTAAAATAGTCAAAAATCATGTTGCTCATGCCTTCTGTATCCGAAACCCACTCACCTTCTGTTGTCTTCAACATGGAAATAAAGTTTTTCTTCTTCTTAAAGTTGGCTTGGCAGTGAAAGAATTTCGAGTTATTGTCTCAATGCTTAAGCCAAAATGCTTTTGCTCTTTGGCGCTATTTGATTTCATCTTGCTCTAGAATTTGGTTGTACTCTGTTTTTAGCATATTTATCTCCTGCGTCTTTAGCTGAGATTAATTTCGGTGATGCTCTAGTTGTAATTCAATTTCTTTCTTCCTTTTATTAACAACCCTATACTGCATCTTTCTCCAATCCTCCAAAGCACGGCAACAAGAGTTTCTCCTTTACATGATATCCCCCGATCTCGAAGCCTGCCATCCATTTTTGACTATGTTCACCACCTCAGGTTTCGGCAGCCAACAGTTCTCAAATTTTAATCTCCTTTTATCAATTTGCTCAGGTCAATTAAGAGAGGGGAATGATCTAAGGTTGGGGCAACACAAACTTGCAAGTAGCAGTTTGGAAAAGATAAAAAGAAATTCGCATTACCCATACCTCGATCTAGCTTTTTCCGCACCCAGTAGTTAGAATGCCGATGTCTCTTCCATGTGAATGTAGCCCCTATTGACGGAATGTCAGTTAAGCCGTTGTCCAAAATAGCTCCTTTGAAGCCGTCTATAAGGTGTTGAGGATGGGTGCCACCTCCCATTTTTTCGGATAAGTCTAATAGGTCATTAAAATTTCCACAAATGAGCCATGGGTCAGCTGGATTTCTGAAGCTCCCGATCTACCGGAGCAACCTCTATGAATCTCTCCTCCTTGCTCTTTCAGGGTAGCCGTAGTAGCCAATAAAGCACCAACTTTTTTCTCCTGGCCCACTTATCCTCAAGTCAACAAAGTTTTGGTTGTAGTTGTTTAGTTGGACTTCTAGCAGTGGATAAAGCTCTTCGGATCTCCCATAATTTCTTACAAAAGCAAGACTTGGAAATCATTTTTGAAACAATGATTGTCTAATTTTTCTTGCTCCGGACCTTGGATAATTGTTGGATCTAGATTTGTTGCCACACCAGATTACCTTTTTTACCTTTTTTTTTAAATTTTTAGATTAATGCTGACTAGGAGAGAATGTGTCACACGGATGTTGACGTGTCGTGTCTCTATTGGGTGCCATTACCTCTGTCTGCCACACATGTTTTCTGTCCAAAGTAACGGTATTTTTCAATTAAAAAAGTGATTTCAAGGGTATAATCTGACCAAAAAAATGTTTAAGGACATTTTCACCCAATTTTGAAAAGTTTGAGGGTAAAATTCACTCCCTTTTCTAAATTTTAAATGCTTGTTTCAGACGTTAAATAACATATGAAGGATCTTGTTGATGACAATGCACGTTAATCATCATCGTCAGCATCATTGAAAATTATTATTACTTGATTATATATACTTACAATAATATAAAGAGGAAACAAGTTATGCAATGGGTAGGCCTTTTCTTGAAGGAAATATTTTTCGATACATAGCACATGTATTAGCAGTAGTTTGTATGCTACACAATACGTATATTAACATATATGTATTTTGTGTATCTAGATTAGGGTTTTAAGTTGCAAAGAAATTCACAAAACCACATAAGTTTAGTTAGAATGCAAATGAAACCATGAACTTGCAGAAATTTCTCCTCCATAACCAACCAGTTTCACACAACTGATACCGTATTTTATTATTCTTATTATTAGAAAATTGTCATATCTCCTCTCTCCCTCTCTAGAAGTCCATCCGTTTGGCTATAAATACTAACGAATCCATGCAAATTTCATACACCATAAACAGCAAGCTTTCTTTTTTACCTAATTCCAACGTAACTATGGCAAGGCAAAGTTATGTTTTAGTCTCAAAAATTGGGATAATTGGAGCTAGAGTCGGTGTTCAGCAGCTGTTAAGTAGCTATCACACCACAATCCAATTGTTTTTGAGGCCACTGATTGTGTTGGTGGAGTTTGGAAAACTTGTTCTTATCCTCGTTGTGATTGATTACGAGTTCACTGATTTCCCTTGGCCTAATAGAGACGACCCAACTTTTCCTTCTTACGTTGAGGTTTTGGATTACTTAAACTCTTATGCTCGACATTTTGATCTTTTTAAGTATATCGGTTTCAATTCCAAGGTGGTCCAGCTCCGATTATCGGTGACCGTCAACCTAGAGATGACAGTCAACTCTCCGGCGAGTATGGTACCCTCCTTACTGGTCAACCGGCTTGGGAAGTTGCCGTGCAAACTAATGGATCAGATAATATTCAGGTTTGTAAAGTCTCGAATCTTAATTATTCGCTGAAAATATGATCACAAAGATTTGATGTACCCTTTTTGATGACTGGTTTTTGGATAAAATTATATGATTAATTAATAAGTTGTTTGATTAATTTGCAATGGTACGCATTCGAGATGCTAGTGGTTTGCACTGGAAAATATGGAGATATACCTAAAATTCTAGAATTTCCAAAAAACAAAGGACCTGAAATATTCAAAGGAAAGGTATTGCATACTCTAGATTACTGCAAACTTGACAAGGAAGCTGCAACTCAATTTCTCAAAGGAAAGAAGTTGTTGTTGGCTTCAAAAAAATATGCCATTGATTTAGCTTTGGAGTGTGCTCAGGCTAACCGAGGTATTCTTCCACCTATCTTTCTCATTTTATTTTTCAATTATCTAAATTATATTTATAGAAGATTAGATATCGGATCTGCAACATCTTTAAATACTTGAAATATAATATAGTATTTTATCTTTTTTTTTTATGAATATATTCGGTATAAATACAAAGTAGTGAGCCAATAAATTTCAGATCAAATAATTAATTAAAAAAAGTTGGATGTCAATTTCAAAACTAATCTATCTGGTTCTAATATAAATTTGCAGATTTGCAACTGAAAAAAAAAAAAGCGGCTAGATATGATCTCGAAAACTATTCGAGAAAGTTGACTACGGTGGCGTAACCACATGCAAGGCAAGGGGTAATTGTCCCTTTTAATTTTTGAAATTTTTTTTATTATACATACATACATGTGTGTGTATATATACATACATACAATCTTCTTAACACACTATCGATAATTGTTCCTTTTTATTTATTTAACAATTTATCTATAATATTTATGTTATATTTTTATTTTTCTTAATTATAAATTCTGTCTTTTATCACTGAATTTCTAATACGCAATTTCTTGTCTTTCTCACCTTTGGCTATATAGTTTGGTTAGATACGAAGAAACAAATACATGATTTGTTTTTCCGTCTAAAATTTATTAAATTTCGCAATCTATTTGGTTTATAAAATTATTTGACATTTGCTCCTTTTGCAATAATATAAAACCTGTTGAAGATCCTTTCTCGGTTTCCCTGTAATTACACCTTGATGTTTAATTAGCAATTTTGTTAATTTGGCGTCTAAGCTCTACATTACACGTTTAATGTATTGATAAGTGGGGTCTGTTGATAACATTGATTTATTAAAAAGAAAGAAAGAAAGAAATCAATTCCCCTTATAAGTTTGATTCTTTTCAATTGACTTCACCAAAAAGTTGTTAGGTGAGACCCCCAAGTACCAAAAAGAATAATATTGCATAGTTCTTTATGACCACACAAAAATTCATTAATAATTTATTTTGCTGACCTTATCAAGATGTACAAAAAAAAAAGAAAAAAAAAGGTATGCAGTTTTTTATATTAAATTTTTTGACGCAACATACTCAAGATCATAACTGCTTTATGAAAATTTTATATTTAAATTGAATTTAAACAAAATTTATAAATTCAATAAAATGTGTACTGATATTTATGTATAATAATTACAAGTAGATGTGATAAATAAACGAATTAAACGAGTTTGGATTGAATTATTAATGGATGAGTTATTAATGGATTGAATTATTAATAAATAAAAAAATATGGGTCATTAATAGGTTGAATCATTAATAGATAAAAAAATATAAATTATTAATGAATTGAATTATTAATAGATTAGGTTGATTTGGATCGATCCATAAATGATAAATTCTTCACAAAAAGTCTCCTGTTTTCGTTATTTCAACATATCTTTGAAATAGTATAGTAGCAATGACGGGACATTCGGCGGTGGCAGCAGCTAATTTTCTTATTTAGAAAAATGGATATATGATAATTATTTAGAAAAAAGCTTGTCTTCAACTTGGTCAGTTGTTTCCACTTTGCTTCAACGTGGATCTGTTTTATTTTTATAATTTTATTTAAAAAACTTTATTCAATATCCGATAAATAAAGTTATATGCTAGGTTATCTTCTGTTTAAAAAAAAAGAATTATTATTATCTCTTAACTTCCAATTTCTTAACAAAATGTTGAAATTTTAATTATTAAACAACAATTATAATAACAAAATTAGAGATGCTTATGTAACGCCCCGGATGAGAAGTCTCTAGATTTTTGTATGGAATAGTGTGGACTACAAGAAATAAGGTGTGAAAAAAAAATTAAATAAATAAAATAATTTAAATTAACTATCCGAAATAATGTAACTAAATTTCAAAAGTAAAAATTTAATTTTTAGACTATCTAAATAAAATAAAATAAAATAAAATTTGAAAACAAAACAATTAGGCTAATAACATGATGACATGTGAAGAAATCAGAGCCATTAGATCAATATTTAATTGATTAGATCATGGCCGTTGATCAACATATATATAAGCACTAAAAATCTTCTATTTCCAGCATCTTCTCACTCTTCTTCATCGTTCTTCTTTTCTCTTGAACCCGAGACATGCATTTGCAAGGCTACCATTTGATTCAAGCTAAACTATGTGCAATCGTAGCACAATTCCTCATTTAATTCTTTAATTAATTCATCCTCCATCAAGTACATACATTAGGAATCAAGGAATTGAGAGAATTTGAAGGTGGTCAAGGAAGGAAAATGTGAGTTAAGTGAAGGGAAGAAGTAATATCAAGAAATTGTGAGAATTAGAAGATGGTAAATGTAATGGGTAAGTGAATATACTAAATTTTCTATTTCATGTTTTAGGGATTTTCTTGTGGTTTGAATTGCATGAATTGTTAGGTAGGAAAGGCTGTCCTTGTAGTAATGTAACGGAATAATTGAAAATTTATAATATTTGTAAATAAAAAAAAGTAAATTAGTTTATTAGTTATCATGGCATGATAAAGAGAAGGTGAATTGTGTGGGTATTTAACATTTAACGGTTAAATTATAATAATGGTTGAATAATTAAAAGCTTATATATATATATATATATATATATGTAAGAAATCAAATTTTGGTTAAATCAATTTTGTAATTTTGGCTTAAGGGTTGTTGAAATAGGCTTGTGAAGTTTTATTGGGTTCATTATTTTAAATTGGAAAAAAAATGGGTGGAATTAAAGATTTAATTATATTGATGGATGGAGAAACGGGGACAGCCTTGGTATATATATATATATATATATATTGAGATAACGGTATGAGTTAATGATAAGTTAATTTGTGGAAATGTGTGTGTATGGGTCTCTCGGCTTATGGAAAAAAAGAATAATATGAATTATGTGGGAAAGTGTAATGGTGTGATAAGAATAAGTGGAGTGACAGTCATATATTAAAGCTTTTGGAGATTGAAAAGCAACAAAATTGACATTTAAAATTGATACGTGTTCAAATAAATTTATTTATTTTTCTCTAAATAATATATTAGTTAAGTTGGAATTTTTGAGCATGAGTTAAACTTTTGTGCAATTAATGTTATAAATATTAAATTAGAGGTTGAATAAGATTTATGATATTTTTAGATTAATTTTTTTAAAGGTATAATTTAATAATTCTTACACATACATATATTATGTTTGAGTTTGAAAATTTGATATGTATATTATAATGAGTAATTGATGAGATAAATAATATATGCCCTTAGTGTTCAGTGAGTTATCCAGAACTTTAGGATATTATGGCTAGCCATAGGAAAATAAGTACCGTGGGATACCACGAGATTATGAGATTTTACCATGAAATATTACTACGAGACATGATTATAATGCAGTTAAGACGCGTATATGAAAACCGTGAGTGTCCTGAGATGGTCCTGGCCCGAGTTCAGGCATCTTACAAGGGTACAAAGCGGACAGTATCTTCAGGCCACTGCGTGCCCGTCGGCAGCTTTGATACCCTGAAGACGCGTTTCAATATATGTATATAGCCGGCTTATTATATGGTATTACTAGAGATTGTCTCATACCTTAGTTGTATGCTCACTCCAGTATACCGGATTTTCCGTCCCGCTTATCCGGTTCATTGGTTTACCACCACTAGGGGCAAACTTATAAATTTTATATGTGAACAGGGAAAAAAGTGTAGTAAAACCTACAGTTAGAACGTTATGCATTTATACATGTTTATTTAAGTATAAAGTTATTTAAATCATGTATCTATATGTGATTACAGCATGAACATAAGCCAATATAGATGTCAAACTGATATGGGATGACTTAAGTGGGTGTTAATCTTAGATTAGATACAACTTTAGTAACGATCTTGCTATAACTAAATGTGTTTAGCATGATATATGAATACAACATAAGGTAATATGGTAAAGTTGTATTCTTAGACCCATGTGCTGTTCTGATAAAACCTATTAACTATATTGTTTAGCACTTATAGGTATCGGTATATATTTATGTGTAATTATATAACTATATATGAGTATGGTAAAGACTACATTACTATCCTATTTTGGAAATGACTTTACCAATATTGATATGATGATTATGTGTACCTAATGCCTATAAATACATGTATCGGGTATAAACGAGAGATAATTTAAGTAAGTAAAACTGTGCAGGAGAGATAGTCACAATATATATTATGACAAAATGTGCATATATAAGAGTTTAGTACTTGATTTCTAGGCATAAATTCATAAAGATTTTGAGTTTGTTGCTATTTCTATCTCTTGGGTTAATTATTTATTATTTCATATGCATTTATGGTTAAAGCTTTGTTTTGTGTGAATTTGATGAATTAACTAAGAAAGTAGAAGTTTGCAAATCAATATGTATTTGAAATGAAAAGAATAGCAGTAAGTAAAGAATGGAGATACCATGATAATAAATCTTTGTGAATTTGCATTATTATGTGAAGTTTGATTTTAAATATAGATATTATGTGGGTTTAGCTATGTTTTTCTAATTTGGATTAAATAAAACTTTAAAATGTTATGTTGAACTACAGAGTTGAAGAACTACGTGGTTTTGATTCCCTAAATGGGATACGTAGGAAGCTTGAAAATTAACATCTCAAGTCCGAACTAAATCGTGTTAACTTGAGTTGCGTGAATGAGCTTTATAAAAAATGTGCTTGAGTGATTGTGATTGTATTGAGCTGAAATTATAGCAATTATGTGTTGTTGATTGACGTTCTGAAGTTAAGGGAATGATATTGGGAGTGTAAAATTAAGTTTTTGCAGATTTGGGTAGCATGAATTTTAAGTTGTTATGTTGCCAAAATTTCATTTAATTGAATAGTAAAATTAATAGTGTTTGAAATGGTAATAATATAAGATGAATTTAGGATATATATAAAGGGTGTTATAGCTTATATGTGAGAAAAATAAATGTGATGAAATTATAACAGTGCACGAGAATAGATATATCTATTTTAGTTGATTTTAATTGAGCTATAAATATAATTTAATCAATAAAAAATTGCACAAAAAAAATAATAATAATGTATTGGTAGTGGTAGGAATTTCTTGTTAATTTTCTTTGTCAACTGGTAAATATGGATGGGAAATACTTCGAGTGATTCTTATTAAAGCAAGTGATGATTTGGTCACAATATATATATATATATATGTGTGTGTGTGTGTGTGTGTGTGTGTGTGTGTTTGTATCATGCAATGGGTAAGTGCTAGCAAAGAATTTTGTCAGGGTATTGTGAAGAAGCTGGGTTAATACCCAATGGGTCAAAATTTTGAATCTTGAAAATATTCATTGGGTTAATACCCAATGAGTTGGAAAATGAGATGGGTTAATTTTGGATTGATCCCTTTAGTATTGGGTTAGGTTAGGTTGGGTTGAAAAATAAAATGAGTCAATTTTGGATTGACCCTATGGATATTTATGTGGATTGGGTTGAGTTTGGGTTAAGTTTTTTGGATGAATTTGGATCGATCAATGTGTTTTGGTCAATTTTGCCGGGTCTCATTACAAGTTGAATTATATTACATATTTAACAAAACAAATGCTTAATTACTAATCTGATCTGCAATTCCGTGCTGGATATATATGTTGCAGGTGAAGACGGCCAACCGTGTACCATGGTAATTAGAGGTTTACATTGGACTGTTCCTCATTATTGGGTGTGGGGTTTGCCATTTTTCTTGTTCTTTTCTACAAGAACTTCTCAACTAATCCATGAAAGATAACCAGAGACTGCTAATGGCACTACTCTGCCTAATTTTATCTCCAATGGTAAGTTCTATTTATCAGACACCTTTCTCATTTTGGTATCAAAAGTGCTTAAAAAAGTGCCTAATTGTATTGAACTTTGCAGAGGCATATAGTTTCAAAGTTCATAGAGTCGTATCTGCTGCAAAAACTTTCTCTACAGAAGTATGGATTAAAGCCTGATCATCCTTTCATCGCAGATTATGCTTCATGCCAGATGGCAATCCTGCCAGATGAATTCTTCCCCGAGGCTGATAAGGGCAACATTCTGTTCAAGAAAACGTCAAAGTGGTGGTTCTCTAGGGAGGAAGAAGAAGCTCAAAAATATTATGCCAGAACCTTTCTGCAGTCTGTTAGAGTATCCTTCTGGTCTCATGCCCTTGTACAGGTTAATCATTTCACAAAACCTGTTCTATAATAGTTAGCTTCTGTTGATGATGATTCGAAACTTATAATTAATGTTTTTGCAGGGGAACAATTCATCCAATGATTCCAAACATGGCTTTTGTGGGATACATAGAAAGCCTTTCGAACCTTCATACCGCAGAGCTGCGTAGCATATGGCTAAAAAGACTTGTTGACAAGAAATTTACGCTACCAACTGCGGACAAAATGCTCGAGTATGTGGGCAAGGAGATTGAAGTCATGGAGAGGAGCACTAGATTCTATAAAAGGCATTGTATCTCCACTCATAGCATAAACCACAGCGATGAAATCTGTCAAGAAATGGGATGGAGTTCTTGGAGGAAGACGAGCTTGCTTGCTGAAGCATTTAGTCCTTATGGTAGTCAGGACTACATATGAGAAATGGCTTATAGCAAGCATACTGATATCTGATGCCATTCTTTATTTCTAGATATAACAATAAGCATATTAATACTCGCAAAGAATATGCATAAGAGAAATCTTTGATCTGTATGTCTTAAAAATAAGACCTTTTCTCTGCGGAGAAAATGCTCGAGTATGTGGGCAAGGAGATTGAAGTCATGAAGAGGAGCACTAGATTCTATAAAAGGCATTGTATCTCCACTCATAGCATAAACCACAGCGATGAAATCTGTCAAGAAATGGGATGGAGTTCTTGGAGGAAGACGAGCTTGCTTGCTGAAGCATTTAGTCCTTATGGTAGTCAGGACTACATATGAGAAATGTCTTATAGCAAGCATACTGATATCTGATGCCACTCTTTGTTTCTAGATATAACAATAAGCATATTAATACTCACAAAGAATATGCATAAGAGAAATCTTTGATCTTTATGTCTTAAAATTAAGACCTTTTCTTTTTTTTCTTCAAGTTATCAAGAAATCTGTGTTACGGGCATCAGAGTTTGCTGATGTTTCCACTAAATATTAATTATCAAGCACATTGAACCTTTCTAAACTGAACAATCTTTATCTAAGGCCATTAAAATCTGACATTTGCATTGCATCTCTAATTAGAAGCTGTACTTCATTTCATGGGAGTTTATTTATATATGAATTGGCTAATAACAAGGATTTGACTAGTGCAAGAATGTAGTTGAACTCGCAAAGAACAGATAAAAAGTGGAAAAGTAACATAGCAGAAAATGAAGGTTCAAAGACTTTGAAGTAGTTTCAAGGTTTCATCGATATGCTTTTCCGGTTGGAACTGGTTGTTGTAAATGAGTTGAACCACACCTTTCTTGTCAAGAACATATGTCTGTCTCCCTGGTAATGCTCCAAAAAGATCTGCTGGAACACCCCACTCCTTTCTTATTCTGTTTCCTTCATCACTCAGCAATGTAAATTGAAGTCTGTACTTTTTGGCAAAAGCCTACAAGCATGCGTATTTTTGTCAAAATCTAGTACTTGATTAGTATTTGTTATGAGATATAAAAATGTCAAATGAAGTTCCAAGGATGCGGTATAACTCTTTGTAAACGCTAATTGTCTTACAAAACAAAACCAGTAAAACAATTATGGACAAAAGTTGGCAATTCTGTAATATGAAAAAGCATAATATAAGGTCAATTAATGGATTAGGCTCAAATGTGAATTTCTCCTGGTATTTAATTGTATATTGCGAGATATATGTATGAATATGTGAATAAGTAGTTTCAGCTCAGTGGGTGGCTTCCAATTACAAAAAAGACATTAGGAGCTCAAGGATGGGCTCAAAAAAACTTGGGACATCCTTAAAAATTTCAAACTAGAAATGTAAGCTAAAAAATTTGAACAAGCAAAAACGCTTAAATGAAGTTGTTTGGTTACCTTGTGGGATGATGAATCATCACCACTGATTCCAATAACCTCAGCTCCTGCTTTCTTAAACTTCTCATAAGAATCTCTAAAAGCACAGGCCTGAAAAGATTTATCCTTTTAGTTATCACTTTGACATTGGCTGTTCAACTCATTTTTTCCCTAATTTATGCATTATATGAAATTTAAAACTTTCTGGCTACTCTTCATTCTTATGATATCTTAATTGCTATGTTCAAAATTATAAAAGGGAAAATTTTAATTAAAGTAAAGGGGAATTACTTGTTTAGTGCAGCCAGGGGTCTCATCAGCAGGGTAGAAATAGACAACAATAGGCTTCCCTTTGAATTTAGAAAGGCTCACAGTTTTGCCATCTTGATCTTTCAATGTGAAGGAAGGTGGGACTTGCCCTTTGTTGACCTGAAAAAAGGACATACCCAGAAACAATCAATCAAAAAATTGAATCTTTACCGCACATAATTTCAGATTTAGACCAAATGTACCTTAGCAGAAATGGTAGACTTCAAAGAAGAAGAAGAAGAAGGGATAGGAAGAGACGAAAAATGAGAGAATTTGATGCCATTAAATTGGGAGTTTGATGATTTAGAGAGAAATTGGATGTTTTGGGGATGTTGGTTTGTGGGTTTCTGAGTAGAGATGAGAGAGAGAAGGGAATGCTTAGGGAGAGAGATTGAAGATGCCATTTTTGAAAGAGAATAAAGCTAAGGTATCTAGTTCTTTTTCTTGGTACCTAAGAAATCTTTTTTTTTTTTCTTTCTAATGTCTATTTGTTTATTTTTCTTGTGTTTTTTTGTTACTAGTTGCAGGAAGATAAGGAGGGACAGTCGACCATTGGGGGAGAAGACGTCCCAAGAAGATGGGGATGGATTGGCTTTTAGGCGTGGACAATTGCTGGCCCCATGCCCTTTCTTCTGGCACCACAGAGGGCTTTTCTTTTCTATATGGGCCTCTCTCTCATGATAGAGTTTTTCTATGGGCCTTTTTGGGTATTTTCTGACACGCCTTAACTTTACAAAAATGCACTTATCACTTCATTAAATTGATATCCACTATTCAGGGACTAATCTGCATATTAATTTTAAACGAGCGACAATGAGCAATACGTCCATATCATACAGGTAAAACCCTGAAAATTTCTCCATTATCCCTAAACCCCTCGTTCTCACACGATTCGGGTGCGAGTTTTGTGTTTATTTTTCAGGTCTCTGCTCAAAATTTTGATGCAAAATGGAGGGAGCACAGAAATTTTTCCGTGACATCTCAAAGGACTTAAAATCTGCGACTTCTTATCCTTCCTCGTCTGAGGGTCCATTCAATTTTAGCGGAAAGGGAGGATTAACTGCCGCTTTACCTTCTTCTGACCAATCTCACGTTTTAATCTCTAGGCCTACAAGGTAATTCCACTATATTCTACCAATTTTATAGGTTCCATTAAATCTACATACAAATTTTTCTTTTTTCTTTCGAAGTTTGTGTTTACTCTTGATTTATCTCCTGGGTCTTTGAAAACCGATTGTATTGCAGACTGAAACATTCGAATTCGATGTTTCAAATTTGCTAGTTCAATAAAATGAAGCCATTGCTCATTTGATTTTTGGATGTTTTAGTTCTTGATTTGTGGTACATAATGATGATATTAATAAGTGTGGCTTTGGCTATTATTTTAACGAAAGGTGCATAGCAATGTGATTTTCTTAATTTTGAAGGGAATCAAAGCAGTGATTGCTTTTATTGAAAGTTTAAATTTTTCCTTAAAAGAAAAAAGCAGCCTTTTCGATTTGAAAAATGCTGAAGCTTTGGTTATGGTGTCTCCTCCTGGAATACTTTATATCCATGCATTGGTAGTAATACACATCTCTCAAATAACTTATTGACTGGCTGTGATCCTCTCTTTGCAAATTGTGTAGCAGTTACCATGTTTTTCCTCATGTTATTCTTTCTTTCTATGCTTTTCTCATTTGTCATTATAGCTAATTTTTGCATATGCAGGCAAGTGGTTTCGTTGTGGACGTGTTCGAAGCTCTGTGCAATTTTCTTTGTTACTGGCGTGGTTGTTGGCTATACATTGAAGAGACGTGTTCGGAGATGGGCCTCTAAGCTTCTCAAGAGATTGAAAGATGATTGATGTTGAACATCTTTTGTTTCTCGTGCAACTGTAAGTGCTGCTTTTCTTTATGACTTCACTTCGGAGAAGTGCTAGCTAACTAGGTGAAGAATTGGGTTAAAAAACATGTGGTGCAAGTCTTGTATCTCATATCAAGTGATTCCGGGATTTACAGATGCAATTTTCTCACCAACAGGTGACCCCTGTTGATTTTTTTGCTGCCTATGTGTGAACTAGCATATTTTGATTATATTCTTAAATTCCTTGATCTTTGGATAAATTCTACTCTCTTGCTTTTCCGACCAGCGATTCCATTTTATTTGTTGCTACATACACTGCATTTTGTGTGATTGATTTTGTTATTTCAAATAAGCAAGTGTTCTCACAGATAACAAAATTTCTTTCTTTTCTTTCTCTCTCTCTCGCTCTCTCACTTTTAAGTAAAAACGAAAAGAATAGCCATTTGCTTGCAATACTGACCAAAATTGGCTAACTATTATGTAGATAATCTGATAACACTTGGAACAAAAGAGAGACACTACAACTATGATTCACAAACTCAAACCACAAGAAACAATCAAAGAGAGGAAAACAGTTTGTATTGAAGACTAACTTCTCAAATACAGCAGTATATTCTCAGCAATAAGACTGAGAGTTCATTACAATTAAGCTTAATCAACACAAGGAAAAGAAAAAAAACAACAATGGCAAGGGCACAAGACCCGTTACCCCCAAGGCAGAAGAGATCACTCTCTACTCTGCTCCCTTTTCAAAATAACAGCTAAAAGCATGGCCTCCTCTCCCCCTTACAATTATTTATACTTATTATTCTAACGCCCCTCCACACGCCTAACAACCTTCATCCAGCTCAGCAGCCACGCTCCTTATATTTCTTCTCGTATATACTCTCCAGACCATGGGCTTTTGAGCTTGAGCCTTTGTCCTAGATCCCAATCTGTATCATTGCCGACGGGTGGGGAAGCAGCCTTGTCCTCAAGACTGAAATGGATCTGCCGGAATAAATCTGCTTCAAGATTCCTCTTATCCTGTTAAGGTCCATCTCCTCAATTTCATTTCCATTACCTGTGCCTGATTTGTGACTCCTTCCGTCATTAGTTAATTGAATGGAGCCTCTAGTTTCATCTCCAGGTTCATTACTTTGAGAGTTTTGAGATATAACAGCCCGAGACTTCACAAAAGGATTGAGAACAGCGAGAGCTAGAGCATAACAAACGTTGAATACTAGCATGAAACCTATCAATGCACCTAATCCAATCCAATACCAACATGCATCTGTGAAGAAACCACGGCTTTTCAATAGTTGCATTCCTAATGATTTTGTGGAGTTTGTGGGAACCTGATGACTCCAGCTATGTCCAAGAAACTCATTAACTACTTTTGCATCCTGCGCATATAACAATGGTGATAGCCAATATTCCCATATTCACCATTTCTTTATTTGCTCTCTTGATAGGACAGAGCCACCCAATGCGAAAAGAGCAAGAAGCGCAAATGATCCAAATGTGTTAGCAACGATCATGTTCCTTCCAGTTGCCACAATGCATCGAAATAGACCAGAGGCCATCTGGCTAACAAATACCAGCAGAAGGTACGGTTTGAGGAACCTTCCATCATTAGGATCAAATCCAATGACATAATAAGTCATGCAAACCCAAAGAGCGACTTCCACTAATGCAATGGAAGTTTTAGGAATCCATGAAGGAAGAGAATATGCCCATGCAGGATAGAATAAGAGGTCCCTCTGCTTGTAAAACACTAGAAGCTTGGCAATTGTGAGGGGAAGCTCTGCCCTACCATTAAACATGATCCTGATTACAGTGAAGAACAAAGCACCCAAATAAATTCCTCCATCCTCAACAGTTTCCCGTTGCATCTCAGTCCTAATGAAGAGGGTCATTAAAATGAAGATGTAGAAAATTGAGTTCCTCTTCATGAGCAAGTACTCTCTTGAGATACAAGCTTTAAGCAGCTCCATCTTTCTCACTCCATGCTTTTTGGTTGCCAAAGCAGCTGGGTGGCTCATGGTCTTATCAACTGGGATTGAAAGCACGTCTCCAATTCTTCTCCCCATCTCATGTGATTGAAAAACCTCAGAAAATTCTTGTTCTGTAACAAAACTATAAGGCCAATCACTACGTGCCCAATACTGTTGTTGATCCTTCTTTGAAGTTTCCTCCTGTAAGAAGTCAGCCACACCTTTTTCTTTCTGGACACTCGAAGCCCATGTATTCAAAAAAAACCAAGTACTGGTTCACGAGGACTCTGGTATACAACTTGGCCATCCGATAAAAAAATGATATCATCAGAAAGGTCATAAGTCTCTGGAGCTGGTTGGAGGGGGGAGATAACAGCAGTTCCCTTAAGGATGTGAATTGACTGCTTTAGTGAGTTCACAATTTGATAAGTCGTTGAGCTATCCAAGCCAGTAGAGATCTCATCCATAAACAAAATACTTGCACAACGCATAATTACCATTATACTCGAAAATTCTTTTTTTCTACGAGAAATGAGATCACCATCCACCAACCCTTTCCTTTTCTTAGACCTATCACCATGAAAAAGTTCTTCATCCTCCACAGCTTTACTCTTTGAGCTTCTCCAATTTTCAACTTCTCCCACACCTTTATCATGCAAACAAGGAAAAATGGACAATTCACCAGATGAAACAAATGCAAACAACTGAAAAATATTTCCACACTGCAATTCTTCACAAGATTAATTCCCCCTTCTTTCATATCTTTTTCTCTTTCACGGATCAAACCAGAGAATTTAGCAGCTCTTTTTCCAGTATTATACGGGAAAAATGACTTAGAAACACTTTGCAAGAATTGTGGATACAGCAAGAAAGGTTGATCACCATCACCCCCAATCAATATTCTCCTCTCGGAAGTAGGTTAAAATCCCAAAATTATCATGCTTTGAGTAACGCTGTAGGGTTTCTGCCAAACGTACTCCCTTAACTACCCCAATTAAGTTCCTATTCCCAAGTGTAATTCCAAGGTTTTCAATGGGGCGTACTTGCAATTTCAACACTGACAACAACTGTACCTGAAACTCACCATCGATCTGTGGATCTAGATTGTCCCCTTCAGCCTCGGAGAGCTCCTCCTCAGTCACTGCTTTTTTCTCCCTCGCTAAGCAACACCGCCTCCAGTTGTCTCTTGTAATGTCGATGTTGGGGGAAATAAGCGAGTGCACTTGAAAACACGGCATCTTGCGACGTCTTTCCCTCCATTCGGTCTTAGAGAGTTGTCGGATTGGGGATCGCTGGTTTCCCATCCGATTGGTTTCGATCGGCGTGTGGTGGTTGGAGGTCCGAGGAGTAAAGAAATGTCGGCAGGATCGACTTGGGTGGTTGGTTGTAGGAGGAGCTAGATGTTGGATTGGGCTTGACTCAAAAGCAGGCTTGGGCTGCAACTGGAATAGCCCAATTCTCTTTGATCCACTCCTAAGTCCAGCTTGAGAAACCAGCGTGAAGATCAGTTTCTTCTCCATCACCGAACACTGCCCCAACTTTGACGACACCATCACCTGTTGGACGGTTTGCAGATGGGCTTCGACAGCGCAAGAAGGTTTCATGGCTTCCACCATGGTCTCCGGCTTAAGAAAACTCAGATCTGCTCGGATCTAAACATTCGCTTCTTCTTCTTGCAACCCACTAGTTGATCTTCCTAAGTTCTGGGGTTCTGGAAAATCTGGAGAAGTAGCATCCCCCGTCTCAACCAGGTTAGTGCCTCCTCTTGAGCTATACTCCTCTCCCATGGAGAGTTGCTTCTCCAACTGCTTCATCCACCCCAAAATCAGTGTCTGGAACTCATCGATTTTTTGCTCCATCACGCGAGCACTCTGTTGCATCTTTGTTACAGTGTTGGTTAATTCTTATATACGAACTGATAGTTTCCCTATCTGATTTTCATTGTTATCTACTCGAGAAGAGAGAGTTTGGTATCTCGTTTCCATTGGCATCCAGCAGGTCGGACCAATGATAGCACTTGGAACAAAAGAGAGACACTACAACTATGATTCACAAACTCAAACCACAAGAAACAATCAAAGAGAGGAAAACAGTTTGTATTGAAGACTAACTTCTCAAATATAGCAGTATATTCTCAGCAATAAGACTGAGAGTTCATTACAATCAAGCTTAATCAACACAAGGAAAAGAAAAAAACAACAATGGCAAGGGCACAAGACCCTTTACCCCCAAGGCAGAAGAGATCACTCTTTACTCTGCTCCCTTTTCAAAATAACAGCTAAAAGCATGGCCTCCTCTCCCCCTTACAATTATTTATACTTATTATTCTAACGCCCCTCCACATGCTTAACAACCTTCATCCAGCTCAGCAGTCATGCTCCTTATATTTCTTCTCGTATATACTCTCCAGACCATGGGCTTTTGGGCCTAAGCCTTTGCCCTGGATCCCAATATGTATCATAATCTGTTCACTCATAACCCTCTTCCCCCATTGGCTAGCCGCATATTGGCAAAAGCCAAACTGCTAATGAATATCCTGCTTCTGTAATTAATTTAATTGAACACAACACAGTTGTACTTGAGGCTTGAGCTCATCCTTCAATACTTAGCTTTCAATTGTCAGAACACTGTTACAACATGGAAATGTTGTCAAAAACTGACATCTATAAACTCTTTTTCTTTTTCAAATGTTATTTATATTGTTGGACATTGTTGCTGTATGAATGGCATTTGACAGCATTTACATCTAGCCATGATATGAAATGAGGTGTGTAAATATATATATATATATATATATGTATATTTTTTACTCATTTTAATAATTACAAAATGACATTTGTTGCTTGACATGTTTAAATAATTTTCCTCCTGCTCAGAAATACTCCTTGTGGAACTCGAACCGCGTCGATGTCTTGTGGCTTAGCTCTTGACAGATTTTCTTTAGTTCCTTTGCTAACACTGGCATCCCGCAATAGAATACCCCTGCAATTTTCACAATTGCCTATTTTGTTAAGTTTCTTTTCACACAAAATTGCCAATCAATGCCATCGATTTTCACTGGAGGCATTATGATAAATGAGGCAACATGCAGTTAGTGTTTGATAGATTTATGATTTTACCTACTATTGCAAATGGATGCTTTGAATTTTGTCTTTGATATATGAGGCAATATGGAGTTAGTCTTTGATAGATATATGATTTTACCTACTATTGCAAATGGATGCTTTGAATTTTGTCTTTGATAAATGAGGCAATATGGAGTTAGTCTTTGATAGATATATGATTTTACCTACTGTTGCAAATGGATGCTTCAAAGCTATTTTGGTGAACACTTCTTTCCAATTTGGTCTGGCAAAGTGTGTCCTTACCTGCAAGAAAGGAAATAAAAATAGGGAACTATACTCAGATGTAGCACACCTACTATTAAAGAAACTCGCATCCTTGAGTGCTGCAGTGTTAAGAGCTTTGTGTTTTCAATTTCTTCCCTTAACTAATAATAAAAATGTTTTAAAACTGCATGTTTATCAGAGGTCATACTCGAGTGCCAGAAAGGATGTCAACACCATGTTTGGCATGGTTGAGAGCTTGGACCATGGTAATCAAAGTTGACCTTGCATCACCTTCTTCATAAACACTTGTAAGGTAGTTATGCAGCTCGATTTGACCCTGTTTCCATAGTTAACAAAGCAATAGAGAAGATAAAAAAACAAGCATTCCTTATGCGTAGCAGCATGGCTTGTGTAAAGTAGTGAATATCGATTCCTCACTTTTATCTCTTACCTTATGATCCATCTCTGCCACTTCATCCATAACTCCTTTAAACCATTCGAATGACCCAGGTTCTCTTGTAACCCAGTAGAAATGAGCATTTGTTGTCCTCTGCGTTCGCTTTTTGCTGCTTGATGTCATAATCGAAGATCCATAACTGTTTGAGCTGTCATATGATCTACTGGTTTCAGTGTTTGAATCCTGAGCCAGAAGCATATGGAAAATCAGCCACTATAGATGAAAGTTAATCGTGGAAGTTCAAAATCTGCTATGAAAGTGTATGAATGTTACCGTTTGATAATCTGCTGCTCTTGTGTTATTTAAAAGATCTCTCAGAATGCTAATGAAAGGGGTAGCTCCAATTCCTAGTCCAACGAGGAGCAAGACATCATAATTTTGGTAGTCCTGCGCAGGAGCCCCGTATGGACCATCGACATATAGTTTCAGTTGGCTGCATCGATTTGCTTATTGCATTAATAATTCGATTGATTATCTAAATGCAAAATGAGAAGAGAGAGTTTTTTGGTATGTAATTACCCTTGTTGTCCAACTTGACCAAACATGGCTCGACCAATAACAGATGATGAATCATTTACCTCAGTGAAAACTCTCTTCAATTCCTGTGTCCAGTCTCCCACAATCCGAATATGAACACTGAGGTAATCATCTTCCGGTGCTGAAGTTATAGAAAATGGATGCCTGCAGGATAATTGATTAATTCTGTGTTTAAAAGCTTAGATTTTCTAATAATGATTACGAAATATGAAGGATTGGCCTTGAATAGAATATGGGGCATGCTACAATGTAGACGTTAATGGTAAGCATGCATGCACAAAATCTAATTAGATAAAAAATAAAAATGTTCTAATTAGATTAAAAAATTAAAATAAAAAATGTTTTATCCTGATTGGACGGTATGTGATATGCAAGCGCACTGCTAGCAATATCTACTTTACTCGGAGTCAAAAAAAAAAGCTCACCATTCAAAGGGGGAAATTGCAGGGCATTGTAGAAATATATACTGCCCACTTTTGTACTTAAATCCTTGTGGCTTGGACATTAACAAACTGAACACGTTTCCTGGTAGAACAGATACCTTTGAAGATCAAGTAGCTTGTATCAGACTTTTGTTGCAAATAAATAACTAGATGTAAGAAACGTCAATCAAGCTGACACAGAATCAAATTGAATGTACCTTCAGTATTTTTACAGAATAATGCTCTGATCTACATGTTCGCAGACTCCGTTCTGCCATATAGAGCAACAAGGGAACAGAGATATACAGCCATGTCTGAAAAAATTGAACATGCACTGAATTTTAGTTTTTGGTTAATGATTCTCGGGCAAAATCCATAGTCCAAAATAGATAAGTTTCTTACTGTTTTCTGCTTCCACCCGTGGGCCAAGTATAAGTAGGTTCCATGTACAAGCAGCAAAACATATACAAGACCAAGAAGATGATGAGAGTACCAGAATGCATTGAAACCCGTTAATCTGTTGAAGGGTGTTGGTAGTTTTAACACATTCCTCCGGAACTGTCGGGTTGCTAGGGTGAATGCAATGGCCATCAGTACCACCATTAAAATCCCAGTAACACCTTCAATACCACTCACTAAATCTTTATATGTAGGCTTCTTGTTATGGAAATCAGAAGCTATCAAGGCAAATTTATCTGGAGGTGAATTTATCAGACGGGGAAAGTCACAAAGCAGATGGTTTCCTGCATGAAGGATGACTCCAATGGCTATTGCAAATGCAATTATCTGAAAGAATCAGTAAAAGAAGAGCATGCACGAAATTAGACTATTCTTTCTATCTAGTTAGTCACTGAATGTTGCCTATATTATACCAGAATTCAGTTAATTTCTTAATCTATTTCCTCTTGAATTTCTGTTCCTTCACATTGTAATTATTACTACATTCTATTGCGATTCTCGAGTCCATATCCAATTTGATAAATTGAACATTGATTGCTTCATGACTAAGACTCAAAATGATAGATTTGATGTAGCGATTGAGTAGGAATTGATCTTACCTTGTGGAAATTAATGTTGTCATCAAAAGGAATGCAGGGCCTTGCTCTAGTGGACCGTAGCCAAGTGAGGGTTTTCCGACAAACGGGTAAAAGAATTAGAGCCATGTTGAGCTTAAGAGTCTCTGCAGCTCCCTTAGCAACACACAAACAGTAACCCATGGATTCAAATGCTGCTCTATTCCTATATTGTTTGAACTTCCAAGCAAAGAGCCAAGACATTGCCAAAATCCACAGCATTAATATGAAACCTCTCTGCCAGTTCTCTAGAATTAGACACCTCAGTTTAAAGTTTAGCCTGCGCATTACATTCTGAGGTCTGTATGAACTTATATTTTGACTCCAGCCTAAACTTGTTGTGCTTAGTGGTCTGCTGTAGTTCATGTATGTGTCTCTTTGTAGAAGAAGTGTCTCTAACTGCCATAACTGTAAAAAGCACAATAACAAACCTTTAAAATAATCTAAATCAAGTAACTTTGCTCTTCGCGGGTTCGAACTCATGCTCAGCTTGTCTGGTTAACCTGAGATCATAATCTAATAAATTCACCTTTAATTCTGAAGTGACTTTTTGTTTTTCTTCTCAGATTGCATTTTTAGCTTGCAGAACCCCTCAAACTGAATTTTATTTAATTGAGCTCTTGAATGTTTGATTTTTATTTTGTTGAGCCCTTCTGATGGCAAAATAGATAGGTTATTTTTAGTAAATAGCGTGAAGTAAAATATAGAAAAAATTGAGCCCCTCAATGTTCATTTTTAGTGGGGTTAAAGGGTAATTTTTGTTCCAATAGTTTTCGTACTGGTCAGAAAATATCTCTAATATTTTTTAATTATTTTTTGCTATTAAAAATATAAAAAATTGTCAACCAGCAAATATCTAATAGGACAGATGGCGTCTAATGGAATAATAACAAATTAATGCTTATCTAAATCAAACAATAGACATGTAACATATATTGAAATTTTTACTAATTTATTTTTTATTTATATAATTATTAATTTATTATTTTTTCATCGGGCACTTCTATTTATTTGTTGATTGAAATTTTTATTAAAAAAAATAAAGTTGATCATTTTACCATTTAATAGCAAAAATTAACAATTTTAATATTAAGGATATTTTGTTAGTAGTATGAAAACAATTTAACCCATTTTAGTTTAATTGAGAATTGAGCTTTAAAAATATATAATTTTTCAAATTTCACGTGTCACTTGCACCTCTGAAACGTATGTCAAACTTTTTTCATCTAACCAGGATTTAATAGGACAAAAGCTAAAAATATATTAAACAAAAACTCGATCAAGAGACTCGGTTGCGTGTATGAATTTTCTTGATTGACCATTTGAACCGACAAGATTCGGTTTCCGGTGGAAAAGTTTGAAGTTAAACTTCAGATATTTAATGAATAAATCTACATAGGAAATACTATGAATGGAACCAAAAGAAAAAGAGGAAAAGCCACCTTTCATCTGCTGCATTCCATAGGTAACCCAAAATCAGAGTTTTCCATTTTGTTGGGAAAAAGGACTGAAGGGTTTTCTGTGGGATTTTGACTCCATAACCACCGCTAAAAAAGAAACATTTTATATTATTTTGGTTTTCATGGGAAGTCAAAAAGAGATGGAGGATGAAAAATGATTTGCCTACGGAAGGCCCACGAAGACCTTTCTATGCCCTTTTTCTTGTGGGTCGTGGCATCAATAAAATTTAGTCCTGGAAGTTATGGAGACAGGTTATTAATGGAGTTTAGATGTGGACTTTTTCTGTATGGACCCTCTTTGTATCTTAAAACGCATCCCAATTCCCATATGTTTCTGATAAAGACAGTTCTAAAAAGCAAAATGGCTCAATTCAAACATTCGGATGGATATTTGACACACATAGACGCAAATAAATAAATATTGATTTTACCTCAATATATCCGAGATTTTCGGGATCTAATTCTTCCATTATCAGAGATGCATATTCTTCGGCTTGCTCTTTGAGTTTGGACAATTTGTTCGCTGAGGCACTTAGCATTATAAGCTGCGATCAAAAAAATAATAATAATAATAACCATGGTGAAGAAAGAATAATAATAGTTTGAAACTTAAACGAGTTCATGTTTTTAATTATATTGTATGCTTTCAAAGATAACGTCAGTTTTAAATGGTAGCTTGCAACTTGTAAATCTTTTAATAATACCACTACAGTTTTAAACGGAATCCATTTTGGACTGACTTTTTAAATTGCAATTATAAATTTATAATTTTGTTTATGGAATTGGTTTTTTAATTGGTTGCAATTTAAGTGCCAAATTTTTATATATAGTTACTGAACTTATATAATAAGAATAATAATAATTTGATATTAAAAGAAATTTTTATTTAACAAAAATATCTTTTAAAATAACATTATTGTTAATATGGCAAGTTATGTTTGTTTGAATAGAACTTTTCAAAAGAAGCTGATATTTTAAACTTACTTAATTTGCCACGTTAACATTGCGGTATCGGTGTCGGATTTGTAATTTTCCAATCAAAATTGTTTTAGTAAAAATATTTTAGAAGTTAAAGTATTTTGGTGAAATAAAAATTTCCTACTGCAAAATAGGGTGTTATTATATTATAAATTTAGTAATCCTGATAAAATTAACCACAAGTTTAGAGCTAAATTATACCTATATGCAGCAGCTAACATTCAAATTACTTTCTCCATGTAAATATTACTGATATCTTAATTATGCTGAAAATTCATAAATAGTAGTATAGATTATTGCATTAAAAAAATAAATATATTAAATTTCAAACTAAAGTTACCTCCTGCACTTCTTCCCTTGCAATTCTTCCGTCTTCGTTACTATCAACCCTGGAAAGCATGAAAAGATTGTCTTCACAGGTTAGAAAATTTTACAGCTTAGGTTATCCACTTAATTATGGAAAATAACAAGTTTATAATTTAATCAAAAGAAGGATTCAAAAGATGGCCAAAAGCCCAAAAGTACAAACTTGAAATTGGGTAATTGACGACCTTTGATTTTGTAGAAGAAAGCAATCAAAAATCGATAGAATCACTCACATGTCAAAGAAGATTTGAAGACGCGCGTCAAAGCTTTGGTCTGCAATTTGTGACCAGAAATCATGCAGTTCCTCTTTGTTTATTTTCGATAATCTTCGTCTTTTTCTCCTTGCTAATGCATCAAATATACACACGGCAAACTCCTTTGAATCCACCATGCCTATAAACAAAAGAACAAACTTCAAAAAGTTCCCTTTAAACTAATATAATTTTAATCTTTTTAAAACAATTAAAGTAAAAGAAGTGTGTGACTCGGTTACCTATGCATTCCCCGAAGTCTTCTCTAGCAAGCAATCCGTCCTTAGCTAACGAGTCGAATCGCGACTCAACTCGTCTCCACAACTCATTCCCGTCGATTTCTACTGTAGTTTTACTGATAAACCTCAGTCCTTTAAGCGCCCTTTGCGCTTCCGATCTGTTCCGTTGAAGTTTTGCTCTGATTTTCCTTGCATCTCTCGCCGAAATTGCTTTATCGTCGATATCCGATGAACTCGTTCTCGACGATCTAGACCTCAACCACCCGAACGTCCGGCGAATTCTCGATGTCGCCGATAAACTTCTTTCTAATAATCTACTCGCATTACCTTCAGGTTTACCTCCCGGATCCGATATCGTCGAGGAAAGATTCGGTTTAACACTGCACACATAAATGGAGTCATTATCGAGCTCGAGCGTGACCTCAACTAAGTCTTGCTCGCTGTTTCTTCTGAGGTCGTTGAGGAATATCGGCAACATTGCACCGCCGAGTTCACAGTCGCTGGCGGCTCCGCTGTCGTCATAATCATCCGGCAAGTCAAATGTACGGCTGTAATTGGAAAGTCTGGAGCTGCTCCCGCAGAACGACGAGGGGGACTTCATTAATTTTCCGGTGAGTTTCTCTGTGTTTGGTTTAGCTGTAGAAGTTGTTCACGCAGATAATGATAGCCAGCATAGAGCCTTCTGTTGGTTGGCACGCTTAGAGATTGAAAACTTAGCTTGGACTGAATAATTCGAATTAAAACAAGACAAACACCTCTCAACCGATCTCCCCTACACAATTTCAACGCTTTGGCTTAGTTGTTTTTTCAGAGAGAGAATGGGTAGTAGTTGGGATTTTGCTGAATTAAGTACCTGCAATTTTTCATTTTTTTTTTTTGGAACAATACCATGGATTAGTCCATTGAATTCATTAAAAACAAATGAAAAATAATATTCCAAACCATTAGTATTAAATAAAAATAATAAGCAACATTTTTCACTTACTCAAATCTGTAAACTTTGGTTAACCTTAAGAAATTAATCACAAGTAGTAAGCTACCTATATATTGGGTTTGTCAACAGAACCAACGGCAGCGGTCACGCCATGTAATCTGAGATTAGTATGAAACATGCTGTCATGTTTTGTTAGAATAGTTTAGAAGTAGAGGAATTAAGAAAAGAAGAGTTGGTTTGCACTTTTGTTGTTTATTTATTTTGTGCAACAGCTATAAGTATAATATATAATAAAAATAATTATTATTATTGAAAAATCACAAATAACATGAGCCAGAAAGAACTGTAAGGTATGGGATGCGATTGGCAATATCTCAGTTACGAATCTTAAGGCTTAAAAATTGATATATGGACTTAGTTTTTATCAACTTTTATTTTTTGTTTTGGTTGGGGTGCCCTTTGCATTTCTTGGACTCATTAACAATCAGTGATCAAGCCCTGTTCTCTTAATTAACATGCTGGTAATAGCCTTGACGTACCAAAAAAATTGACTCAAAAACAAGAGAATACGATAAAGTTGAATATTCGTATGTTTTAGACTATTCAACCAATTAATTAAGAAATGACTTAATTAACAAAAATTGAGATTCACGTGAATTTATCCCTTGATTACGTCAGGCTGCGCATGAATAAATCATGCCAATTAATCACTCATCCAAGTTGATTAATTAACTAATCAACCATGCTTTTCTTTAGAATAGAACATGAACACCACTAATTTATATATTTAAAATTCATTTATTTGGTAATGTTCATGTCTACCACTCCTGCCGTCCTTGTATAACTGACTTGTTCAATTCAAACCACCTTACACAAATTAATTTTTATTCATCTGCCTGCTGCTATTATATATATATATGTTGATTTCTGCGAGTTCTTCCAGTGATTTTGACTATATACTTAACTATTTCTGGTTTTTAGACTTAGCTTAATTATACTGATATATACATCTTCTAATAAACACCCTGACCCTAATAATATGTACGTCCTTCTGAATATATATATATAGGAAAATATAAATTAAACCACTTATATAGTACTTCTACTGAAAAAAAAAAAAAAAACATAGAAGTTAGATATGGAAATGAAGCTGTAGTTAATCAGATTTAAACATGACAGTTTCAATACATACCAGCAATTTGATTGTGAGGTAGTAGCGCCACTAATTTCTCCTGCGCTCTATGAATGTTCTGGTATTAAATCTCACAACGCAAATTAAATTACCCCAATGTTCTGCTTAAAACAGAGAATGAAAAGGAAAAAGAAAAACATAATGGCATGCTTTCAAAGGCAAGCTTACTGTAGTTGAATTAAGTTTAACTGTGAATTGCTAAACCTGCAGTACAGTTTGCATGCAATTAAGTTGCTTACGGAAGTACACTTCTAGGCTCTTCTAGAAGGTCTTTCTTGCACTTGCAGTACACCTTAATTAGGGTACTTAATTACCTCTTAATTATTTGTATTTGTTGGCTTTAAGTCTTTGGGTTCTTTACTGAACACCTGTTTTTAAATAAAACTTGTGCCCTACAAAATCACTATTTAATTTAAATGGTTAGATTCTTGAACAATATTCACCACATCAGGAGGGTTTGATTTACTTTATTTTGAAATTAATTCTAGCCGTTGATCATCCGTAAAGTAATTGTTCAATAGATGCTTAGAATTCACGAAATTATGTTCTATATTTAAAAAAAAAAATGAATTAGCTGAATTACACGTAAAAAAACCTGAATCTCCATGGAACCATTAAATATCAATATTCAATAGGAATATATAATACATAATTAATTGGAGTTTAAAAATTTTAATATTAAATTACTGTGTGCTATACTTGAGTTATGTCGTTGATTTCGAAATAAGAAGCAAAATCTGCCATTTATTTTAAATCCATTAAATTAGGATTTTGATCAATTCAAGTACATTTCATATTTATCACATTAATATTTTAAAATGTTTTTTTATATACAATTCACAACTAAAATTAATTTTTTGTAAATTTAAAATTTTTTTTGTATAATTACTGGTATTATTCGGTTCAAGTTGGATTGGTCTACTATAGGAGTAAAATTCACCCAATATTAATTTTCGGTATTCACAAGACTCGAAATTGAGACTTTACTTAAGGGAGTTTGTAGAGTTTAATTAATTCTATATTAAAGTAACAAAATATCTTTGAAGATTAATTCTGTTTAGAGTTTAAGCAGCTGAAGAGTCATTTTCAAACTAAATAAAAGAAATGATTTGATAAGTGAAAATTATGCTTAGTTTGATTGGATTAAAGCTGATAAGAATCAAAAAAGTATAGAGGCCAACAAATTTTTCTATTTGAAAAGAGAATAATTAAAACAAAAATATCTGGACTTGTAGAACGTGGAAAGGCTTTGTTTGGCGTCAGTCGTGATCTCTTCAGTTTCTATTGCGCATAGAAAAGTGCAACAGTAAGACCCTTTATCACATCAGTATTACTAAAATCCACAAGGGATAGCTAAAATCCAAGGTCCTTTTTCATAATTAATTCTCAATTAATCTGTCATTTACCTATAAATGGTTGCATAGATTAACCTTAATAATTCTGCGAAAGACATAACATGTAAGTCTTGGTCAAACCAAGCTACAACATGAGTGCAAGATTAATCCACGTAGAGATAATGATGTCAGTGATCACGAAAATTACATTAAAAAGATAGTGTTTATATTCATGAAAAAGGACCTTTTCTTGCATACTAGATTAAGATATATAATACTACAAATTCGTGGTATCATTTTAGCCAGTTGTTGAGATGTTAAAGTCATTATCTAATTTACTATAACCTACTACGTACTGCTACCAATTGAATTGCACTTTTCAGCCCAACTCTTCCCTTTGAATGAATATTTGAATTGCATTAGTCCAATAATAATTAACCTGCTCCAACCCCACTTTAATTAATTCAAACACGTATATATATTGTTAGAAAGTAGAAATAATTTTAAAATTAGACAATTATATTTATAAGAGTTACTTGCACTTTAAGGAAAATGCACTAGTCTATAGAACTGAAAAAATAAAAGAAACATTCTTGAGTTTAATAGAAGAAAAAATGGGAAGAAAAAAATTAATGGGAGGAATATTAAGATTCCATAGAGCATAACATTAAGAACAAATTAGTGTTGAAATTTTGGATTAGAAGTATTTGCATGCACTAATATATAAGTTTATTTAATTTAGTATTGATCATATAATTATGGAAGAGATATAATAACTGAGAAATAAGAGGATATAAAAAGTTGGAAAAGTAATTAACGAGGATAAATTTGAAAAGAAAAAATTAAATTTCTCAAAGTGAAAGATATTGCGAGACAAAAATAGTTAAAACGATAGTAATTATTTTGATACCAAGGGATTAATATATAATAATACATCAGAATATTTTATTAGTTAATATTAATTTGGTCTTCTAGGCTTTTAAGACTTGAATCTTCATATTCCTTCGCCAGCCAACAGTCCTCCAGTCTTGTAAATGAATTGTAGTCATCGAATGTAGCGATGTTGTAAGCCTACAATATATATATATATATATACATATATTAAGTTGGTTACACATATTTTACTTCCCGTCATCCCATTCCATCAAGTAACTTCTACCATTTTAAAAGTGTTTTGCTAGTTCTATGAGATAAGCATTTGAAAATTTTGGTTATGGATTTGTAAAAATTATCTTAGAAACTGACTTTACAGATGCAGATGCTTGCGAAATATTTTACTAAAAATAAACGCAAGTAAATTATATTTGAAAATTGCTCTCCCTCTCTCTCTCTACTTTTATTCAGTGAATGGATTGGTACGCAAAAACACCTATAAATGCATAAATACAGAGCTACCATCAATTAAAAGTTGTCAAATAATAGTTTTTAAGTTTTAGTAACTAGTAGAACTAAAGGTCCTTTTGCCACGTAGCTTCTATGATACTATATATTGGTGGTCAGTGTGATGGTGTATTTGAGAACCAATTTGTCATTAGATGGTGCAAGGCCGCTGAGTATTTGCCATTTATCTTTATTGGTTTGGTAGGTAGCTACACCCGAAGATAGGACACAGATACAGCCGACTAATGATGTAAGATAATTAGATTATAGTATATGTCCATAAGTATGGCATTTTTCTTCAATAATTATATTCATTTAGACCACAACAATTGCTTCTAGCCTGAGTCTTATTATCATAATTAATGCTGAAATGGTTCGCTCACTTTCTAAATTCTTCTGCCACTTGGCCATAGAAAATTGAAGAAATTTGAATTGCATTTCTAATTAATCGAATTTAGACTAATACAACTACTAGATAGATTATAAAGAATTGGGAAATCAAGTTGAGATAGAGTTCTTCTATTTTAAATGACGAATGCATTGAAAGTTTATTATTCCACCTATGCTTAGCAATTGAACCTACCGACTTTTTAATGACTTTCGGAGTCATTTGATAGCCACCGCTGACTAGTACTTTTCCTTTTATTTTAAAAACAGTTCCTTCAAGTTCTAGATTATTGAGTATCAAAACCCAACTAACTCTTCGTGAATTTGGCTAAATATCAGTTTAATAATTTATTCTAGTATTTTCTTTTAAGTTTAATCTTGTTATGAAAATTATAATTTGCACATCCAATCACACAAATAATAATAATAATAATAATAATAATAATAATAATAATAATAAATACTTAATAAGTGATAAATCTCAAATTTTCATAGAGATGGGATATCTCTGCCTTATGATAGACAAGAGAATGGGCTGTGAATTAGGAGTTCATTCCGATCGGATTGTCACTGAAGGAACCTGTAAAAGGTGCTTAGTCCAGTTGTTCCAGGCTTCAACACTCCGACGCTCAAGTTAGTAAAAAGACAAAAAAATAATTCAGAGAGAGAGTAATTTACTTTTAAAGAGAGAAAAAAGCAAGCATGTTCTCTTTAGAGGGAAACCTATTATTTATAACGCTAGGGGAGCTTAAAGCAGTGTGTACAATAGTGCCCTACTCTGCGGCAGGTATAGCCCATTCTTGTAGGTAACGGTAATTGGACGGTGGCATACATCAGATGATTCTGGTCTATCAATGAGATGTTGAGTCCGATCGGATAGCCTTGATACTCGTGTTCAGCTTCTTAGTTGGTGGAAGTCTAATGGGCCTTTTTCCTGGGCTTCTTTTAGAGCCTTTGGGCCATTGGCTTTGTTTTTTCGGGGGTTATCATTTGTCTCCCATCAATCAGTTCGATGAAAAATCGAAGTTGTGGCATTGTCGCTAGGCTACCTATTCGATGTTGCTGTTGATGACATCCCTCATTTTTGAGTTTGGATCTCAATGGGACAAGTAATCCGATCAAGATAAATCATCAACCTTGAGAGGCTGTATTATTCTTGAAACTAACAGGACATCAGCCTTGAAAGGCTGGAATTAATCAGCCTTGAAAGGCCATATTTGAGACAGGGATTGGGATGAATCATCGATTGAAATTAAAGAGACATCAGCTTTGAAAGGCTGAAATTAATCAGCCTTGAAAGGCTATATTTGAGACATCAATTGGAATTAAAGAGACATCAGCCTTGAAAGGCTAGAATTAATCATTCTTGAAAGGCCATATTATCCTTGAAGCTTCATCCTGCAAAGTACCTTTTCATTTATATAATCATGAATGGAACTGTGGCTAGTGGAGTTTTGATTGCATGCGTAGACCAATTTATGCCCCTTTTTGTCTCATTCAGACCAGCCCCTCTTGATCGGTTAGTCATCCCGAAGCTATTTGTTAAGCGTTGTTTCGTTTCTCCTGATTTAATAGCGATCACTTCGTTTTTCACATTTTGACGGTTGATTTTCCCCTTTTGGCGCTTCGATTTTTGAACGTGCATTAATGAGTTTCTAACACGTGACGTCCTTATTAATACCTTTACGAGAAGTTTGGAGTTGTCTATAAAAAGAGTTTCTTTTCGTTTTCTTCTCATGCTATCTTTTCCTATTTCCTCTTATAATTCCCATCTTTTGCTACCTCTTATTTCAATGTCTGTTGCTTCCTAGTTGTTGAGCTTGACCATGAGACCTCCAAACTTTCTGCATTTTATCATCTATTTTACCATTTTAGGAAGATGAATGAAGAAATGACCCCTTATCTGATCTGGATGTGGCTTGCGTTAGCAAGTCATGCAATCTGCTACCCGAAGGTTATTTTCTCTCAGCCTAGGGCTTTTAATTAATCATGCTTGGGGATACATATCTATATTTTTGTAATGTCTCAAAAGTGATCCTAGTCAAATTGCAGGATTTAATGACTAATTCTTGGATTTGGACTAAATTAAATATGTAAGTATTTAATATAAAAATTGTTTAAGGGTATGATTGAGGGAAAAAAAATATAAGTTATGGGTTGATTTCCTACAGATTGACTTGTGTGGGGTAATCTTTTGTTATATGTAAATATTGGAGTTTTGAATTGGGATTTTGGGCCAAATAATTGAGGAAAGAGAGATAAAAAAAACAGAAAAAGGGAAGGAGAATCGGGGAGAGAGGGAGAGCGAGGGAGGAGTCGGTTCCTGCTGGTCGGAGGCGCTACGCGTTGCCGGTAGCCGCCTCATCGCTGCCGCCCTCCGATCGTCTCTCTCTCCACCAGCCACGGCGTCTAACGCCTTTTCCCTTCACCTTCCCCGTTTCTCTCTCCTTGCAGAAGCTTCCTCCTTTCGTTCCGGCGGGTCACGGCAACAGATGGTGGTACGACCACCACCGGAGAACTGCCAACGACGGATCGATCCTTTCCATGTCCTCCTTTTTCTCTCAATCGCCGGCGTTAGGGAGATCGAAAGTGTGGTGGCCGCTACCTTCCAGCATGTTTTCCGGCGGCTTGAGATGGCGGTAAGGCGCGTGACCACCGCCGGCAAGCTTGGGGTGGCGTGAACTCCATTCCGGCACTGACCGTGCATCTCCGGTGAGGCTCCGGCGAATCACCGGTGACCGGTCCGGCGAGGACTGAAACAGGCAGTTTGAAGCTAATTTCTTCTATATAGGTATGGGATACTGAAATTTTCTCTGTGATATTTAGTTAAGTAAATTCGTAAATTATTGAAAATTGATTGAATTTGTAAATGTTTGTTAGTAGCAGAGTATGGGAACCATATTCTTCTCCTTATATATATGTTCTTTAAGGAGATTAAAGGCTTAGAGTTGGCATTGTTCATGAGTAGTTAGTTAAATCCTTTACATATGGATAATTTGAATTTTAATGGTTTAAATAGGTTGATTTCAAGGCTTAAGGATTTGCAAAACTAAAATATGCTTGAGATGAAAAAAATGAATAGACAACTTAGTTGAAGAAATTATAAAGTTGTCGAGTTATTGATTTATTTCTTGTTATCGTGTATGCTTAAATTTATTGTAAAAGTGTCACAAAAATTATTAGTATATGTTAATGGCATGTAAAAGTTATTGACGGGTCTTGAAAATACGAAGTGATAGTGAGTTTAAGATGTGATTTGAGTAGAATGTCAATTAAAAAGGCATGAGTTACGTTGAGATTTAATGGATTGAAATTTTGAGATTTCATTTAAGGAAATAGATTGTACATTATAAGTGATATAGCCTTCTTGATTACTTAAGTGTGATATATCTATCTCTAACGACATAAAACATAAGGCAATAGAGTAAGAAAATGGTAAAGATAACTCAACTTAGTTGTGGCTTAGTTTTAGAAGTTGGAAAGTATGGTTGCCATATATGGATGCAACAGTGTTTTAACTTATGTTTATCAAGTTTTGGTTATATCATATAGTAAGAATTCACTATGCTATGATGATGAGAGAAATTGCATGGAATAACTATTGTTAAGTAATTTAGTAATTATTATGATCTAATAGACTATAAAAGAAAAATTTTGGTATCATGAGAATAATGATAGCTAAACGCTATGTAGTTTTACTTGTTAGGTTAAAAATATATGGGTTGTCAGATTATGCATTTAGATAGGTAGTTATGATATTAAACTTATATGTATGTATAGATGTTAAGACAATATGTAATGGCATAATGATGTAAGGATTTACTCTATAATTATATGGTTTGATAACATGATAATAAAGTAATATGTCGCTGTTGTAATAATAAGAATTTATGTTCAATAGTCGTAGTTGCTATCCTTTCATACTTGCTAATTTAGTAAAAGACAGGTGACTAGAATAGGACGGCTAAAGTCTTAATACATCAGTAATTGATCAAGTCAAAAGACAAACATAAAAGGTTACTCTTTGGAGATAGTTAAAGCTAAGTAAAGTTTTATTCTCATTTCTTACTATAAAACTTGTACAAGTATCGGGTTAGGAAGTATTTTAACTTCATATATGCTATTATCTTTCATTATGCAATGTGCTAAGATATTAAACAAAGAAGTTATTTGATACGCAGGAGATCATGATAGAGTAAAAAGATGATTATTTGAAATTTAATATACGATAATTGAAAATTATGATGTCATAATACAAAACAAGAGAGAATGTAACTAGTATAGTAGTAGGCTATTAGTATAAATGTAATACAAACATGTAAAGAAGGGAAATACCTTAAAAAAAATATAATGAATTGAGAAATATTAGGAAATACTCGTTTCTTCATGAATCTTTGTTTAATACTTGAATAACACAAATGAATATCATTATTATAAAGGGAGTAGACATAGTTTTATGTTTACGCTCTTATGGTATCATGAGAAGATCGACGATTAAATGCTATGCATTTACATGTGTTTGCTTTAATATATTGGTGTTTTAAGATTATGTATTTAGATATGTGATTATGATATTGAGCTTATATGCATCTATAGGCGTTAAAACAATATGAAATGGTGTAGGTAGATATTGATCTCAGATTTGTAACTGAATATATGTATTTGAGGTATTAGTTGAGTATCTATGTGATGGTTAAATTGAGTACTATAGAGCAGGTGAGATGGCTATAACGAACCATGCAGGTACGTCTTTCTGAAATGACTATATGTTTATGTGTTGTTTTAGACGCTCATAGTGGATGTAATTATATATATGATTTCATTTTCATGAAAGCATTCTAGCAATGCATAAACTATTATGACAAGTATAAGTATTGTTAATATATGGTTATTTGAAAGTTTAAAAGTAATTTGAAAGAATGTATATTAAGTAAACTCCTTTGATGACTGAAGAGTAATGTAAAGAGAAATTGCTGAATTATTGTGAAATAATTCATGACATAAGTGAATGATGGTTCACAAACCGTACAAGAATATTGAATGTTCTGATGAATAAATGTATTATCTGGATTGAAATGATGATAAAGTTGATAAATGTACTGAAAGTAAGTGATCTTTTACGCCCTTAGAAAATAGTCTGGCAGTAAAAACTAGCTCAGGATATAATTGGCTAGCCATAGGGATTCTGTACCGCGGTGCAAGTCATGACGACTTGCTTAGTTATGGTAGGATCACTGATCTCCATAACTTCTGTTTGTACCTGGTATCTGCTACGTCGAAAAATGGTCTTTGAGATCATTTTTCAGTCTGTTTGTGGCCCATGGGATCCACATCCCGTATATCCAGTCTAAGTATTTCTGTCGGCACTGTTCTAGGGGCATTAATGTGAAAATAAGTTAAAAAGGTGTAAAAGATAAGAAACGTTATGGTTCAGAACTAATGTGCATAAGGATTATCTTTTTATGTAGGTACAGCAACTGGATAATAAATTAAAAGTTATAATATTGTGGAATATGTGATTCTTTAAATCTATATAAGCATTATGTATCTATATTTATATATATATATATATATATATATATATATATATATATATATATATATATATATATATATATATATATATATACAGGTAAGTAGTATATATACCACTCTGTTATCGATTAATTACATAATATATGGCACACTATGATGTTAAGTATTATATTGTTCACCTTGTTAAGATTATGTAATGATTACATGAAGGTGAACTTTGAATGCATACAATGTTTTAAATTATGTAAATGTATGAAAGAAATATGCCGGATGTCTTTTGTTGTAGCAATGAATGATGCATTGATTACTGAGTTATTAAGTTTTATTGCCTATGTAAGTAAGATGTTCTGTTGCTTATGCTTGTGATTTATTGCTGAATGTAAGAACTTGGCTCTATTGTAATTGAAGTATCTATTAAGAGTGTTATCAACTTTGTACTTGGATAATTGATATTACATGTTTAAAAGATTATTTTTAGATTACTCTGTTCCCCACTAAGCTTTATAGCTTAGCACGGGTTTTGTGATCCGTGTAGGTAGCAGGATAGACTTGTTTATGGTTAGACAGCTGCTTCGGTTCAACCGTCAGAAGAAGGGATCTAGTTTCGAGCAATTCATCTTTTTAGGTTCACAGATGTAGCGAGGCGATTTTGAATGTAAAATTGTTTCTATCTTTGGAGTATTATAGTGAATTAAGAATGTAATTTGTAATATTGACTTATCTTAGAAAATGTGATTGATAAGAGAATGGATGGATGAGATGTATGATGAAATTATTTTTGTATTGTTGTGCCCCTGATGGGCTGAGAAAATTATCTGATTTTTCAGGTGGAATAGTTAAGTTTTTAGGCGTTATATTGTCGGATTTTTATTTGGTAATCAGTCACTCGGACAATTATAGTTTATCGGCTTACTTAAATTATAAGTATTTCTTTTTGGGTCAAGCTTGGAGTCGTTGGTTAGTTAAGATTGAAAAAAAAAATTCCGTCTTATCACTTGTTTCAGTTAAACTGTTTAGTAAGGGTGTTACAATTTTTTTCTCCATTCATCTTGGTGCTGATCTATCACTAGAGGGCGGTGCTGAAAGGTAGTCTTGTTGTGGAAGTAGTGGTCGAGGCAGCGACAAAACTCTTGTCCTTTTTTCTCCCTATTGTTTTTCTTTTTGTTTTTTCTCTTTTTGTAATTAGTCTTTTTCTGCTCTTCCTCTCTTCCTTTTTCTTTTGCCCTCTCTTTTTTTTCTCTTTTGTTTTTATTTTTTATTTTTTGGGAATGAAAGTAGGAAGCTTCAGCCGTGTGCCTTTTCGGACAAGAAGAACACTACTTTGTAGCAAGAGTGTTATCTATGTAAATTATGGAAATGATGTTATCTATCTACTTTGTACTTTTGAATGAATATAATTTCTTGAATGTTACATATCTAGCTTTTCTTTTTTTTTCTATTATGCATTTTGGCGTTTTGTAGTGATCTCAAATAAAATGGCATTGCTAAAACTTGTAAAAAACTAACAACTTGCACCGATATAATGGTGATCAAATAGTACTTATCTTATAGAGACGTTGCATTGCCCCGAGCAGTCCACTCTCTTACATGGTTGATGCCAGGTTTTGCTTGTCACTTTGGTAGTATGACACAAAGAGGGCAAAATGTATAGTCTTTTCGGGGTGCAATTGAGGCTAGAAATTTATTTGAACCAATCGAACGTCATCTGCCTCATTGGTCATTGTATCCTCCTTAGGCAATTTTTTTTATATCGAGGCTTGCTCAAGATAGAAGGTAGTCTATTGCTCTTTGATTGGCCCTTTCTGCGAGTGGTTGCATCAACGTATCTTTTTAATTTCTTCGATGACCGCTAGCAGGTCTCGATCATTTTGTAATCATCATGTATGTCTTATACTTCTGCAAATGGCATTTCTTGCTTTACTTTTCCGTGGGGTTTCTTTATTATTTCCTCTTATATTTGGGCTATGGTTGGTTTTTGCTTTCCATATCTCTACATGCCATAAGTGAGAAATATATGTAACGCCTTGAGTAAATGTAACTAATTTTTTTAAATATATTGCTATTTTTGACGTGTTACATCAATGTATAAAGGCAATTTTCGTTGGCCTTTCGATCGAAATAACAATGGTTTTCATTGATCTTTCGATCTGAAAAATAATTATTTTTATCAATCTTTTGATCCGAATACTAATTATTTTCGTCGATCTCTCGATCGAAGAAGTTGTGGTTTTCTTCAATCCTCTGATCGTGATGCTAAGCGTGATTCTACCATCTTTGCATTCTTTTTCTTGGAAAGGGGTGTGCTTTTAGAGCCTTCTTCACCTTGGACATTTTTCTCGTAGGGCTTATTTGTGTTTTTACTCCTCTTATTTCTGGATCATTTGGGAAGTGGGACGTGCTTTTAGCATCTTTTTCTCCTTTCCCCAGCTGACGTCTCTCCAGTTATCTTTATTCATAGGGTGCAACGCCGACACTGCTTCGTTTTCGAGATCTTCCTTCCCCAATCCGTCTTCCTTTCTTCAGTATCCCTTATACTTGCTTGGTGTGTAGAAGGGGAGGCATTCCCATCATAATTTTTTGGCTCTAGCATTGGGCTATACCTGATTCGTTTGAAGATATAGAGGGGGGCGACTGTTTTCGTCTCCCCAAAATGTTTCCCAGTATGTTACTTCAAAGAGTCCTATGCACCCTTTGTGCATTAGATCGAAGGAGGGATATTTTGCTTCCTTTCGATCTTAGCATTTGGTTTTTCACTTTCTTTCAGTTTCAGAATTTTGCCTTTGCTTATCCGATCCTCTACGCAATCTCGGGGACTTTCGCAGAGTCCACGCATTTTTTTCTTCTCTCTGCGGCATTTTGTGCCCACCATTCGATGATCTCTCATGTAGTCTTGGGGACTTTCATGGAGATTATATACGTTGCTGATTTTATTTTTCATGTAGTCTTGAAGACTTTTATGAAAATCTCGCATTGCCGCCGTATGGTTGTAAATCTGTATATTTCTTATGAAATGTGAGGGTTAAATGTTTTTGCTCAACAATCGGCTCTCAATAAAAGCACCAAATAATAAATTATAAATTTTCATAAAGATTAGGTATCTTTGTCTTGTGATAGATGAAAGAATGGGCTGTGAATTGGGGGTCCATCCCGATCGGGTCGTCACTGAAGGAACATATAAAAGGTGCTCAGGCCGGTTGTCTTGAGCTTCAACTTTTCGACACTCAAGTTAGTAAAAAGGCGAGAAAATAATTTACGGAGAGAGTAATTTACTTTTAGAGAGAGAAAAAGCAAGTGTGTTCTCTTTAAAAGGGAACCTGTTATTTATAACGCTAGAGGAGCTTAGAGCAGTGTGTACAACAGTGCCCTACTTTACGGTAGATATAACTCATTCTTATAGGTAACGACGATTGGACGGTGTCGTGCATTAGACGATTCTAGTCTGTCAATGAGATGTTGAGTCCGATCGGACAGCCTTAATACTCATGTTCAGCTTCTTAGTTGGCGAAAGTCTAATAGGCCCTTTTCTTGGGCTTCTTTCAGAGCCTTTGGGCCATTGACTTTGTTTTTTTGGGGGTTGTCAATAAGATTTGGGAAAAAAAATTTATTTCCTTTATTCAGTTGATCAAAAAGAATAATAGTAAAAAATGTTACCTAAAAACTATATCTCAATTTTGACAATAATCAAATCTTGTATGAATTTTATAGAAATTATATTTAAATGTTTATATTTTATCTTAAACTTCACTAAAGTATGCAAGATTCAATTAAAAAATGCACGTCAAATGTATGAAAAACATAAAGACTCAATTTCAATAGAAGTTTAAAGAAATTAGGGTATTATTTTTGTAAAATTTTTTGAGGAGTTTCTTGTACATATTCATACATCATAAATCTCTTTTATTGCATAAAATTAATTTACATTCCTTAAAATTTCAGTTAAAATGATTTTTTGTTGTAACAGAAAATGAGTTAAAAGTTCCATTTGAAAACTATTAGAAAATATTTTAGAAAAATTAATCAGAAAGGTATTTTAGAAAAGATTTCAGAAAAGTTTCACTTCTAGTCCACCAGAAAGGTTTTTACTTTTAGTCCATTAGAAAGGCTTTCAAAACAACGATTTTCACTGAAAGACAAAATAACGGCTAGTTTTACTTTTTAATAGTTTGTCTTGTTTGTAACGACTATATTCTGATTTATAACGGCTATATTGAATTTTTGGCTATAAATATATGTTGTTTTTGAGTCTTAAAAATTTAAAGAAGTTCGAAATCAATATTATCTCTTGAGATACAAATTTTCATTTTTTCCAAGCAAATTTTCATATCTTGCACCTCCTATATTATCATTCTTCTCAATTGGATTATTGTATTTTATTGTAATTTTTTTTAGTAAAATTAGTAAAAGATTATGAGAAGTATTGGATAGAATTTTAGGAATTCTAGTAAATTTTTGTATTTTTTTTATTTGAAAAAAAATTGTCGGTAGAATATACTAGGATTATATATTAATTTTAACTCTTTCCCATGAAAACAATTATTAGAGGAGAGAATATTTTAAGACGGTGTCTTGCAGAGTGGATGTAGGCAGTTAGATCGAAACACGATAAATTTAGTATATTGAACTTATTTTTCTCCCCTCTCCTCTGTTCTAAAACTAAAGATATTTTAACAATATTGGTATTATTAAGAAAATCATTGCTATAAAATATTTCATCTCAAACTATTTCTGTTATTAAATATATTTTCTACAAGGTAAATTTGTTTTGAAAAAGTATTTGTGTATTACATTCTATTATTCATCACATTTTGCATTCATATATTACATATCCTCTTATTCTTCCTAAACAGAAATTACCATAAAAAATACTTCATTTATGCTTAAATCTAGTAAAATTGACCCAAATTCATGGGTCGATCCAAATCTATCAAAAAAAATTGACCCAAATCCAACCCGACCCAATCAAATACCTATTGGGTCAATCCAAAACTGACCCATTTTATTTTTCAACCCAATCCAATCCAACTCAATATCCACTGGATCAACCCAAAACTGACTCATTTCATTCTTCAACCTATTGGGTCTATACTCAATGGGTTTCTTACAAAATCCTTCTTTCTTCCTCATTTTTTTCTCTTTCCAGAACCCTAACTTCTTCACTATGATTTCAACCACTTCATTATCGGCACCGCTAGCGATGATTAATAACACCAGGTCAGTCAAGAACAGTAATTTTTTATGGTAAATAGTATTTTCGGGCTAAAAAATACATCCGAAAGTGAAAACTATTTTAATTGATCATCGAAAAATATTGATTATGGTGAGTCCGGGCTTGAAATTTGAAGTGAAACCAAGGTCAAATAGGCCTCTAAAAGTCAAAAATACGAAAAAAATAGCGAATCAATTTTAATCATAGAAAGCTTAATCTGAATTTGACCGAATTTTTAAAAATAAAAAACGAACCCTAAAAATTACCAAAATTTGTAGAGCTTACTAAAATTTCTTGTAGATTATTTTGGTAATAAAAATTAAATTTTTCAGTGACATCGATAATTATCGAATCGGACAAATTTGATTGAATCGGATCGGTAACGAACTCCGATTGAGCTAAAGTTTTAGTAATGAGGACCAATTGGTAATTTATATGCAAATTTATAGGTTAGGAATGAAAATAAACTGGAATAATGGGAATTTTGTAAATATTAAGTAAAAAGGATAATTTTTAAAATAAATAAAAATTAAAGGACTAAATTGAAAATTTATTTAGTAAGAGTATTACAAAATCCATTAATTAATTAATAAAATTTTTATAATAATTTGCATTAAACATATGGATCGATCCAAACTCATTCAACCTATTTGAATATTAACCTATTTATGATCCATATTTTTTTACTCATTAATGACCCAACTCAAATCCGTCCAACCTGTCAATTTGCCACCTCTATTTATGCTCAAACAGAACTTATTCAAAAATTTAATGACATTCAATTCACCCCTTTTGTGTGTCATCGGCACCAACAAAAAATCCCTCACAATTTTTTTTTGTAACTTTGTAGATCTTTACTCAACCGAACGAATATTAAAATTATAAAATGATAAAACACGTTCATACTAGAGTAAATTCAAACTTTCTTTTGTTATTATTCAAACTTTCTCATCAAAATCATGTGAAAAGCAGCAGTAAAAATTAAATAGATCATATGGGTCATGTAGAATTTATTTGTGACCCAGTTCCAATTCATATTTAAATTAACCCTATGCTAATTTGTACGAGTCATAATTCTACTTGCTTGGATCGAATTTGGAATAAAAATCACATATTATATAAATTGAATTTATAATTTCGGACAAAAATTTTGGCGGTTATTTTAAATAACTGATTATGGATATGTGTATGTTAAAACAATATCTTACTAAAAACAATCGTCTATATTTAAATAATTCAATGAAAATTTGATTATAAATTTACCAAAAATCATAGAGGCAGAAATTTCCAATTTTCATAAAAATGACTTTAAACTAATAATTATCGATGCATCGCTCGCTCGCCGATTGGTAGGAGATCTTATCTCGTATTCCCGATGGTGGAGGATCCGATCGGGGAGGAGGATTTGATCAGGCTCTGTATATATTGTTCGTTTTGGGCCGGAGCCCTCACGATTTTATTTCTGAGAACTTGCTCAAAAGGCTTATGCAGGGAGAAGGTATCCATGGCCTTATAAGGTCCACTTTCAGCTCATCTATAGCTGATATGGGATATGAGATAACATGTATTATTACTATTCTCCCTCCCGAGAGGTCTACAAGAGTAGAGGTCATCGGTCGTGCCCTTGGGCTGTGCCTGGTCTCACGCCTCCCTCGCTCTCAATGAAAGCACTAAATGATGGATCGCTCACTCACCGATCGGTAGGAGATCTTGTCTCGCATTCCCAATGGTGGGGAATCTGATCGAGGAGGAGGATTTTATCGGGCTCTGCATATATTATCCGCTTTGGGCTGGAGCCCTCACAATTTTGTTTCTGGGGACCTACCCCAAAAGGCTTATGCAGGGAGAAGGTGTCCATGGCCTTATAAGGTCTACTTTCAGCTCATCTTCAGCCGATGTGGGATATGAGTTTACGTGTGTTATCTATAAAAAGGAGAGCTAACAGTCGAGGTAGCCGATCGGATAGCTGGACCTGCAAAAGAGAGTGCTCGGTCAAACCTGAGCTTTAGCACTTCAAAGCTTAAGTTAGTAGCTTTTAGAGAAAGAGTGTTTAGAGAGAGAGTCTCAGATGTTCAATACCTGGAGCCCTTATGCTTTTACTTATTTATAGGAGATGATGGAGGGGTACTCGAGTACCTGGGGGAGCAATAACTGGCAGTTGGAGCATATGAACGGCGATGTGACAGGGAGCAGGTGGAGCGTATGGACGTTAGCTTGTGTCAGTGAGCTGACATAACGTGTTGTCCCATCAGTCCGATCGGACATTGCTTTCCTGTCTTGCCTTTCCAGCTTATGCCCTTGCCCCTTTCTCTTAATAGGCTTGGGCCATGCTAAGTGTTATTGGGCCAACTTGATTGGGCCTTTGAAGATATTTTTTCCATAGTTATCACTTGTCCCCCCTTTGAATGGTCCGATCGGGCGATTTTTGACTTTTTGGCTGGATTTTTGAATTGACTTGAATCTAATAAGTCGCGTATGTTCATTTTAGACAGTCGTTATGTATTTATGGCCAGTGTGCATGTCGAAGGCGATGCTTCATTCTCCGTAACCGCCATTAATGGATTGGAGACACATGGCGATCATCCAACGGATAGGTGTTTGGAGTATTCTAGAAGCATTTTGCCTATAAATAGGCATTCTTGTGGCGATTTTTTCTTATTTTTTAGTGATTCTCAGCAAAAATCTGTCAAATTTTCCTTATGGACTTTGCCATTTCAACGACTTTAGAATTTCTGTAAGAATACCCAAGTAAGTAAAAAATCCTTACCTTTGGTTTTTCTTCCTTAACGTCATTTTTTTACTTCTTCCCCTCCATCAAAGATGACTTTGAGTAGCAGTCAGTCTATAGATAGGAGTTTTCTTGAAGCTTTTAAAGATTATGAGGCCGTAGCTCATCCTTCAAAACTCACAGAGGAAGAAATGGCTGAGATTCCTTCCCGATACAATCTTTTCACGAAAGTCTATGTGATGGCCTACCCAAATTCCATATCGATGACAGAGGAGTCTTTTGGTCGTGAAAATAATGAGTGGTTCATTTGCCATTTATGGAGTTTGGATGCTAGGTTGAGGCTTCCTTTTGATGCTTTTGAGATTGCAATTCTTGAAGGTTACGGGATTGCCCTTAATCAGCTTCATCCGAATGGATGAAGAACAATGTCCTGCTTCAGGATCTTCTATGAGATGGAAAGAGTGACGCTAACTCTGGATCTATTCACTCATTTCTTCTATATCTAGGGTCAGAGAGATGACGCGGAATATTTTTTTACCAGTCGATCACAGAGGAAGCTGTTCAATGTACCGTCATCCCTGAAAGGTTTTAAAGAAAGATTCTTTTTAGTAGGGATGACCGATGGATTTGGAGTGTCATTGGCCCGATCGAATGTAACTATTGCTTTGAAAGATCAAGCAGCCAGGGTCTACTTATGAGACCGATATTGAAAAGCTCTTAAGTGCCATGGCAAGGCAAGGAAAAATTTATGACTCCAATTATCTTTTGGGCACTCGATTCGAGGCCTTGAACTCCGATACTGCCATTGACGCAGAACGTGAGCATCGTAATTGGAGTGTGGGAGAAACATACATATAGATAATCATGCATTGCATGTTTATGAAAAGTATATCAACTGGAGAAGTACTTATCTTTTATTTTCGTGATGCAACTACGGACGTGACGGCTGGTCTATTGACAATAAGGTCGTATCAAGTTATTTGTGCTTAGGTATGCTTCAAGACTTTGTTCTTTCGTCTGACCATTATTTCTTTAACTAACTGATCCTTTTTCATCCCCTTTTATCTTTCAGTTAATAAAGAAGGGTTTGCGTTTGCATGGCGTGGCTGCTCTCTGTCGAGGGAGATGGGAGGAAGCTGATCGGGCAAGGAGAGAAGCAGAAGCTAAGTATGAAGCTGCTAGGAAAGAATCTCTTCGTGCCCAGTCAGAAATTGAAAAATTAAAGAAGGAGGCCGTTCATCTTTTTCAAGATCAAAGAGCTCGGCAGAGAGATGTTGATCATCTTAAAGGGAACGTAGCCCATCTGACTGCCAAGAATGCCTTAAGAAAAAAATTTGATGAAGAGGCAACCATACTTGTAATAGCCTCAACACCGGATCAACCATGAACAGTACTTCCTAATGGTGAATAATGCTTTTCGGGCCCGAAAGGACATCCGGAAGTCAAAAATATTTTATTGGACCATCGAAAGTATTGGTCATGGTGAGTCCGGGGTTGAAATTTAAAGTGAAATTGAGGTCAAATGGGCCTCCAAAGGTCAAAAATAAGAAAAAGATATTGAGTCAATTTCCCTGATAGCGAAGGTAATTTAATTTTACGTAAATAATTAAAAATAATAAACAAACTTCAAATATCGCCAGATTTTGTATTTCTATATGAATTTTTATATAGAATATTTTAGTGATGAGAATGAAATTTTTTGGTGACACCGGTAGTTGTTGAATAGGACCGATAAATTTGAATTAGATTGATAATGGACTCTGATTGAGCCAAACATTTACGTTCTAGCTATTTTTGATGTTATAAGAGTGATGAAATTATTTTTGGAGTGATTTGGTGGCTGAAAGAGAGAGAAAATTGATTGGGCTTTAAAAAGGCCTAAATGGGCCTTAAGAGAAAAATGGGCTAAGCCTATTGAATTGGCCCAATTTTGGGTCCATTAGGGAGGCATATAAAATTCTAATTTCTGGAGCAAACTTCAAAAATTTGTTGTGTCTTCTTCCTCCTTCTCTAGGATGAATACTCCCTCTCTCTCTCTTATCTCTCTCTTTTGCTTCCTCATCACTCAAGATCTCTCATAAATCTCAACTTGGGAGTTGTAGTTCCATCCCTATAGATCACTAAAATAGCTTCTCTTGATTTATTTGGACAAAAAAAGTGGAGAAAATAAGTAAAGAAAGAAAAAGGGGTAAATTGGATCTTGAGAATTTTAGTATTTTAATTTGATTCTTTAGTATTTTTCCATATATTTTAAGGTGTAGATGTTGATTATGAGCTTGGATGTTGCAATTGAGAACAAAAAATTAGAGAAAACTAAGCTTGAATGGCCAGTCCTATGTAGGTGAGCAAGGAGAGGAAAGTTTTTCAAGGAATAAAAGCAAGGAAAAGGAGGCTTGAGCTTCCGAATTCAAGAAAAAATTGTAAGTGACTAATTAATCTTTACATTTTCTAAGTTTATGAATTTTTCTCAATTATGTAACTAGGGTAAAAATGATTAAAATGTTTAATTGATGCAATTATGTTGGGGTAATTGTAATTAAGCTAGAGAAATGATGAATGGAAAGTGAAAATAAAAGAAAGAAAATTTTTAGGAAGAAGATTAATAGTGGCGGAATTTATTTGTAAGGAAAAATGGTAAGAAAATTGCATATAAATAATATATGTTAGCTTAAAATAATAGTAGACTTGATAATTAATATCTATGAATTTTTAAAGAATATTTGAAATTTATTTGGAAATTTTTAAGATTATGTATAGTATATGTATATAATGAAAGTTGTGAATTATAGTGAATTAATTGATTATTTTAATGAAAAATGACAATAAATAATAAATAATGCATAAATAAATTTTATTGGCATTTATTGAAATTATTAGGATTTTATTTAAAATTTGATGTTAATATGTATATTGAAAATAATTGAATTATTAGTTAATAATTGCATAAAAATGTTGAAAACGTGAAATTATATGAGATTAAATTATAGTCAATGAAAAAGAATTAAAAAGTCAACTGATAAATTTTTTAAAAATTAAAAGGATTTATAAAGTAATTATTACTATTGCCTTAGAATTAGTCTGGCAGTAAAAACTAGTTCTGGATATAGTTGGCTATCCATAGGAACACCCTTTTAGCACGGTGTAGGTAATGGCAACTTGCTTTGCTATGGTTAGGATCATTGATCTCCATTGCTTAAGCATTAAAGTGAAAGTGAAAAGTGCAGTGTTATAAGAATAGTTTCTTGAAAATCATTTCTCTTTTTAGTGGAGCCCATGAGGTCCATGTTCTGAGTATCTGGTCTGAGATTTTTTGTCGGGTCTGTACTAGGAGCATAATGGAAATAAATTGATAAATAAGTGAAAAGACAATGAAAAAGAAAGAAATGAAAGTGAAAAGGATCAAAATGAAAGAAAAAGAAAGTTTAGGGACAAAATGGTAATTTTTTTCAAAAGTATAAAAAGCAAGTAAATTAAATGAAAATTGCTTAAATAAAGATAAAATAGTTAGATAATAGTTAAATTGTTGAGAAAATAAATTTTATTGTCAATAGGAACTAAAATATAATTTTGCTTATAAATGACAACTTAAGTGTATAGAAACGTAAAGTGTTTCAATTGTTAGTTTAAAGAACAAAAATAAGCTTTTATGAACAAAATCTAGATTTACGCGATTAAAATAGTAACGAAGAAGGAGTTTTAAAGTAATGTGAACAATATATAATATAGAAAAATTGTAATTGGTATTTTAATAAGTAATCTAATGATTTTATAAGTGTTTGTTTATAAGGTATGGTTTAAGAATAATGATGTTAATGTTAGGAAATGTATCGATTATTAGTCACCACTGAGCATGTTGATTGCTTAGCGTGTAGTTTTTACTACGCGCAGATAAGCAGGAGATGGAGCAAGAATACACTTTAAAAGACTTCTTTTAGGATGCTCTAGTTGTATAAATTTTGGGATGTATATATATGTACAAATATTACTTTGGATGTATAATGCAAACTGAAGTTATTTTAGTAAGTTGTATTTGGGTTATGAATGTAATGAAATGGATGACAGTGAATGGATATAGTTGATATTATTGATTGTTGTGCCTCTGAGAGACTGTGTGATTTGTTTGCGTTTCAGGGGGCTAGTACTATGTACGGCCGTTATATTACAAAATTTTTATTAAATGCATAGTAAATTGAATAGTTATAGGTCTTCGGCAAAGTAGTTTCAATTTCTTAAGTAAATGCTAATAAGGTTTGAAATGTAAAGATTAAGTTGGAAAAAAAAAATTCGATCTTTGGTACACTGGTACAATGTAGGAGGGATAAGGGTATTACATTTTGTGGTATCAGATGAGTGGTTTAGACGGTTCTAAGATCAGAGTGGGTGCAATGTTTGATTTAAATTATTTATATACATGCCAATTGTTATTTTGAGAAGTTATTTTGGAATTAATGTATTCTTGCTCCATTCTGTGTTATAGTGAAAAGATGTCTGGTGAGCCGAACCGTGAGACTGGAGATAACAGGAACGAGGCCTCAAGTAATATGGGGCAACAGGAGGTTCCACAGCAGCAGGCACCTCCACTAGTAGCGCCTCCTCCTCCTCCTCTTCCTCAGCTGGATTTTCTCAATCTGATGTCTGATTACATCCAGCAGCGACTTTAGGCTGCACAGGCTCAGGCACCGCCACCAGTGATTCAGGTTCAGCCGCCTGCTCCACCTAGAAGGAAACCTATATTGGAGCAGATGGAGAGATTAGGGGCTGAGGATTTTTCGAGTCAGGATCCTTTGACATCAGTAGCTGCAGAGGCATGGTTATTTAAGATTAAGAGATTATTTAAGATTACCCACAGCCCATTGGAGGAGAAGTTTGAGGGAATCACCGCTTTGCTGCAGGGTTCAGCTTTTATATGGTTGGACTCAGTTAGGCGACACACACCTACAGATCAGTTAAATTGGGAGTTCTTTATCGATCAGTTTGAGAAGAAGTATATTGGGGCTGAGTACAAGATTTCTATACAGGATGCCTTTTGGAGACTGAGATAGGGGAATCGTATAGTGACTAAGTATGATCGAGGGTTTGAGCGCTTGAGCGCTTATTTGGATGAGGGTCTGACTATAAAAGAAAGATTATGCCAGTGTTTTAAGAGAGGATTACACACAGAGCTGAGACAGATTATTGGAGCCAGCATTACCCTAATATGCGGGCTATGATTGATGCAGCTCTCAAGTTAGAAACTACTCAGGCTGAATAAGTAGAGAGGCAGTCCCGATTTCAGCAGAAGAGAAAAAAGGGATAGAGCAGTGGAAAGTCCGAGCAGAGTAAAAAGCAGAAGGGTTAGCAGGCACCTCAGGGCCACCCACCGATGGGTAGAGAATAAGATAGTGCCTCCCGTGGCAAGTCTACTGCCACTTCAGCATCTAGTGCACCCCGAGGTAGAGATAATGGATCAACAGTGCAGTGTGAGCATTGTGGTAGGACACACCTTGGAGAGTGTAGATTTCTGACCGAAGCCTGTTTTAAATGTGGATCCAGTGACCATCAGATTAGAGATTGTCCTCTGATACAGACTGCTTCAGTAGCTTCACCAGCTTCTGGTACTAGATCTTTTGCACCGCGTGGCCGTGGTAGGGGAGTTGCCCCTAGACCTTCAGCCTTCAGACCAGTTGGCCAGTCGTCTGAGGGACAGAGGCAGTTAGGAGGATAGACCTATGTTGTTAGAGCTCATGAAGAGGAGGATGCTCCCGATGTGATAGTAGGTAAGTTTATTCTGTTATCTGATTCTGTGTATGCATTAATAGATCCTGGTTCCGCACATTCCTATATTAGTACAGAACTGGCACGGGATAAAGGAATGAAAGAGGCCTACTTGGACCAGGACATCTTGGTGAGTAATCCTCTGGGGCATAGTGTGGTAGTAAACAAGATTTATAGACAATGTCCTATTGGTGTCCAGGAACATGTATTCCTAGCAAATCTTATTAAATTGGCTTTTCGTGAATTTGATTTGATTTTGGGTAAGGACTGGTTGTCCACCCATCAAGTGACCGTTGACTGCAGAAATAAGAGGGTTACTCTATAGCTTCAGAATGGTGATGATATCATAGTTGTGGGTGTGAGATCTGATTTTTTATCTGACATGATATCAGCTACTGCAGCAAAAAGATTGATCAGAAAAGGATTCGAAGCGTATATGTGTTATACAGTGGAAGCAAAGAAAGATAGATTAAAGGTGTCGGATGTACCCATTGTTAGGGAGTTCCAGATGTGTTCCCAGATGAGCTTCCAGGCTTACCACCTAACAGAGAGGTGAAATTCTCCATTGAGGTCACTCCTGGCACTGCTCCTATATCTATTGCTCGATATAGAATGGCACTTGCTGAATTGAGAGAATTAAAGGTCCAGCTTCAGGAGTTGCTCGATAAGGGGTTTATTAGACCTAATATTTCTCCTTGGGGAGCACCTGTCTTATTTGTAAAGAAAAAGGATGGGACTCTTCGACTGTGCATAGTCTACAGACAGTTGAATAAAGTGATGATAAAGAACAAGTATCCCCTTCCTCATATTGAAGACTTGTTTGATCAGCTTAAGGGAGCGGGTATCTTTTCCAAGATAGATCTGAGGTCGGGCTACTATCAAATAGAGGTAAAAGAGGCTGATGTACCCAAGATAGCTTTTCATACAAGGTATGGCCACTATGAGTTTTTGGTCATGCCATTTGGACTTATAAATTCACCAGCAGCCTTCATGGATCTAATGAACAGAGTCTTTCACCCTTACTTAGATCAGTTTGTGGTGGTTTTCATCGATGACATATTGGTGTATTCTAAAACACCGAAAGAGCATGACAGACATCTAAGGATTGTATTGCAGGCACTGAGAGAAAAGCAGTTGCATGCCAAATTTAGCAAATGTGATTTTTGGCCGAATGAAGTATCATTTTTGGGACATGTCATTTCTGCAGAGGGCATTAAAGTAAATCCTTCAAAGATTTAGGCAATCCTTCAGTGAAAGCCACCCAAGAATGTGACTGAAGTGCGAAGTTTTTTAGGTTTGGCTAGGTACTATAAGAGATTTATCAAAGACTTCTCCACCATTGCAGCTCCTATGACATGACTGCTACAGAAGAACGTCAAATTTGTGTGGACTGACAAGTGCCAGGAATATTTTGAGAAGCTAAAGATGATGTTGATAAAAGCTCCTATCCTTATTCAACTTGATTCAGGCAAGGATTTTGTGATTTACAGTGATACTTCCAAGAATGGGTTAGGCTATGTTCTGATGCAGGAAGGCTAGGTGATAGCTTATGCCTCCCGGCAACTCAAGACTATGAGAAAAACTATCTTACTCATGATTTAGAGTTAGCAGCCATTGTGTTTGCATTAAAGATTTGGAGGCATTATTTGTATGGAGAGAAATGTTACATTTACTCAGATCATAAGAGTTCAAACTATTTGCTTATCCAAAAAGAACTCAATCTTAGACAAAGGCGCTGATTGAAGTTGATTAAAGACTACGATTGCTATACCATCCAGGAAAAGCAAATGTAGTGGCTGATGCGCTCAGCAGAAAGTTTATGTCAGGTAATGTTAGTGCTTTTGAATGAACTTGTACAAGACATTGATAAGTGTAAATGATTAATAGTGATCTTTGCAGCTCTTTGAGCAATGAACACCAACTTAAGCTTGATGGCAGATAGAGCTATAGTAGCTAAACTTCGAGTTAAACTAGACTTTGTATATAAAGTGAAAGCGGCTCAGAAAGAAAATGATAGATTAATGGCTATTGTAACCAAGTTTCAACATAGTAGTGAAAGTGATTACTCATTGTCCAGTGACGAAAGCCTTTATTTCAAAGGAAGACTTTGTGTGCCAGCTCAGAAAGATTTGAAGAGAGAGATTCTGATAGAAGCACATTATAGTGGTTATGCTATGCATCCTGGAAGTAACAAAATATACAAGGATTTGAAAGTCTATTATTGATGACCAGGCATGAAACATGATGTGACTGAATTCGTGAGTAAATGTCTGACATGTCAGCTGGTAAAACTAGAGCATCAGGTTCCTTCTGGACTACTTCAATCACTTGTTATTCCAGAGTAGAAATGGGATCAGGTGCCCATGGACTTTGTGACTGGGCTACCTATGACTCAGTGGAAGCATGATGTCATTTGGGTAATTGTTGACCGCCTCACCAAATCAGCTCATTTTTTGCCAGTTCGGATGGATTTCTCTTTGATTAGGCTGACAGAAATCTACATAAATGAGGTGGTTAGATTGCATGGAGTACCCACATCCATTATGTCAGACAGGGATCCCAGATTTACTTCTCACTTTTGGGAGAGTTTTTAGGATGCTCTGGGTACTAGACTTAGCCTCAGCACAGCTTTTCATCTTCAGACTGATGGACAGTCCGAGCAGATGATTCAGACATTAGAGGATATGCTTCGATGTTGTGTCCTTGAGTTTGGCACTAATTGGAAAAAAATTTGCCATTAGTTGAGTTTACCTACAATAACAGCTATCAATCTAGTCTGAAAATGGCTTCATTTAAAGCATTGTATGGTAGGAAGTGCAGGACTCCTTTGTGTTGGACTGAACTGGGTGAGAGAAAGATTTTAGGTTTGGACTTGATTCGTGACTTTGAAGAAAAGGTCCACATCATTAGAAATAGATTGAAGGAAGTAATGGATCGACAGAAGTCATATGCAGATCTAAAAAGGAAAGATATCGAATTCCAGATCGGCGATAAGGTCTTCCTGAAGGTATCTCCATGGAAGAAGGTTCTGAGATTTTAAAAGAAAGGCAAGTTAAGCCCTAGATTTATTGGTCCATATGAGGTACTTCAGCGAGTGGATCCCGTGGCCTGTAGATTGAAATTACCTGCTGCTTTGGAGAAGATACATGACGTCTTTCATGTGTCTATGCTCCGCAGATATAGGTCTGATCCGAGTCATGTGATAACACCTGAAGAGATGTAAGTTTAGACTGACATGAGTTATGAAGAAAGACCAATAAATATTTTGGCAAGGGAAGTCCGATAGCTTCGGAACAAATTGATTCATTTGGTGAAAGTCCTGTGGCATCACCATAATATTGAAGAAGCAACGTGAAAACCTGAAGCAATGATGAGACAGCGTTATCCTCTACTCTTCAGTTTAGGTAAATTTTGAGGACAAAATTTCTTTTAATAGGGAAGAAATATAATGGCCTCAATACCGGATCAGCCGTGAACAATACTTCTCGATGGTAAATAGTACTTTTCAGGCCCGAAAGGACACCCGAAAGTCAAAAATATGTTATTGGACTATCAAAAAGTATTGGTCATGGTGAGTCTGGGTTGAAATTTGAAGTGAAATTGAGGTCAGATGGGCCTCCAAAGGTCAAAAATACAAAAAAGGTAGCGAGTCAATTTTCCTAGTAAGGAAGGTGACTTGATTTTACGTAAATAATTAAAAATAGTAAACGAATTTCGAATATTGTCAGATTTTACATGTCTACATGAATTTATATGTAGAATATTTTATTGATGAGAATGTAATTTTTCGGTGACACCGATAGTTATCGAATCGTACCGATAAGTTTGAATCGAATCGATAACGGACTCCGATTGAGCCAAAATTTATGTTCTATCTATTTTTGATGTGATGAGAGTGATAAAATTATTTTTAGAGTGATTTGGTGGCTGAAAGAGAGAGAAAATTGATTGGGCTTTAAAAAGGCATAAATGGGCTTTAAGAGAAAAATGGGCTAAGCCCATTGAATTGGCCCAATTTTTGGTCCATTAGGGAGGCATATAAAAGCCTAATTTCTGGAGAAAACTTCAGAAATTTGTTGTGTCTTCTTCCTCCTTCTCTAGGCCGAATACTCTCACTCTCTCTCTTTTGCTTCCTCATCACTCAAGATCTCTCATAAATCTCAACTTAGGAGTTGTAGTTTCATCCCTCCAGATCACTAAAATAGCTTCTTTTGATTGATTTGGACAAAGAAAGTGGAGAAAATAAGTAAAGAAAAAAAGGAATAAGTTGGATCTTGAGAATTTTAGTGTTTTAATTTGATTCTTTAGTGTTTTTTCATAGATTTTGAGGTGTAGATGTTGATTACGAGCTTGGATGTTGCAATTGAGAACAAAAAATTAGAGAAAACTAAGCTTGAATGGCCGGCTCTATGTAGGTGAGCAAAGAGAGGAAAGTTTTTCAAGGAATAAAGGCAAGGAAAAGGAGGCTTGAGCTTCCTAATTCAAGGAAAAATTGTAAGTGACTAATTAATCTTTACATTTTCTAAGTTTATGAATTTTTCTCAATTATGTAACTAGGGTAAAAATGATTAAAATATTTAATTGATGCAATTATGTTAAGCTAATTGTAATTAAGCTAGAGAAAGGATGAATGGAAAGTGAAAATGAAAGAAAGAAAATTTTTCGGAAGAAGATTAGTAGTGGCGAAATTTATTTGTAAGGGAAAATGGTAAGAAAATTTCATATAAATAATATATGTTAGCTTAAAATAATAGTATACTTGATAATTAATGTCTATGAATTTTTAAAGAATATTTGAAATTTATTTGGAAATTTTTAAGATTATGTATAGTATATGTAAATAATGAAAGTTGTGAATTATAGTGAATTAATTGATTATTTTAATGAAAAATGACAATAAATAATAAATAATGTATAAATAAATTTTATTGGCATTTATGGAAATTATTAGGATTTTATTTAAAATTTAATGTTAATGTGTATATTGAAAATAATTGAATTATTAGTTAATAATTGCATAAAAATGTTGAAAAAGGTGAAATTATATGATATTAAATTATAGTCAATGAAAAAGAATTAAAAAGTCAACCGATAAATTTTTCAAAAATTAAAAGGATTATTAAAGTAATTATTATTGTGCCCTTAGAATTAGTCTGACAGTAAAAATTAGTTCTGGATATAGTTGACTAGCCATAGGAACACCCTTTTATCGCGGTACAGGTCATGACGACTTGCTTTGCTATGGGTAGGATCATTGATCTCCATAGCTTAAGTGTTAAAGTGAAAGTGAAAAGTGCAGTGTTATGAGAATGATTTCTTGGAAATCATTTCTCTTTTTAGTGGGGCCCGTGGGGTCCATATTATGAGTATTCGGTCTGAGATTTTCTGTCGGGTCTGTACTAGGGGCGTAACGGAAATAAATTGATAAATAAGTAAAAAGACAATGAAAAAGAAAGAAATGAAGATGAAAAAGGATCAAAATGAAAGAAAAAGAAAGTTTAGGGACAAAATGGTAATTTTTTGTAAAAGTGTAAAAAGCAAGTAAATTAAGTGAAAATTGCTTAAATAAAGATAAATAGTCAGATAATAGTTAAATTGTTGAGAAAATAAATTTTATTGTCAATAGGGACTAAAATATAATTTTGCTTATAAATGACAACTTAAGTGTATAGAAACGTAAAGTGTTTCAATTATTAGTTTAAAGAATAAAAATAAGCTTTTATGAACAAAATCTAGATTTATGTGATTAAAATAGTAACGAAGAAGGAGTTTTAAAGTAATGTGAACAATAATATAGAAAAATTGTAATTGGTATTTTAATAAGTAATCTAATGATTTTATAAATGTTTGTGTATAAAGTATGGTTTAAGAATAATGATGTTAATGTTAGGAACTGTATCGATTATTAGTCACCACTAAGCATGTTGAGTGCTTAGTGTGTAGTTTTTACTGCGCGCATGTAAGCAGGAGCTGGAGCGGGAATACACTTTAAAAGACTTCTTTTAGGATGCATTAGTTGCATAAATTTTGGCATGCATATATATGTACAAATATTACTTTGGATGTATAATGTAAACTGAAGTTATTTTAGTAAGCTGTATTTAGGTTGTGAATGTAATGGAATGGATGACAGTGAATGGATATAGTTGATATTATTGATTGTCGTGCCTCTGAAAGGCTGTGCAGTTTGTCTGCATTTCAGGGGGCTAGTACTATGTACGGCCGTTATATTGCAAAATTTTTATTAAATGCATAGTAAATTGGACTGTTATAGGTCTTCGGTAAAGTGGTTTCAATTGTTTAAGTAAATGCTAATAAGGTTTGAAATATAAAGATTAAGTTGAAAAAAATAATTTCGATTTTCGGTACACTGGTACAGTGTAGGAGGGATAAGGGTGTTACAAGACTGAGGGTGGAGTGCACATGTCTGTCTGCCGATTGTTCAAAGGCCAAAGAGAAGCATAACCTTCAGCAAGGCAAGCGGGAATCATTGAAAATCGCCTTGACAGAAAGAGAGATGGCATGGGGTAAGAAGCTTGAGGACGAGCTTGTTGTCCAAGAGAGAGGTCCAAGGACAGTTATTGACTCGGTTGATTTATACAGCCGAACAGCACTTTCTTGAGGCTGAATTTAGCTTGATGGAGAACCCAGGGATCTTGCCCGACCCTCCTTCCAGCGATGATGAAGAGGAAGCTCTCCATAATCCCACATCATCTCTGTCGACCCCTAGGGCACCAATTGATCCAGGTGCCGCTGTTTCAGCATCGATAGATCCTGTTCCTGCGGCTGCCCCAGAGTTAGGGGTGAGTATTTGGTCGGTTTGGTTTGATTTTAAATCGAATCGATTGAATCGAAAATCAAAATTCAGAAAATATAAAAACCAAATCGAAACCGAACTTTTTAGAATCGAAAACCGAACAAACCGAAATAATTTCGATCGGTTCGATTCAATTCAATCGATTTTGGGTCAATATAGGCTTTTTTTTATTGGGCTTTTAACCTATATGGATCTATAAATTAAATTAATTTATATTCAATAAAATAAATTCATTTAAAATAACTAAAATTAAAATAATATACATAAATTTATTACATTATATCTATAATAAATACTAATCAAAATTATATTAAAAATATACTACCAAAATAATATTTTAAAAAATACATTAAAAATACAATAGATCCCTTGAATCATTTATAAGATCCTCCCATAGACAATTTTTATATTTATTTAATTTCATAACAAGTAATATAAAATGACACTTAGATTCCAGATTTTATACGTGGGTCAATCATAGGCTCTAATATAATTGAAAAAATTGTAAGCTTTATATGGATAAGAATTAAATTTTAATGCAAACTCATATTCAATTAAAAAAATTACAACTAAGAATATTAATAGCATATATATATATATATATATATATATATATATATATATATATATATATATATATATATATATATATATATATATATATATATATATATATATATATATATATAATAAGAGAATTAATAGCTAATTATCTCTAATAATTGACCATTCTATTAATAATATTTCGTGAGAAAAAACCGAATTAACGAATTGTTAGGCTAATTCTGTAAAAAAAATCAATAGTGACATTTTAAGTGAAATGGGATGAAGGATTATGAAAAACATGATGTATAATATAAAACAAAAATACAAAATACCAATAATTAGATATTTTAATGATTATGTTGGGAGACATACTGTAATTATCATTCATTTGACTATGGAGCCAGCCTAAATAACCCAGTATTTATTTTTCAAACTATTTTTGAATTCGTTCATATATTATTTTATCTTTCACGAAAAATCAAAAATACTTTCTCATTCTTCTCTATTCTTTTTTATTTTAATATATACCACTTCAATATATATTTCAAGCTAATTTAATTGTAATGTGCAATCCAAGTAAGACAAACTTTTTCTCTTTTCATTTATGATACAAGTATAATAATTTATTTTTTTAATGGAACTAATTAATTTTAAATACTATATAATTATATTAAAAATAATTTTTTATCGTCGTTCTAATAATTATAAAAATAAAGTTGAATTAAAAATAGCTCCATTATCCTTTTTTATGCCAACAAAATGCCCTCGGAGAACTAATATAGATTCAACTATATACAGTAGCCAAACATTTTCTTAATTCAACTATATACAGTAGCCAAACATTTGCCTTAAGAAAAAGCATGCCGTATGATTCGAACCTTGGACCTCAGGAAGGTTGGTTTGTTTCCTGAACCATCAGTCCAACTGATATCATTTGAAATATTAATACTATAAAATATATATATATATATATATAAACTTCGATCGGTTCGGTTTTTTTGATTTTTCAATTTTAAAAACCGAACCGAACCGATAGAATCGAATTTTTATTTCGGTTCAGAATCGAACGAACCAAAAATAAAAAAAATCGAACCAAACAGACCAAATTCAATTCGGTTCAGTTCGGTTTTCAGTTTTGGTTCGTTTCTGCACACCCCTACCCAGAGTTTTCACAACCTTTAGCCGATACGGATGTGCCTCCTACAGCTATAGAGATTATAGATATAGAGATTTAGATTTTCTTCCTAGTAATGAATTTTTTTTTGCTTTTGACTTGTAAAAAATTCTTCATATCTGAAAAATTTGATGTGTCAAAGCATTTTTCTTTCAATTGTCTTCATACAACAATTTCAATTTAGGCAAAACTTATCATGATATTATCAAGGGAGAATAAACATTTATCAAGCATGGAGAGTTCAGGGAATTAAACATGGAGAATGCATAAAATTGACTAAGGAGAATACTTCCTGAATTTTAACTTGCTTTTCAAGCATTTGCAGTACACAACTCTTTGTGATCGATTGATCCAATCGGATTTTAACTTTTTTTTCAAACGTGAGTTGTGACTTAGATTTATCATGCCAAGCATGTTAGGCGACTTTTCAGTCTTTAATTAAATTAAAATATCAGCCGATCGGCTATTTATTGAAGAATTATCCATGACGAATGACCTTTCGGTCTATGGTAGGAGACAAGACTCCATTCTTATTCCTAGCTGAGTACTTTCGTAGCTCAGTAGTAAAGCACCACATATTATCCCCAGGTAGCTATTGGCATTCAAGGGATTTTGTTTCTCTCATGGAGAAGGCCTATGGCCTTTACATCGTTTTGAAGATTTGGTGATCTCATGTTTTGACGAGATACAATTGACTCAATTATCGTCCCTCGCATTTTGGGTTCGGGATGGACATCGAGCCTAGCGAGTGAGTTAATGGAGATTAAAATGAGGTGTCTTGCATCTTTGGTTCAGGAATGACATCGAACCTAGCAGACGAACTTATTATGGAGAAACATTTTCGTATTTTGGGCTCGGAATGGACATCAAGCCTAGCGATTAGCACAATACCGACCGATCGGTCAATGCCCTTAGTTGTTTCGTGGAGATTCTCTTTTGGAGATATTTTGGCCAATCAATGGCTTTATGAAAATTTTGGCGATTTCGTATTTACTTGTAGACTTTCACATCTTTAGTTCGAAATAGACATCAAACCTAGCGGATAGTCATCACCTAATTTCGATCGGATTAACTACGATCGGTAGTAGGAATTTTTGTCGAATGGAGCCAAACAAATATCCTACACACAGACATCAAACCTAACAAACAAACAAATAAATAAAAACATACATTTTTTCCAAAATGGAGAAAAAATGGAGGATAATTTCCTTATTGCTGTACTTTCATAATCTCAAAGATAAATCTTAGATAATAATCAAATAAATCTCAAATCTATAATTATTATAGGAGACTCGATGTAATGGCCTCAACACCGGATCGGCCGTAAATAGTACTTTCAGACAGTAAATAATGTTTCTCGGGCCCGAAAGGACACTCGAAAGTCAAAAATATTTTATTGGACCTTTGGAAAGGAATAGTCATGGTGAGTTTAGGGTTGAAATTTGAAGTGAATTTGAGATCAAATAGGCCTCCAAAAGTTAAAAATAAGAAAAAGTTAGCGAGTCAATTTTCTTGATAGGAAAGGAACTTGATTTTGCTTAAATAATTAAAAATAGTAAACAAACTCCGAATATTACCAGATTTTACGTGCCTACATGAATTTTTATGTAGAATATTTTGGTGATGAGAATGGAATTTTTTGGTGACACCGACAGTTGTCTAATCGGACCGATAAGTTTGAATCGGACCAATAACGGACTCCGATTGAGCCAAAAACTTACTTCCTACCTATTTTTAATGTTTTAAGAATGATAGAATCAAAATTGAAGTAAGAGAGATAAATTGAATTGGGCTTTAAGAAGGCATAAATGGGCCTTAATTTTAAATTGGGTTAAGCCCACCATTAAGCCCAATTTTGGGCCCATAAGAGTGGTGTAAAAGGGGCAAAAATCTGGAGATTTTCTCCAGAATACTCCAGCTTCCTCTTCCTCTTGTAATGGTCGATTCCCTCTCATTCTCTCTATCTTGATTTCTCTTCATATCTACTTCAAATCTTTCCTAAACTCCTAAATAAAAGATGAAGTTCTCTCTCTCTAGGTCACCCTAGTGTCTTTAAGCAAGTGATTTTAGCAAGAAAAGGCAAGAAATCAAAGAAAAAAGGGAAAAGAGGTAAGATGGACTTTAAGGAATTAAGTAATTTTAATTGGTTTTTTTGATGTGTTATAATTTTTGAGGTGTTTAAGCTAATTATGAGATTGAATTTTTCATTTGAGGACAAAAAATTGATGTTAGGAAGGCTTGAAATTTCGGCCAAAGATGTATGTGTGAAGGGATGGAGTTGTGCTTAATGCCAAGTGAAGAAAAGTGAAGATAAAGGAAGCTAAAGCATGGAAAAAGGTAAGTGACTACCAAATCCCTTAATTTTCCATTTAATATGAATTTTTCTTAATTATGTAATTAAGATAAAAAATATGTAAAATTGTTAATTAATGAAATTATGTTAGGGAAAATGAAATAAAACATGAGAGGAAATGAATTAAAGGCTTTAATGAAAGAAAGAAAAATTTTAAGGTAGGAAAATAATGGTGGCCGAAATGTTAGTGAGAGAAAATGGTAAGAAAAATGCATGAAAATAATGTATGGTAGCTTAAATTAATAATAGACTTGATAATTGATGTCTATTAATTTTTTTAGAGAATATTTAAAATTAATTTGGAAATTTTTAAGATTATGCATATTGTATGTATTGAATGAAAATTGTGATTTAGTGTGAATAAAGTGACTATTTTGATGGAAAATGATAGTAACCAATAAAGAATGCCTAAATAAATTTTATTGAAATTTATTGAATTTATTAAAATTTTATTGGAATTTTTATGTGTATATGTATAATGAAAATAATTGAAATAGCAATGTATAATTGTATAAAAATGACTAAAATGATGAATAAATATGAAAAATAAATTAATGTCAATGACGAGAAATAAAAAGTCAACCGACGGATTTTTTTGAAATAATTATTAGGTCATGAAAATAATAAGAATAATGAATTATTGGGAAATAATTCATAAATAAATGGAAAATGATGGAAATAAATTAATACGTGAATAAAAGAAAGATAAAATGAGTTTTAAATAGAAAAAGGACTTAAATGAAAGAAAATAAAAAGTTTAGGGCAAAATGATAATTTTATCAAAGTAGGTAATTAATACGTGAAAATAAGTAAGAAATACTTACCAAAGGTAAAATGATAATTTTAGAGAATTAACTGTATTAAAAAGATAAAGTTTTCATGATATAAGAACTAAAATGTAATTTTACCCGAAATGGTAAAATAAAGAATAAAAGATGAATAATAGAGGAAATTATATAATAAAAATGAAAATAAATGATTATAATGGCAAAATCATAATTATGCATTTAAAATGAATAAATCGATAGAAAAAGTCAAATTATACATGTTCGAGGCCTAAAATAATAAATGATATTAATTAAGTTCCTAATTGCCCAAAAGTAGAAAAATAAAAATGTGATTAATTTATCAAAATAAATTAGTCAACAAAAAGTATTAAAAGAGTTAATGATTATAAAAATGATTCGCCGACGAAATAAGGTTGGCATGCCGAATGATTAAAAAGCTTGAGCAATAAAATAAAAAGAAGTCAACTATTGAATTATTAAAGAATAAATTGCAAAGAATTGTATAAAAAGAATAAAAAAGAAAACTGTGAATTATAATGTCATAATTCATAATTTATAATCTGTATAAAAGATTGAAAAGTTTAAGTATCTGAGTGAATTATCGAAGAATAATTCACAAAAGTGACTGGAAAAGAGAAAGTGAATAAAATGATAAAAAGCTATTGAATAGTCAAAGGCACAAAAGAGTGTATTTGATCAGAATAAAGTATAGTAACAAATAAAAGAAAGAAATTAAAGAGTTTTAAATGTTCAAAAACGTTTACAAATATGACTGATTATGTTTGTCCTTAGCGATAGACGGGTATTATGATTTTTATTTTGGATATAATTGACTAGCCATAGGGACACCTCTGTACTGCGGTGTAAGTCATGGTGACTTACTTAGCTATGAGCGGGATCTTTGATCTCCATAGCTTCAGTGAAAGTGAAAGTGTATCTGTTTCTGCTCTGTGAGACTTGATCTTTCGAGATCATTTCTCTATCTGTTTAGTGGGACCTTCGGGTCCAGTCTCGAGTATCCTTTTTGAAAAACCTGTTATATTGCACTAGGGACACATCGAAATGAATAAATTAGTACTGTTTAATTGAACTGAATATAAAAGATATAAAAGTTATATCGAAAAACGATTCGTTTAAAAGAGAATGCAAAGTTGAAATAAATCTGTAAAGGTTTATGATCAGTGTATTTGAAAAGAAAAAGAAAGGTTTTATAAGAATAAAATATTAAATCAATGTTTAGTTAAGCTTTTATAAGAAATTCAAATATATCTTGTTTTACGTGAATAAGATAATTTTAATTGATTAGTAATTCTTTTACCATTTACCACTGTAAAGATAATGACAAGTCTGGAAAATAATATTAATTTTCCTAATTAAAGTTAAAAAAATGATTATAGTGACAAAAAGTGAACTTAATGCTTAGGTAACTCTTTTCCGAAGGATAAGTTACCTGAAAAGTAAAACGATATAAAGGCATATAATTATGCAATAAAAGAAAAGTAAAAGATATAAGTTTTAATTAGATAATTAAATATGGATAATGTATAAAAGAAGAAAAGAAAGTTTTGACTGCAAAGTACTCCAAAATAGCTATATCGCTTTGCGATGAATCTTATAAGCCTTTTAACAGTAATGTAATTATTAGATCAAATAAAGTAAAGTAATAGAATAAATAGTAAAAAAGTGAAGTCAGAATATAGATTGAATCATTGACCAGTAAAGCAAGTATTAAGTAGTTTATTTTGGTACTAGTAAAGACACGAGTACCAATATGATGGAATATGACATGGTATGAATGTGATGATAGCACAGCGGAAAAACAAAAATTTTTATCATACATACCATACAATTCCAAAGCAAGAAACGAAACATGCAATTTTAGGGTTGTAGAACTTACAACTTATGATGCCTTTTGAAAATTGAATTTGGTGATGCCCAGCAACTAAGATGACTTTATCCGCCTTAGATCTCGATCACCAATGCCAAGGAACAGCCTTTTACGCCACTTTCTTTATTCTCACACACACAATTGCACCGACGGCTTAAAATCGAGATTGCTAGCTCTATTTTTCGGTATTGTATAAAGGCAATGGTTTGAAGCTACAAAATTTGATTTTGTACTTCTCTTAGGTTGCTATTACTACCCAAGATCACAAGAGAATGAGGAACTATCCTTTCTCCTTGTGAAAATTGGCTAAGAGAAATTCTTTGAGAGAGAGAGAGAGTTCAGGCAAAACATAGAGAAAATCCCCTAGGGTTTCACGTTTTTTTTCCACAAAAATATATCTCTCTTTTCCTTTAAGTGATTCATCTCAAATATACTACCTTAAGATAATTAATATTAGCTAAAGATAATTAATATTTGCCTTTATCACTTAATTAAAATAAGTAATATTTATTGATAAAAACTCTTTTAATTTATCCAAGATAAAAACAAAAGACATTTAATCAAATAATATCACTTAATTTAGGATAAAAGATATGTCATTTAAATCTAATAAACCACTTAAATAAAACTATACATGTGCCGAAATTCTTTGTTATTTCTCTAGGAATTTCGGCCACATCAAATTTCATTTAGATGATTTAATTAGATAAATATGTCTTTAGGCTTTAATACTCAATTAATTAAATTAATACATAACATTTAATTAATTGAAATTAAACCTTGTGGGCTGAATTTCTCTCTCTCATGGGCTAAGGTCCAATAGCAATCTAATAACCCATTACACACATTAATTTGACTTTAATTAAAAGCCCAAATTAATGCCCAATACTTAATTTAAATATTTTAAGCCCAATGCTTTGTGTGCGATCCTATAGGTCCATTTAATGTTGGCAATGAATTAATAAATTAATTCAAAGGCTATATATATTCTCTAGCAAGATATTATAGCATTCCAAATTAAATGAAAATGCATATGGCATTTAGTGACCTAATGCAATTTTGCATAGTCCCTTACCCATAAATATCAGAATTAATATAAGGCATGGAACTAGTCATCCTTATATATATTAATTGCTTTCTTGATATTCCAGTGACACTGAACTCTCAGATAAATAATGATTACTCATTATTTCATCTCGGTATGGCCATACACTTCTCAGTTCACTGATCAAGTGGCCGATAATATTTTCTCTCTTAATGAGAGGGGTAATCCCTTCACTTCTCTCATGCTCTCTAACATGAATCAATGCATACCCAATCATACCCGTACTTGTCACTCTGTTACGAGTACGTTAGGTGTATGTCAAAGTACACAGTAATTCATAAAGAGTTTCATAGAGATTTCAGGTCTAAGAACTCCGATACAAAACTTGCATATGAGAAACACTTATGACTTGTACCATGTAGTGTTCTCATGAGCGGATCGTATCCAGATACCATGTTCTTTAACATGTATCTATGATCTCTGATTGACACTCTTGTCCTAATGATCCGTAAGACAGAACTCATAATATCAGAGAGAGCATACTAGTCTTAATTCATTGTTATTCCCATAACAATGACTGACTAGGGATGTTTAGAATGAAGTTTCATTTGTTTCAAGGTCTTACAACCATATGCCTCACACATGATAACTTAAACCGAAACGACATTCTTGGATAGTTTTATCAATTGATATGCACAGGAATACAATAGATAAAATAATTGTCTCATTTTATTAATTAAAGTATTTTATTACAATGCATTGGGGCTAGGGCTTACACTAACACAATACACATCGCTAAATAAAATGATAATTAAATTGCTATGGCTAAAGAATAAAATGAAAGTACTGATAAAAAGTAAAAGTTATAGTAAAGATTAACATAAAGATAAAAGGTAAATCTGATATTGATCTACCTAAGAAGATACTGTAAGATAAAGTTGAAAGTTTAGAAACAAAGAACAATGATTACCAAAATATGAGTTAATAACATGACTAATGTTAATAAAAGTAAGAGAAAGTGTTAAATGAAGTAAGAATAATTGTAGCATAAATTATGTAATTATGCTTATTCTTGGAAAATTCTTGGATTAGTAGTCACCACTGGGCATATTTAATGCTCAGCACGTAGTGTTTACTGCGTGCAGGTTCTAAAGCGTTGCGGGAGCACAGTACATGGAAGGACCAGATTAAAAGAGAAGATTTTTGTATTAGTTAGTATAAGCTTTTGGCATGTATATACTTAGACTATTAAGGTAAAAGATTGTATTGTATTTTGATTATATTTTAATTGTTAATGGATGAGTGGATAGTGCAAGTTTTTGGTATGATGGGTGATGTTTGTTTTAATTGTTTATAAGACTGTTGTTTGATTCTAGAATTAATGAAAAAGTATTTTTAAGTGTTTCGAATTGTTCGGTGAAAAAAAAAACTTACCGTCGTTAGCTAAGTTTCGTTTCGTTAAGGACTGTTCCGAGAAGGGTGTTACACTCGAAGATCATGTAATTTAGAACAAAGAAAATTCGAGGGGACTCAAATTATAACGATTGCATCTGATTTCACCATTGTTCGATGGCCCTTAAAAAATACCTGTGTTGGTGTGACATTTGTGCTTGTAATAGTTATTTGAGCTGACCGTCTCTTTCCCCCACCGGCTCGATTATAGGAGCTTTTTTGCTCGATTGTTTGAGTGTCCAACAGCTTTTTACAACTCACGACCTTTGCCGCGGTCTCTATTGTTTCTCGTCTTATTTTGACATTTTGGGCCGGTTAGCTTTCCTGCATTTTTTCTTGGTGCCCATCAATGTTTGGGCGGGATTGACATTAAGTGGAGCAAAAATCCCAACCAGCTAATTATTGTGGTAATCGAACGTACTCCATTCAGAATTGCTTCTCCTTTCCGTTATTCTCGAGAAGATTGACCTGTTAAGATTCCTCTCAAACCGATCAGGTGAAGAGGTTCTGTTGAAGGGCCGACCTTCCGAATATTGTAATTTGTCCATGACATTGGTCTTTCTTATTCTATTAGATCTAGAACATCATCCAGCTGGATGTGTGGTGTGGCCCTTTCCATCAAGTCGGATAAACTAAACAGTGGCCTTGTCGTCAAAGAATCAAATAGTGGACGATCCAAAATGCCCCTCGCCAAAGCATTCGATGCTACTTCTACGCTTACATTCCTTACTTTTGACAACGTGGTCTGGAAGCGATCGATGAAGTCTCTAAGACTTTAATCAGTGACCGATGTCTAGCAAGTATACTAGATCGGCTAGTAATACAGAAAAATATAGATTAAGACCCCAAATATCGTACCCAAAGGAACATTGATTGCTAAAGATAATATCTATGTATGAGTTAAATCAACCTGAGATTGTTTCCCAAATGTTTTTGATTTAAAAGCAAAAATTAAACAAAACAAACAACGAAACAAAATAAAAGCTAAAATTAAATTAACATGAATTAAAAACAAAACAATAACTGAAATTCTCTTGCTAAAGGAACTATCCACCTTAACTTTTATTGTAATGACTTAAATTCAATAGAAACACCAGTGATTATGGAAAAATTAGTAATAAAGCAAGATATCTTTATTCAAGTATATCATTCTTAGTATTAAACTCATAGACAAATCTAATACTTAGCATGAAAATCTAGTTTTAACTTCCTAAATATTCATTGAAGCCTTTCTCAAGTAATTCAACTCCAATTTATTCTTAATTCTTCCTCTCTTAGTATTAATTAGTAAAATCAACACATAATTATCTCATATTTCGGATAATAATCATGCATAAATATTAAAGAGTTAACCCAAGAACATGCAAATCATTAACTATGTCAAAACCAAATTTTAGTTATTTATTCAATAAACCAACAATTAATCTCAACACAATCAAAGATAAGAATATGCTTAAAACCAAGAAATAATCAACCGATATTGAAATTAAGCTCAAAATAAAGTCATAACAATGAAAGTATAAGTTTTCAAGAATCCATTAGCAAAAGAAGAAAAACTATTTACTAAACATATTTAAAAACTAAAACAAAGTTGAAAAAAAAATAGAAAAATTGGAAAAACAAAGTAAAACTAAAACTAAAGAACTCTACTAGTTCTTCTAATTGATTCCTCTAATTCCCTAATTGATTCTCTAATTGATGCCCCTTTTTGGTGTTTAGAGTTGTCTATTTATAGGCCAAATCAGTGGTAGAATCCTTCTCAAACTCTAGAAATAAAAACAGGAAGTAAATCCTCCTTGAAATGGAAAAATCGGAAAATCCTTCGTCAAATGGGAGAGTCTGCACGTGGCCACGAGCCATTCCTTTGTTAATCCACACGTGGGCACGGGTAATTCATCATGAAGGGACACACGGCCACGCCTATTTTCTAGTTCTTCTTCATGTGGCCATGTGTTGCTCTTTGATTTTCTTCATGTGGCCATGCACATTTTACTTCATAATCTTCACGTGGCCATGGGTAGTTTTCTTCTTTGAAACACATGGCCATATGTTCCTTTAAGCATTTTCTCACGTGGCCATGGGTCTTCTCTTCATACACTTTCACATGGCCATGCATAATTTTGTTCTTTAAGACACACTGCCATGTATGAGTATTCTGGACTTCACGATCACTAATTAACATGAATTTTTTAAATTCACAGTTTTGGCCCAAATCTTCTTGTCTTTTTGCAATTAGATCCTTTTTCTTGCAAATTAACCCTGAAAAAAGCCAAAATTTACAATTAACCCCAAAAACATAAAATTAATCAATTAAACTCAAATTCAACCTAATTAACACAAAATTAACTCAATTAAGTACCTAAAAACATATTAAAAATATCATATAATTCATCATTATCAATCAGCTTTTTGATAGAGGTTGCACAAGTCATTGACTGACTTTGGCGCACGAGTTTGCATAGCGAACCGCGTGGTGAACAACTCTTTGATTCATCTGAAGGAGGCAATTGATTCTGGAGGAAGTCCGAGGAACCATTTCAAAGCATCTCCTCTTAGGATGGTGGCGAAGACTCTGCAGGCAACCCTTCATCGTAAGTGTAGACCTGTACTTTAATCAAATATTCCTCAAGGTGGGTAGTGGGATCAGTTTTACCTGTATACTTATCCATCACTACGTCCCTCCACCTGAGGGGCAGTTGAGATTCCATAATATTCCTGCAAAAAGGAGATGCGATATTGTTGCTAGTGCTTCCTTTAAACATACCCTACATCTCCATCATAGGTTCTGCCAAACCAAATTGGTGGAGCTTTCGTTTGAACCATTTATCTTCCCTTCGAACACTTATTGTGGAAGCAAACTCCCTTTCAGATCTGCGGGGGTGACTGTGGTTAGGTATGCGCGTAAAGGATGGATCATCGCCAGAGGATGGGGTGGACGATCCACTGGGGATGTAAAGAGCATCTCTGCTCGTGGACATTGTATGCTTTCCCTTATCGTATCCCCCTGGAGTTTTGCCCCCTATCCTTCCGATGTTATGGGTTTGTGGCTCATTTATGGAGATTTCCTTATTTCTTCTCCCTCCAAAGTCTTTGGTCATGAAAATCATTTCATGACCTCTTTCAGAAATCCTGTGCATTTTACCCTTTTCTAGAGTTTGGATCACGCCCTTAGTGAGATCGCTAAGAATGGTGTGCATATCTCCGATAGTAACAGGGGTGTCTTCCGGCTATTGCATGGCCACGTCGTCAAGGTCTAGGAGGGGGTTAGCCCTGGCAGGTGATCTGAAAGATCTCTCTCTTATCCCTAAGGGCTTAGCTCGATCCTGGCTGTTGTGATTATGTTTCGTAGGAGCTTGGTGCTCGTGGAATCTTGAATATGCCATGCCTCTCAACAAGAGCACCAAATGATAAAGCCTGAAATATTTTTATCTATAAAAAGAAGAGCTGGCAGTAGAGGTAGTCGATCGGATAGCTGGACCTGCAAAAGGGAGTGCTCGGTCAGATCCGAGCTTTAACACTCCAAAACTTAAGTTAGTAGCTTTTAGAGAAAGAGTGTTTAGAGAGAGACTCAGATGTTCAATATCTGGAGCCCTTATAGTTTTACCTATTTATAGGAGATGATGGAGGGGTACTCGAGTACCTTGGGGAGTGATAACCGGCAGTTGAAGCAGGTGAGCAGCGATGTGACAGGAAGCAGTGCAGCGTATAGGCGTTGGCATGTGTCAGTGGACTGACAGGATGTGTTGTCCCATCAGTCCGATCGGATATTGCTTTCCTGTCTTGTCTTTTCAGCTCATGCTCTTGCCCCTTTCTTTTAATAGATTTTGGCAATGTCAAGTATTATTGGGCCGATTTGATTGGCCTTTTAGAGATATTTTTTCCATAATTATTAATTATTACTGCGAATAATTCGTACTTCCAATGCCTGAGAAAATTTTTCCAAAAAAAAGTGACTCCCTATTTGTACTCCATATTGCATGGAAGTTTGCACAATGTAATGAAAAGGTAAGGTTTCTTAAGGAACAATTTGAGCAATTAGTTGGAACCTACAAGTCAACCAGTAATTACAAAGATAAAAAAAGTGCCTGACGGAGTAAATTTAGAAGGCGAATGATCCCATTCCGCTCCCAATTTCAATAAAGTCTTCGAAATAAAGTTACATAGGTTGTTCAAAAAAAGTAAATTACATAGGCACTTTAAGGCCTGGGGATGCCTTCAATCCATTTGTTTCTAATTCTATGCATAGTGCTTAATGTTGCCTGAGAAACAAGCAATCAACTGAATGCCACAAGTCTGATATCAAACCAAATAAAGTATAAGATTTATCACTCTACCTATACCAACTAAAAGAACATTACCCAGAAATCACCATATTTCAGTTCACACAGATCAGATAATTCCAGGTTCATCAATATTATATGTGAAAATAACTACTCTGTTTTCATATCACAGCTACTCAAAAGCATGACTCTGTACTAGTACAGAATTAGGTGCAGCACACAAAAAGTATCACAGCAACGTTCAGAATCACTGAAATGAGCAACTTAAAAAAGCCTATATCCAGAATACTTTAAAATTGAAGGCTTTATTTGGTCACTGGAAGTCCTTATATGATGCTTCATGCATGAAAGGACATAAGAGGTAAAGTTAACAGTATGTTGCATATTAATAAAAAGAATGTGCTTTACCACAAGTTAGAATTATTGAACATTAGTAGTTTAATGCACATGGAATTTCCATTTCAACATTACACCGGCAATTCCATCTTCCTCTTGACATGATCTGAGTATAAAATTATTGAGTGAGATAAATATATGATATAATCAGTAATAAAAAATAGTGAAGCGGGAATTGGAGATGCCCATCGGTTGATTACAAATATGGTAGTTACAAAACTGGGATGACTGCGTCCTTTACACTCAGGCAATGACTTTCAGTATTCCATGTCTAGTGTGGTTTTGGGACATATCCGTCAACAGCAAAGTTCCGTGTTGCAGCAGGAATTGCTAAGCGAATTCCATCAAGTTCAGGCCTGGCAATCACCTGACAACCCAAACGAGAACTGCAAAATCCACAACACAATAAATTTCGAGTGAACACGTGAAAGTTTCTTCTTGCATGTTTATGTTTTATGAACTCACGTTTCTGTGAGCCCAAAGGCCAAATCCAACATATCATTCTCCTCGTCAGTGGGATCTTCTAATTTGTTGTAGTAATCCATATCCTACAGTAATTGCCAACAACAGGCCCTCAGTCATGGTAACATTCAAATGGAATTACAGCATAACAATGAATTTTGACTTACATACCATCACAATCACATGACAAGTTGAACAGGCAAGTGAACCTTCACATGCTCCTGAGATAATTTTAAAATTATAAAATTAAACTACATAGAGATTGACATTGTAGAAATCTACAGTCATATAGCAATTGAAGAACAAAAAGAACTCCAGGAATATCACAATCAGATAATGCAGGGGCAAATATTCTATGACCATAATTGCTATCATGCATCTTTTATGGGGACAGCAAATCAGTGACTGACCAGAATGTTTACAGTAGACAATACAAAAAGCATTGCCATCCAATAATCACTCAAGAATGCACTAATTATAATTAACCCATAGGTGTTTCCTGGAACAAAAATGCATCAGTATCCTTGCCTTCAAGTTCTATATCATTTTCATGCGCAGCTTCTAACATAGACATTCCAATTGGGACCTTGATGTGCTTTTCCTCTCCATCTTTATCAACAAATGTTACTGATATCCTGCAAATATCATCTTAAGTAAGAGATAACAGTCATATTTACATAAAAATCCAGAGTAAAAAGATACTATCACCAAGGGTGATGTTGCATTCAGAAATGTCTAAGAGAGAAATAACAGTGATGTCTATTCTTTTATTGTAAGATAGAGCAGATAATCAAGTAATACGTTGATATGATGATTGATAATGCCATAAAACCCATGTAGCATGTCAAATGTGACTCAATGATGGAAAACACAGCAACATGAAGATGCACAATATTCCAAATAGTGAACACCAGAGGTCCAACTATGGTGGAAAATATCAGTTACAGTTGCTGCAACTAATAACTTCGAAGTCTCAATTGAATAGGTCTGATTAATTACTCTAGGACTGAAGATGCCTAATCACTAGTAACTGAAGAGCTTCATTTTTGATAAACAAGCCAGGTGCTCATGAAAGGAGATGAGACTGTTGTGCATGGTTAATCTGGCAAAAACCAAGATTGATCTCGTTTTATCTGGTAGAGCTCCAATAAGCCACACGAATGAGCAACACGGCATAGTATCTTACTGGGAGAAAAAGATCAACATGAGGTTTATTTGGTGAGGCCAAAAATCACTGCTCATGGCTTCTAGGTTTTGTCAGAATCTAATTAAGACAATATTCCATGATACCAGAGTTCATGCTGTTCCCATAGCTTGTCAATCTGAACAATCCTTATAAAAACAGGCATATGCCAGATGTCACATTCTCGGGACATGAAAAACTATTTCAATGGACATTAATTTATGAATTCACTGTCCATGGGCTTCTAGTTTTCCTTATAATTTACTACAATCCATAGATTATATTGTTTCAAGAGGGTGCCATCATTAACTTTGCCTCCTAAGAAATCTTAAAGTATAAGTTCGTTCATTCATCATAGTTGCTACATTTCTGGAAATATCAAACTCAAAAGTACTTACGTCTCCTTCTGTCCATTTCCATCCCCATTAAGGCTACCAGAAGATGTGGTAGAAAACAGACGCTGCTTCCAGAAAAAGGTATGTTGGAACTGCTTAGTCTCTGGGTGTAATTTGAACTGATCCAAAAAGCATGAACTGATGAATATTTAGACATAAGAATAACAGGATAAATGGGATTTCATTTTCAAATAGAAATAGTTCTTGTAACAATAAAAACACTACATATATGCAATTGGCATTATTATGATTGATTCCAGCAAGTTTATCATCATTCTCAGTACTGACATGATGTTATCACAAGCAAGATCTTGGCCTTGGACAATGAAATGGTAGCTAGATTCAAGGGTCTAGGTTTCAGATCTGACAGCACAGGTGTATGGTTGAAATTCAAATCACAATTGGCATTGAAATTTTTTAGAATCTAATCATTATATCCAAGTTCTTTTCATTTTCACATTTCTTCTATTTGGACTTTTAAAATACTTGCAAAATCTTTTATCCAATTAGTTTCCATAACTCATTCAATGCCTTTCACCTGCATTTCATTGGTTCATAATTTTTCTATCTTCTTATAAAAATGTTTTCATGTAAGTGTAAATGAAAGGCGAATCAAGACTAGCTAGTTAATTTAGAAAAGAAGAAGAAGAAGTATCTTATCATGGCATATCAAATTTCTATTTGTTTCATAAGTTTAGTCAAGAATCATCCCAAAAGTTTAATACCTTGACCAGATTATCATATCACACTCTACAGCTCAAAACAGTATTTGGTAGCAAGGAGGAGCTGCATGTAATCAAGATCAAATAATCAACAAGTATTTAAGAAATTTGACTTCCACGCAGTCCAAGTTCTTTCTTCCTCTTGTAATTCCATATCTAATCATGCATGCGCAAGGAAAGTAAAAACCAATACTGGCTTTATCCAAAAAAAAAAAAGAAAAGAAAAGGAAAAACAATGCTGGCACCAGCAAAGACTAGCAATGACAATTGATGACATATCTTTTTATTGCTGAGTACTAATTAACCGTGTGCAAAAATAGGATTATCTAAAACAGCATGTGCAAACACTAAACATTTATTATTCACATGAAAACAACATATAAAGTCAATTCTGTTTATCACAATGATAAAAATCGGAAGACATTCTTCAAAAGAACTTACCTGAGGCTGCCAATATTGACTGAAAGGCTTTTGTACATATCCCCTTCTACACAGGGATGTACATATACCTGCACAAAAGGGCAAATGGGGCAACTGAGTGAAACAAAACCTGCAAGAATTGTTCAGTTTTGCAATTTCTAATTATCTGTATCTGGAACTAGGATATGCATAATTCTCTCCTATCTAGCACCTATAGCTTCCAAAAATTAAAATCCACTTGAAGAAATGCCCACAAACCTCTTGAGAGCTGTCTACCGATCCCGGCTCCAATTCTTGAAAGTCTAGAGACTAACATAATTGTCTATCGTCAATATCTCCTGTAATCCAATGCGTGACACAAACTATCAAAACACATCAAGTTGCAGCTAAACAATTTCATAGCAGTAGTAGGAATCTAATAAAAGAAAGCTAAGAAAAGTGGAGATAATAAATTGAGAAAAAGAAATAAAGAGCGAAAAACTAAATTGATAAAGAAACCTTAATCAATAGAAAGAAAGAGGGAGAGCTTGTAGCATATTCAATCTAAGTTGCTCTCTAGGCTGCGAGGTTTATGGGAGGTTTATGGTCCGTTGAAGCAAAAATGTTAAACGGCAAAACTTCCTATCGTGAAAACATGATTCAATCGGTTTAGGGTGTGCATCTTAAACTTTGCTCGGGTTCGGGAAAAATAGGCATATCCCTAAACTGATCCGATCCTAAAGTAAATTTCGGAACCCCAACCGATCAACCCGAAAATTTCGGGACCGGCCCGAACAACCCATTTAACCCGAGTTAACTATTGTAATTTAGAAGAAAACCCAAGAAAAGAATAAAGAAAAAGGAACCAAGTCCTTCAATTCAGAAAGTGGGTACCTATTTTACCCTTCTAATTATCAGAAAAATGCAATAATAGTTTCATATAATTTAAACAAGAATAGTTGCAAAATGTCCATGGCAATTATTTATTTAAAAGCCTACAATTGGAATCTCTTTTGCATGAACAAAACAATAAATTAAAATTGGAAAACAAAAATTGAAAAACAATCAAAGATCCTAAAAACAAAGTATGAAAATATAATAAGAAAAGTTTACTGCTTTTTTCCAAGTTGATGCAGATGATGAAATATGTGGATTACTAGATTTACCTGCCAACTTGGATCAATATTTAATATTAATTTCTGCGTTTTTGATTCCTAAATGTCTATCTTTTTCTTTTTTTTCCCCCTTCCATACAAGTCCCTAGCCTAAATATTTCTCTTTTTCACTTACATGTTTTTTTCCTTTGAGGATGCCGACGGCTGGGGTGGCGATGGCGGAAAGGGGGAAAGAAGAGAAGGTGAGCGTTTTTTTAGGTCAGAGATTTGAAAGTGAAAGTCTGAGAGAGAGAGAAACGGAAATGCGATGAATTTGGCCCTTTTTTTACATCTAGTTTCGTATTTTGGTCGGATCGATTCGTGGGCATTAAGTCAATCCGAACCCGATATTTCCACATTATTTCATTCCTAACCAATCCAGACACTATAATGATCCTACCAGATGCATTGCTTGGGTTGCATATCCCTGAAAAATAATTTAAATTATTTGCACACGTATGTAAGGCAGGTTGGTCAAAACTCCCCTCAAATAACTTCACCGAAAATTTAGTGTGACCGAATTTGAGCCGAAGCTCTTATGGCCCGAAGCCGATCAATTCGAAACTATATTACCAATATTTATATTGAATTCATAAATAAATTTATACGCCAAGTAAATAGGAGAATAACATTTAATATAAAGAAGTTGAAAGAAATAATAATAAAAAAAAGCTATACTATTGTATTAAATAATATAAACTGTACATAAAATATGAAAAAAAGTATTATTTTTAATAAATTAATAATTAAATCTTTAGTAACCTATATCTGAACCTAGCTGGAATCCAATATGAATAATATTAACATCTAAAATCATTTAACAATTGCTTTTGTTCTTAATAAAACCTTTGATTCTAAAAAAATATTCATTCGTGTTTACTGGATTGGGTTCTTATCTTCTTCTTCTCCTTCTTTTAATCAATGGTTTCCTTTTTCAGTTAGGTTTGGCGTTAGTGTCCCAAATACTTAATCCAAATTGCTTCAAAATGAGACCCAATTTTCAGTTTGAGAGATATTTCGTTGACAACAAGGCAAGAAAAGCAAAAACGGAATTCCATTATACCCAGATGTAACTTTTTCTTTTCCTTTCCCCATTTTAAAAGTAATTACTCAATCGCAAATCATTCGGTTTCTTTATTTCTTTCTTTCTTTTCAGTCATATACACACCAAGAGATAATGATAATGAATTGGTTTTTCTTTTATAATAAGGTTGGCCTTTATTATTTTTCTCGAGTATAATAATTGGTAAGAAAAGTGTTAAATATTTTTTTCCTTTTACCTTTTATATTCTTTACATCGCATGTATGCATTTTATAAATTATATATATACATATAAGAAGAAAGAAAAAAATAAAAACAAAAACAAAACTAAATTGAACCACCATAAGAAATATGCTACTCATAGCATCACTGGCTAAAATATTATGGAGACCAGCCGGTTGAGATGAGTGGCACACAAAACCGATGTCCTTATTGAAAGTCCAATTGGCAATAAAGTCAGCAGCAGTATTGATTTCTCGAAAAATATGACGAATTTCAACAATTCACTCATGCTGCAAATGTTCCCGAACGCGAATAATAATAGCACTATGGGAAGGATAGATAGAGGAGTGGCCCGAGATAGCCAACACCACACTTTGATTGTCAATGTGAAGTACAATTCTTCTCAACTCTCTTTTCTAAACTTCTTGAAAGCCCAAAAAAATTCCCAAATTTCTGTAAAAAACAAAAAAAACTTTTACTACCAACAAAAGCTGAATAACCACCTAGCCATATGTCCATCCAATCTCTAAAAGTACCCCAGCAGATGCTTGGCCCATCGACCGGTGAAAGGAACCATCGATATTAACACAATCCAATCTGGAAGGCCCGGGTTCCAACCACTAGAACTTCATGCCGAACGCTAAAATTCCTGTTGAAATCAGCCAAGGAATCTTTGGCAGCCACGAAGGTAGCGATAGGAGAAAAAATAAGTATCATAAAATTATATATTTTAATTTACTTGGATATGTATCATAAAATGAATGGAAAAGATTAAAAAAAAATATTAAAGAGAAAATACTTAACCCTTCTGATTCGAAGGAATAATTCTATTATTATACACCTAATTTTCAAATGATGATTTCCTCCAAAAAGAATTCACGTTTTTTTTTTTAAAAGTTCTTTTAGCAAAATTTACTTAATATAAGATTGTGAATTTACCTTTAAAAAAAAAAGATAGTGAATTTATTTAATCCGCCTCTATAGCATCTTATCTATTTTCCTTTAGAAATCTGTTTCAAATCTCCATTGCCATACTTGTCGGATGATCCAACAACTGTAATGTGCTCTGCTTAATAAAATTTATCCTGCTTTTTCTTTTTTCTTTTTTTCCTTTATTAAAAAAAAAGAAAGAAAAAGAAATTAGGATGGCCCCATTTGCTTATTACCCTCTTTTGCAACTTGCACTGCAGCCTTTAGTTTTCCCATGAGAAGGATAATGTATATATACATATAGTGGCACATTGTTCCTTTATTATAATATTCGTCAATTGAAATGTTTCGTTTGGAATAATAATAATAATAATAATAATAATAATAATAGGAATTGATAATGCCCAAATTATGATTTATATGGCCATCAATCCCAAACCCAATATGGATTGGACAAGGGCCCTCTAACCAGAAAGCTTGGAAGAGTCCAAGCGCAGACTTTCAAGGGAATCCCTTTCGTAAATGAATGAGCAATCATGGAAACTAAAAGGATAAGACTATCTGATCGGACTAACAAGAATCGGTCATTAATAATTTCCTGATGCATGCCACCATTCCATCCATCACATACTCCATATCTTATCGCCGAATATCTATTTTGATACATAATTGAGGCCATGCAGGTGTCTCTAGACGTCTCTTGTAAATACCAAGTCTCCACTCACGAAAGATAGGTTGAACTCTCTAAATTTTTCTCTTTCCCTTGTATTATTCTCATTCAAGTTTCTAACTTAATTTTCGAAATGCTAACGGCCGGTTTGTCCGAACTAACCTTTTTGCAGGATTTATCTTTGTAATCATTCGATCAGATTTTGCGGGTATCATCTCGTAAGCAAATTCTCAAACCAACCCCACCGAATGGCTTATATCCCTTATTAAATTTCCTAATTTATTAAGAATATTGCTTTATGATTAATTCGGATTAATTATCAATATAAGGGTCTAATATTTGGTCTCTTCAAGTCCAAAACTGGCAAACAAGTTGAGCGAAATTTGGTGCTTTGATTATTTTAGCTTATTTTCTAAATTAGTTGCTTCAATCTCTTATTTTTATACTTTGCCCCTTTTAATTTTGTACGATATTTAAATTTAGCTCTTTTTTAGTAAATATTGAATCTGTCTCTATTTATTAGTGGATTAAAATTTTGCATGTAATAAATAGATTAATTTTATGATATTTTTAAAATTTTTTTATTAAAAATAAAATTTATATGTGTAACATATAAAACAATTATTATATATATATATATAACATCATACATATAAAAATATTTACAAGAGATCGCATAATGGATTGAATTGGGTAGATTTTTGCAATCACACAAATAGAATTATAAATAAATAATTGACATATTGAATTAAATTTTATTCACATATTTATTTAGAAAAATCTAATAATTTACGTGTTTTTCAAGATTGATTCTTAAAATTTTGAATTATTATTATAATTCATGAAAATTTGAAAGGGAAACCACAAAGTTTGACACCAAAAGTTTATTTTAATACGGATAAATATAGGCCAAAAATCACAAAAAGTTGACAAAATTAGAAGCACTAAGGAATATATTGATATGCTGAAAACGAATTCTCTTTAATTTGAAAGGGGAAAAAAATAGAGCTACTTACAATTTTGTTATTCAGTAGTTATAACACCCTAAAAAAAATAATCAGAGCCCAATATCATGAAAGGAGGCTCAAGAAGAAGTCCACCGAGATCCCTCAAATTAAGGAAGAAATTCCTATAATTGAGGCTGTCTGATCGGATTAGACGTCTTATTGATAGGGTTTGAAATACGCCACTGTCCAATTGTCGCAGCTTACAAAAAAATGCCATACTTATCATAGAATAGGAATATACTATTGTGCACGTTGCTTTGAGAAAAAAAAATTTGAATTTACCGACAGACAAAATATCCGTCGCTAAACGAAGATATTACCGACGGATTAGATACGGAAATAAAATGTGTCGGTAAAAATAAAAAAGCAAAATGGCGACGTTTTTAGCGACTAGACAAGAAAACGGTCGGTAAATTTGGCGGGAAATAATGGCGCCATTTTGTAGCGACGGCTTAGCGACGAATCAATTTCGTCGGTAAGGATATCAATATTTTTGTTATATATTTCCGTCGGTAAAGAATGGCAGCATATTTTGGCACATTATTTACCGACGAAATAGCGACGGAATATGGGAAAAGGAAATATTGCGACGGTCGGTAAAAAAATTAGGTAAATATATTTACAAAATTATCCCTTATTTAACTTATATTGGAAAAAGAAAAGTGGGGACATTTTTGTCTTTTGAAAACCCTAATTAGGTCTTCTCTATTTGCCTTACCCTTCTTTTCTTTCCTAGGTTAGAGACGCCACCTATTTGCCTCGTCCCTTCTCCATTTTCCTCCTTCTAGAAATCAAAGAATTGGGCAAAGTGGTAGCAGACCACAGGATAAAAGAAAGCTAAAGAGCGTTAGAGATCTAGCTTATCTAAAGGGAGAAGAAAGAGCAAGAAAGCTATCCTCAAACTTAATGATGCAGTAGAGCTGATTTCAAGTGCCATTTCATATGACGAACCTTCTCAAGTGGTCGATCTGAATTGCAGAAGTGGGATGAGCAGCTCGATTGCTGTTGGTAGTCTTGAAGACCGCTGTTGATTGTTGGAGTAAGGTGTGTGCTCTTTTTCTTCTCTTTTTTATGGGGTTGAATATAGTTGCTTGGAACTGCCAGGGGGCAGGTGCTAGGGATTTTTTGCTTAATGTTAGAAACTTAATGTTAGTAAGGTGTGTGCTCTTTTTCTTCTCTCTCACTTAATTCTTTTGGCCCAATTTTGCACAAGGAGAAAGGATTGTTCCTCATTCTCTTGTGTTCTTGGGTAGTAATAGCAACCTAAGAGAAGTACAAAATCAAATTTTGTAACTTCAAACCATATCCATTACACAATACCTTAAAAGAGAGCTAGCAATCTCGATTTTAAGCCGTCGGTATAATTGTGTGTGTGAACATAGAGAGGAGTGGCGTAAAAGGCTGTTCTTTGGCATTGGTGGTGAAGGTTTAAGGCTAAGATATCCTCCTTGGTTACTGGTCATCATCAAAATCAAGTTTTAAAGGCATATAAAGTTGTAAGTTTTAAAACCCTAAAATTGCATGTTTCGATTCTTGTCATGAAATTGTATGGCATGTATGATCAAATTTTATTGTTTTCCACTGCGTGATCTTTATGTGCATACCATGACATATTCCATCAAGAAACCCACTGCAAAACATTGAACTATAAAGTTAATATCTGCTGGAGCACCTTTTTATCTTGACTGTATATGCCACTTTTTTCTGTTGATAGCTGACATTATCTTTTTCTTGGGTAGGTGATGCAAAATGATCTTTTTGATGCACAACCAGATTTACTCTTTCAACTTGTCACCATGCTAAATCCATCTATTTTGCAAGAAAACTGAGTTCCAGTCTATAGTGTGCTACAGTTTGATACTCAAAGACATGAATATGATATTGCTATCTTCAGTTTCTAAGTAGATTACTTCATAAGAAATATGGATTTTTTTAGAAGATTATGGAAAAAGTAATTCATACATTTTGCATCTCAACTTGAGTGTTTATATGTGGCAGAGAGAGGATGTGAATGGAAGTTAGTAGGTGGTGGATGTTGCATGTGCAACTACAAGATCTAATCTTTTTCATTTTTTTCTGTTATCTATTCAGGAGTTGTTGTGCATCTTGCTAAAAGTTCTGGCCATTTACTGGCTACCTCATGGTGGTTTTGGAACAGATCTATTTGAGTTTTATATTGTCTTTTATTTTCCTTTCTAAATTATAATCTTCAAGTTTAATCTCATAGGTGTACATAAAACATCAATTTGATTTTGCCTACTCTAGGTGATGTTAAAGATGTTGTAGCAGCAGCTAAATGCAGGTTAAAGAATTCTAAGGCATTTTTGGGGTCTTCTTCTGCCATGGGATTGGGTTCTTTTCCTCTGCCCAAAATTGAGGACCTGAAGGTTTGATGTTTTCAGGCTTTGTTTGTTTACTAAAGATTTAATGATCAAATGCATCATTATTATTAAAAGAAAGCTAAAATGTGATGGAGGAATTGGTTTCACAGTCAAGATTACTTAAAATAACTTTGGATGAAAGAAGAATGCTTGACATGGTTTTGAAAAACTGTGAAGAATGAAAGCAGGTTGCCTGTTGTACATTACAGGAAGTAGGGTGCATATTAGGTACAGGTTATATTGGTCTCGACTAGTTAATAACCTTACTTCAAGAATTGTTTAATAATTTAAAGTTTTCATTGTTTTTAAGAATGTTCTAAAGTATATTTAGTATTAAGTTTTATGTTTTGGGCATTGTAATTTACACAATATTTGTATAGATTTTATGTAACTTTTTGTATTAATTATTTTTGATATATATTAAAATTATTAATTAATATATATTTTGAATTTAGATTTTATACTTTTATATTGACTTTATTGTGTTTAATTTGGGATTTACAAATAGTAAATATATAATTTTGCAAAAAATTAAAAAATAATATTTTACCGACAAATTACCGACGGAAAATCCGTCACTGCCATTCCAATAATTTTAATATTATACTACCGACAAAATTACCGACGAAAATATCCGTCGCTGTTTATACTAAAATAAATTAATAATTTATTCATTAAATATTGCCGACGGTTTACCGACAACATTTTCCGTCGGTAGACGGTCAACGCGAAGAACATCTGACGGATTTTAAATAAAATTACCGACGGAAAGTTTTTATAAACCCGTCGGTAATATTTACTGGCGGAATTTTCCGCCGGTAATTGGTACCTACGAGAGTTTTACCGACGGAAAGTATCCATCGATAAACTAATAAAAAACCGTCCGTAAGGTCATTTGCCATCGGTAAAAGTACAAATCTATCGGTAAAAATCCGTTGGTAAAATGCATTTTTGTTGTAGTGAAATAACATGTTCCACTCTTAAAAATGTTTTTAGACTTAAATAAGCTTTTATTATCTCAATCTCAATCTTAGTATAAACTAACCTTTATTAAGATTGGAGAAAATAGATAAACGTGATTGAGAAGAATTATCTTATTAGAATTCTTTTTTGCTAAACCAATTGTTACATGAGGTTTTTCTAGAATGAAATTGCAAGAAAAAGATTGGAGAAAATAGATAAACGTGATTGAGAAGAATTATCCTATTAGAATTCTTTTTTGCTAAACCAATTGTTACATGAGGTTTTTCTACAATGAAATTGCAAGAAAGAGGGAAAAAAAAAGGAAAACATTGTTGTGTGTGCAGGGGTGTGTTTTTATGCTCTTTTTTTGCCTTTTTTATTATTTTATGAATAAAATATGATAACTTAAGTACAAGAAATGACACGGTAATATATGAAATAAATAATGTATGAATTAGAAGTTGGTTGTGGATAGATAAACATGCCTATAGGGTTACAGTCGTAGCTGCTATGAGTTTGACCCCGTTTGGATCTATATTTGTCCTTGTTTGGGACCACAGGCTTGATCCAGTTGGGTCCATATATCTGATACCTTTGGGTATCCACAGAAATAATACCTTCGGATATTTATATATTTGATACCTATGGGTATCCATAGCACCTATTACCCACACCCATAGGATTTTAGCAGGTATTTCACACTATGAAATGAACACTATATATGTAATATTGATAAAGACTTAATTAGTCTATTATGATCTATCCTTATGCAGAAATGTTATAAGATTGAATATGCTATGTGAGTTATATTATAACCTCTTGCATGTTAATTATAATATCTTGATATTAATAATATTTTATTATGTGCTTGGAAACAATCACTAAAAGAAAATCCTGAAATAGCAACGGAAAAATAGCAACGGAATATATTCCGTTGCTAATTTAGCAACGGAAATATTATTTCGTTGCTATTTAGCAACGAAAAATATTTTCCGTTGCTAAAATTGGTTGAACTTTATAAAATTAGCAACGGAAAAATATTTAGTTAGCTTCCGTTGCTAAAAGTGGAGGGAAATTCTGGCGCCATTATTTAGCAACGAAAATTAGCAACGGAATTTTTATTCCGTTGCTAATTAAGGCAGCAACAAATGGGGGGACGAAAAATAGCAACGGAATTATATTTTCGTTGCTAATTTAGCAACCGAAATGTAATTCCGTTGCTATTTAGCAACGAAAATAGTATTCCGTTGCTAAATAGCAATGGAATGATATTTCGGTTGCTAAATTTCACTTTGAAAGAAAAATAGCAACCGAATGATATTCGGTTGCTATTTAGCAACGAAATTTTGTTTCGGTTGCTATTTAGCAACGGAATTTTGTTTCGGTTGCTAAAATAGCAACCGATTTAAGATTCCGTTGCTAAAATAGCAACCGAATGATATTCGGTTGCTATTTAGCAACGGAATTTTGTTTCGATTGCTAAAATAGCAACCGAATTTAATTCGGTTGCAAAAATAGCAACGGAATAATGATTCCGTTGCTAAATTTATTCTGAATATTTACATATTTGCCATCGAGTATAAATACCCAATTAAAAACCCTAAGCTCTCATTCTTTCATTTCTTTCCCTCTCCTGCCGCCGTCTCCTCTTCTCCCTCTCACCACCAAAACCAGCTCTTGGATTCGTTAATCGCGTCAAGGGTTTCTTCACCGACCACCACCACCATCCACCTCCTCCACCGTCTCCTCTGTTCATTTCACTTTCTCTCGCATTCTGTGGTAAGATTGTTTCCTTTCAGATTCTCAGTCTCTATTGGCTTCTTTTCACGCTATTCTTTGTTTTCTTGTTTCAAATTGCTTTGTCTTTGGTAGATAAGAAATTGTTGAAGTTCTTTTTGTAATGAAAATTTTTTATAATTTTATTAAGTATTGGCATTTGACCAACTTTCGGTGGTGTTATGAGATTAGTGTATATCATTTTGTGCGTGTTTTTCCCCTCCCAGTGCATAGTATATAAAGCAGTCGGAGCCTTTGTTTTTTATCATCTAGAAGCACAGCAAAAGAGCCGATTGGGGTACGAGTTATTGAAGAAGAAGATGATGGGTTATGGGTTTAGTGACTGTAGCAGAGCCATTCATTCGTGTATGGAAACAGTGAATGAAGGAGAGGCACAGCCACCCAACTCCGCCGTTAAATGGAGGGCAAATGGCTGCCATTTATTACAGAACAAGTAAATGCATTACGTCAGTGTTTGTTTCGAGCTCCAGGTATGTTTGTTTTTTCCTTGTTTACTTTTCAACTGTTGAGTTATAGTGTGACCATCTTTTTGCTGTTCTTCCCATATTGTCATGCTTTTTTAGCTTTTGTTTTAACGTTAGCAGGGTACTTTTTTTTTCCTTTTTAGAAAAAAGTATGAGAGCAGGTAGCATATTTAAGCATCGATTACTATATCTCTTATAAGAATTTTCCTTTTCATAATATGGGTGCTTGATATAAAGTATGAGAGCAGGTAGCAGTATTTTAAAATCAATGTTCATTTCTCTCCTGACAAACTCATAAACTTTATTTGTCAAAACAATAAATAAACAAGTCGCAGTTCACGATCAGTCCATGTATGTATATATATATATATTGTCTAATATTCTGCTGTTAAGTTTATTCTCTAAAATTAGGTAAATAATCTAATCCTTAAATAAGAATATAAAATTTAATAAAACTTGATATTTTGAAATTATTTGAGATTTAGTTTCCCAAAATTTAATTACACTGGGTCCCTGAAAGAGTATGCTTTTTTCATTAATTAATAACATTGAAGGAGTATATTTATTGGAAAAACCTACCTTCACCAACCAATCAGCATTCTAGCTATATGGAGGAGACTGGCCGGATTGAGAGAGCAAAGTGGATAGTAAATTCTCCTGATCCACCAGGCATATTGCAGGAGCTCTTCTGTTCAGTTAAGGAAGTTGTTTTCCCCTATAAAAACACTTCTTCTAAACGAACTAGACCCAGAAGACGTGTAATTTCATTTCTTCAAAGCCTATTCCCAATCCTAGATTGGGGCAGAAATTACACATTTTCCAAGTTTAAGCATGACTTAATGGCAGGCTTAACACTTGCCAGCCTCTGCATTCCTCAGGTACACTACACATTTGTCTTGTTATGTAATTAATGTTGCTTATTAATTTAGTGATTATAGTAATGGATTTTATAACAATTTTGCGCAGAGCATTGGGTATGCCAATTTAGCAAAGCTTGATCCTCAGTATGGCCTATGTAAGTTGCTCTTCTATTTTATATTATGGATATTTTACAACATTTGCTTGAATATAATCTAAATTTCTTGGGTTCAGACACCAGTGTTGTTCCTCCTTTGATTTACGCTGTAATGGGGAGTTCAAGAGAAATTGCTATTGGACCTGTAGCTGTGGTCTCTATGCTTCTTTCTTCCATGGTTCAGAACTTACAAGATCCTGAAACTAATCCTGTTGCCTACAGAAATTTGGTTTTTACTGTTACCTTATTTGCTGGAGCATTCCAAGCTTTATTTGGATTACTACGGTAAAATATATATATATATATATATATATATGTATTTTTATCAAATTAAATGGGTTATGCTGTTAAGATAATAATTGATAAAGTTGCTATCTAATAGCATATCTGCTTGCTAGATGGTATATTTAAGCATCAAAGAATTTGAAGTTACTGCAGATCTATTCCACTTGCATTGCACTTATGATGGATCCTTTTCCTCCTTTTGGTTGCTGTCTTTTTTCTTTCACTTTTTCAGCTGCATTGTTTGATTAATTCTGCATTGTTTCATTGATATGATGTTTTAGACGGTGCGTACTGGGTACAAATATGCCGTTGATGCTAACATTGGTTTCTAAGCATTCTGAGGAAGACGAACACTGAAAAATGCCTTCATCACATAAGAGACCTATATTTCTGAGTTGTTTATACTCACAGATGGTTTGTGTTTTGGCCAATGTTCATGCCATAAAATGTACCAGGACAAAAACGCATTGCATACATGGTAGATGGGAATTGCTCAAGTATTTTGACTTACATTTTGCCTCCCATCTGTCTTTGTCGAACATGCAGCGTGAGATTGCGTAGGTTTTTGAGTTGTAATGTTAACTGAATAGAGTTTGAAATTCTTCTTCTTAATTATTTTCTTGACTTCAAGTCTCTTTACCAACAATTATATGTGTTACTGATAATTCTTTCTTTGTTTAGAATATGTTGTACTGGAAAGCTTTTTCTTCTCCTCTTCTAGTTATAGCCTTTCATTGCATATTTAGTTCATAATCTTGCATATTTTGCATATTTAGTTCATACGACAAAAATGAAAAGGACATAACTAAATTTGTAGAGTTAGCATTTTTCATAATCTTTTAAAGTTGCACCTTGATAGTTTCATCATCTTCAGGTTGCTAAAAAGCAAGAGTCTGGTGGATTGAAATTGCCGAATGCTCCACCAGGATTATTTTTCCGACATGCTGGGCATAGGTATGGTAATCTTTTGCATGAATTTCTGTGTTTTTCATGTTTTCTCCTTTCATTTGATCAGGACGTCATTTGGTTTTCTATTTTACACTAAAACAGCTTGTTGTTTTAGTGTAATTTGTTGGTTTTATATTTTACACTAAAACAACAAGCTGTTTTAGTGTAATTTGTTGGTTTTCTATTTTAGTGATGGAATAGCGACGAAAAAACCGTCACAAATTTTTTTATAATAGTTGCTAAATTTAGCAACGGAATTCAACTCGGTTGCTAAATTTAGCAACGGAAAAATAATATCCGTTGCTAAAATTAGCAACGGATTTTGAATTCGGTTGCTAAATTTAGCAACGGAATTTGAATTCGGTTGCTAATTTTGACCAATTTACATATTGTTAGTGGTTAGATTTAGCAACGGAATTTAGTTTTCGTTGCTAAATTTAGCAACGGAATTTGAATTCGGTTGCTAAATTTAGCAACGGAATAAACATTCCGTTGCTAAAAATACCAACCGCCGAATTAGCAACCGAAATTTCAGTTGCTAATTTCCGTTGCTATTTTTAATTAGCAACGGAAAATTGACATTTTTCGTTGCTATTTTCTGTTGCTAAATTGCAATTTTCTTGTAGTGAATTACTATGAGTGATTTTTCATATAGTTATTATTCTCCACTAAACTTTATAGCTTAGCACAAGTGTTTATCCATGTAGATACTTGAAGTCAAGATGCTTTCTGTTGGGACAAGATCTGCTACTGTAAAGGCAACTCTAGAGATAGGAGAGGGTCAATTATTATGTGTCATTTATTTTATTTTCCTTGCATTTATCATATTGTATTAAAAGAACATTAATGAAAAGAACAATTTAGTTGATTATATAGAGTAATTTAGTGTAATATTTTACAATTTCTCATAGTATATTGAGGTATGTATGTGTATACGTCGGTATTAACCAACAGAGTTATAAAGAAAATAGTTTATCGTATGTAAAAGAGCTTATAGGATGAAAAATTTGGATGGACTAGTGTGGTCTTTACAGCTTCGTCTAGAGTAGAGACACCCCCTCTACGAAATTTCGTGATTTATCAAGTAGGGTAGGGTGTGTATACTAATTATCCTCTTGTGCAAGTCTTCGAATGCTAAGTTACAGTCGAATTTGCGGGCTACAATATGGGGTATTGGCTATGCTTATCTCAACACCAATTAATTTTTGAAGGAAATAGAAACTCACAGTAAAATGTTACCTTGTTCTCTTTTATTTGATGCTTTAATAGAAATCAAATTTAGTATAAAGTATTGTTATGACTTGAAATTTCAGAATATTATTTGACGAAAAAAATTAGGATATTAGTTTTGAGATTATCGATGAAAATTATGACCACTTTTTGGAAAGTTTAAACCGAAAGACAACTAAAGGAGAATATTTTGAAATGATGAATTTGCAATTTTAAATATTTATTATTTTAATGCTGCTCACCGCATTTCTCTTTTTGAACTCAATGATAGCGTCGTCAAGAAGAGAAATTAGCTAACAGAATTGGAAAATACGGCCAGGGAGAGATAAGTTCCAATAAACGGCAAGCGTGTAGATTTTTTTGCAGAAATTAAAATGAAAATTATTAATGGAAGAACAAAAAAAAATTATAATAATAATAATATCGAGTTTAGAATAATTGCATTAGAAGAATTAAGCACTTTATACTCCGATATAATACATATTTTTAGTAAATAAATATTTAAAATATTTTTAATTACAATTATTTATTAATTACATGTGTATAGTTAACACTTTATTGTTAATTTTATATTACATACTTTCAATTCTTATAATTCATTATAAAAAATTTATTTTTATTCTTTTAATAAATATTAAATTTGATTTGTATTTTTCATCTTTAAAATATTTATAACCATTAAAAAAATATTACAAATTGTAAAGTTTATTAAATTTATATGTTAAAATTTTTTAATGGTTAACTAGTAAACAAATTCAAAAAAATTAATTAAAAATTGAAATCAATATAACAATTAATCGTATTTAATGGATTAATAGTTAATCATGCATGATCACTCCTAATATATGTGGTTTATGAGAAACTTTTTTAGGGAATAAAATAAGGAAAAAACTTCAAATAATTAAGGGCCCCATAAAAATTGATGAAAGATTATATCCAATATTTTGTTATTTTGAATGGAAATATAAAAGTTAAAATTTAATTGAAATGCCTCAAAAACAATTTTAATTATAAATTAACTAAAATGATAAAGAATTAACTACGAATTTTGTTCACAGCAGTGTGCATTTAAAAAAAACATTATGATTATATTGGTAGAGTCTATTTTGTTAAAATTGGCTAAGAAAATGACAAACATATCTAAAAAAAATTCATAAAAGGTCAACTAATAATCAATATAAAAGACCAATATTAATTATTTTTAATAAAAAAAATTAAGGATCAAATTGCTTTGTGACGTATTCTTTAATTTATTAATGATTTTATTTTGAAACAGGAATTCATTAAAATTGAAAACTAAAAAAGTTTCAGAAAAGTCAACAAAAATAAAACATCCAGACCGGAAAAAAGAAAATAAACCTAGGAAAAAGGAAGATGGAAGGCGTGGGCCGGGCCTACTAAAAGAGTTAGGCGTGGACCCCAACCAAAAAGTTGCAATGCTATTTGTATTATCCATAAAAGCAAACTAAACTAAACTGTCGCCATTAATAAACATCTGAGCTAATGCATCGCTGCATTTTCCATATAATCTCTTTTATTTTACAGATCTCTCTCCTCAATTTTCCATCTTAATTATATGTTAATTACTTCTAAATCCACTCATCCTCTAATCTCAATCTCCTCTGCATTATAAACCGTTATTCTTTCAAAAAAAAAAAAAGACAAGAAACAGACTTGCCGAAACCGGCGGTGCAGCCACGAAAAATTTGATTGGCGCATTAAGACAAACGCCTGCTGTGCCTGTGCTTGGGAATCGATAGAAAAGGAAACAATTTGTTATATATAGATATATGCTATAAATATATATACATTATTCTTATTATTATGTTGTTGTTCTTCTATATATTGTTTTTATTGTAGAAGATTTTCTCTTTTCCCCTCTTTCTCTCCGAGGAGAGCTCGCCGCGCTCTGGTTCTTTCTCTTCTTTTACCTTACTTCTGAAGCTTTATGGCGTTTTTCCTTTTGCTTCTCACCAGCTGATTCCTTCTTTCTTTTCCTGTTCGGGTATTTTATATTCATGCACGCTTCATACATATTTGTTCTTTTTGTTTTGATTTGATCTTCCTTTTTTTTTTCCTTTTACCTCGATTGATGAATCTTTTTTCTTGTTTAGGAAGAAAAGAAAAGGATTTTGGGGGATTGTGATATTGTGGGATCTGTTCTGTTTGTTTCCAGTTTATTATTTTAATCGATGTATGAGTTGTTTTTCACATGCTGATTTTCAATAACTTAATGGATCTAAACTAATGTGATTTATGGTGGCTTTCTTCTCCGTTCATTTTTTCATCTTTGTCCCTGTTTTCATGTCTGCTAGATCTTTATTTCATGCATATAATGGCAACTGGTTGGCAGATATGCAGCTTGGAGGTGTTTTGGAAATTTCAGCATAATGATTTTTTAAGGACAAATCAGCTAAGAAAAAAATGGAAATTTAAATTTGCGAGGTTGGTCTTATTGAAAATGCAAAGGCACATACCAGAGAAATATAAATCTCACCCTTAGTTAGAGGGTAGACGAAAATTCTGGTTGGCATAGAGTTAGTTTCCTTCAAAGTAACTGTTTTGTGTGTGTGTGTGTGTAAAAGAAGAAATTGATGTTTTTATGCATTCTAGATTGACATATATCCTATTGTTCAAAGATCTTTTGATTGATTATGAGCTATAGTTAAACAAGAATTTTGGATTGCTTGTCTTTTACTTTCAATATGGTAAATATATTTACAGTGTGTCAAAATTGTTTAAAGAAAGCCTCATCTAATCTGAATTCTTGTAACTCATTCATGACCGTTGGTCTTTATTGTTTAAATTAATGTTGGCTTCATGTACATGAATGCAGTGGAAGAGGATTTGATGAGACTTGCAAGTGTGGAACCAGAAATCCTGAATTTGATTCTGGGATTTTCTTGTGCTGTTGTGGTAAAACATTAAGCAATGGATGACCATGGTAGTGGCAGCAAGGTGACAGGAATTAGGCAGATTGTTAGGCTAAAGGAAATTCTCCAGAAGTGGCAGGCTGTTACAATTGGCTCTAAGGCAAATACTCCTGAGGGGAGCAGCGGTCCTCGAGGCATTTCCCCAGCTATCAACAAGCGGCTAACGAGCAATCATAATTGTGATTCCGATGAGGATAGCTGCCACAGCCCTGGACCGCCACCTGATGTCCCCGAAGGGTATTTAGCGGTTTATGTTGGCCCTGAGCTTCGGAGGTTCATCATTCCAACTAGTTATCTTAGCCATTCTCTTTTTAAGCTTTTGCTAGAAAAGGTGGAAGAGGAGTTTGGGTTTGATCATAGCGGCGCGCTCACAATCCCATGCGAGATTGAGACATTTAAATTTCTCCTGAATTACATGGAGCACCATCCTACAGATCACCATGATGAGCCTCAAGTAAGTTCTATCTGTTTTCTCTAATTAATTCCTGATTGCTGCAACCGTCTTTCTGGAGCTTTGTAATGAATTGCATGCATCACACTTTGAAACTATTGTATAACTTAAGTGAATCCTTAAATTTTGCTTGTTTTTTTTTTTTGGGCGATTTTGCAGCTCAAAAACTTGATTAACCATTGAAGAACAACTAAGCTGGTTCGTGTAGTGGTTGAGGTTTTAGATTTGATCTCAGATGTTAATTTTTAAGAAGGGTGTTCTTGTAATTCAGCGCGGATACAGTTTTTCAGATTTCATTTACAAAAATAGGGAAAACTTAGTTAGATTTGCATGTAAGTGAATTGAATTTGGTGATGGGAGGTTAATTTTGTGCCTCTATTCTTTTTGTTGAGATGTTACCTTCATCTGATGCTTTATTTTTCAGCAAAATTCAATCAACTAATATTTACTATAAAAAGTTACGAACCCACCTTTACTCTATTTTCTTATTGTGCTAAATTTTGCTATAGGTTAAAGTGGGGTTCCAAGTTCCAAGCTCTTGTTGAATTTTAATTTTTTATGAGGCTAAGATCATTTACCGAGTTTGTCGATTCTCAATTTTATTTAATAAGGGTTGCCTGTCACTATGTCATAATTAAGCAAACTTAAGATATCATTGGCTGCACACTATCTGGAATGCTGCTGTACAATATATATACAATCATGTGGAATGGTGGGATTAGTAATAATATAAAATCTTTAGAGATAATTGGCTGTATCCATCATGTGAAGGCAATATAATATAACTAATTAAATGTTGCTTCCTCTCCTTTTCGTTTTGGGAGACAACCATGTTTGTTTTGTGGTGGTTTTTTGTAGTTTATTTGCTGGCAACATCCTCTTCAGGTTCTTCCTTCTTTTTCTTACAAGGCAAATGTTTGTTGGCCTAAAATATACTTGGTTTTTTTCATCAACTTATATCTAATTTAAGACATGTTCTTGAAGTATCATATGGCCTCAAGTATAGAGTCTTAGGAATCCTTCCATGCTAGGTCTTGTGTATGTGTAACTGGGAAAATTGACCCTTTTTTTTCATGTATGGATAGAAATATATATTGGAAAATATATTTTTCTCATTTTTACTAATGAAAATTATAATTTACGCAATGAGTTTTTGTGATATGGAACTTACAGCCAAATAAATCTTTATTATCTTCAAAACGTAAGAATATTACACATGGAAGACACATATTGCCATGTGAAATGTGGTTTAAAAGAAAAAAAAAAATTCTTATTTGCGTAAACCTTAAAATAAAATTAAAAACAGCCTCCCAACTGTCAACACACGAAAAACACTGAACAATATCTTCAAATTTCTGATGTTGTTCTCAAAATAGGAAATTGGCGAAATGGGCCGAGTTAATGAAGAAGAGACATGAATCACATGCTAAAGGGAAGAGAACGAAGAGAAAGACAAAAAGTTGGTGTCATGGGCGGCCAAGACCCAATCTTCAAAAAACTAGGCTCCAACAATAAGAAGCTTTCTGGTTAGTGATTGATTAAGAAGAGAGGAGGACAAAGAAATAGAGGACGATTTGGAGTTTGATCCTGGATATTAAAAAGAAAAGCTTGATTTTGTACTTGAGATTTGGTTAGCATATACCAAGAGCCAAAAGATCTGACGAGAAGAGATTTCGTTATCTTTGATGCCCAATTATGAATGATACTTTGCATGTGAATGAAACAAATCTTTGTTACATTTTAACAGTTGATGCATCAATTTAAAGATTGAATTATCTGAAATTTACTTGGCATCTCTTTCTCGTGAATCAAAATGGAAAAATATCCAATTTTAAATTTTACCTTTTGAAATTTTGATTTTACTCGTTACTAAGATTTGAAGTGAAAATGGAATTTCTTCCCAACTCAAAGACCTAGATTACCTAATTTCAAAGATAAACTCATTTGCCCAATCTGGATTTTGCATCTCCTTAATATATGAAGAAGGGAAGGGGGCAGGAGGTTTTGCAAGAATAGAAGAATAAAAGATATGGAGGAGGAAGAGAAGATGGCCACATCAGGAAAGTGATGTACACATCCCAGTGAGGTGATCAAGGTACGTTAATCACGTTAGATTTTTGTTCAAAAAAAAATATTTAGTACTAATTTTAGTAGTAAAAAAAAAGAAATTGAAGACACTTTGGCACCTTTTACTAAAAAAATCCTTTATCCCTTTAACAAACCCTCTAAACAAAGAAAAAATAGATAGGATAACATACATGCCCATACACACATGTTTTGCTTTAATATTATTTCCTCCTTAGAAAAAAAAAAGCGTTGGAATTGTGATTCTCTTTTGTAATTCAACAAACTGTCTGCAACCCAACCTCCTAAGCCATCTTCAAACAAATTATTTAATAGTAAACCTGTAATTTAGTAGTTCCTAAAATTAAACATCACAAAATTAGTTTTTTTTTTTTAATTTAGAGCCATAATAATAATAATAATAAAAATAATAATTGATAATGCCCATTATTTCAACCAAACCCTAACCCATTAAGGACTTTTGAGAATAAGCCTTTGCAAGACGTCCTATCGGATAGGAGGCGTCCCTCACATGCAAACGGCCTCTGACACACGCTTTAATTAAATCACCGACTACAAGCTATCACCTCACTACCAGCTTATATTGACACCCAGGGTAGACCTCTGTATAGATCTCCAAGCACACTATAAATAGCAGGTTCACTTTATAACTTAACACACAAACTCTCTCACATTTTTTTTTCTCTCTCTTATATGCTTGCAATTCTCTCCAACTTATTAACTTATGCATTAGAGTGCTAACGTTCGGTCCGACTAAGTTGAGCCTCTATCTTGCAGGTTCATGTGATTATCACCTAGCCGGACATCTCACATCTTGCTCATATTGATCCCTTCCTTTTCTTACTAAGGGTCTCCCTCCTTTATGAAATTTTCGGAGTTATCATTTGATACTTTCGTTGAAAGTTGACACACTGAGTTGAGTTGTCTAGTCCAAATGCGACTAAAGCATGTCCAATTCCATTCACTAATGGCTCAAATCATGCAACTGTCTGGTCAATTCCAATCACCGTTTTGCATCACCTGGATCAAAGGATTCATGGAAATTTTCCAAAATATGAGGGAAAACTTCGAGGCTAAAAGGAAACGAAATGAGATGCACCTAGGCTAAAGGAGGACAAAACATTCCCCTCCCGAAGTGCCACTTGTTGGGGTGCAAACTCTCCTAGTTCTCTAATAAAAAGAGACATAGGAAAAAGCAGGATATTCTCTTCTTTCTCCCCCATGCGTGAGTAGATTGGTCGAAAGGCTAATTAGCTCGAGCTTTGAGTACTGATGTCTCTGCCTCGTGGCACACTGACTTCTAAGCTCAGCAAGGATCGATGCATGGAAGAGAAATCAAAAGATGGAAAATATGATCGGCCAAGATGCAAAGGAAAAATCCAAGAGAGCAAAGATTTCAGCACCTCCAAACCACCCTCTGCGGTTGATTGGATGAATCTCTCCAGTTGAATTGGAGAAAAAAAATCCAAGTATAAAGAAGAATGAAATAGCGTGCACTAAGTTCAAAGGAAAATAAAATATATTTCCTTTAAAATATTGCACAATTGCTGTCTGAAACTTCCATAGCCCCTTCGTCAGAAAGGGTACAAGAAGGAATAGTAAAGCTGCTTCCTCTTTCACTTGGGCAGCAAATAAGGTATGAAGGAAAGCATGACGAAAGAAAACGTCCCTCATATTCTCCTCCTCATTCACCAACGGAGCTAAAACACTAGAGAAGACTATAAAGCCGCATCATGTGGCTGAAGACAATTGGCCAGTAGAGCTCCCAACAGGATCTATTGCCCTTATTCAAAAGAAGGCGCTAAACAGGGAAGGAGAAAATCCGATCAAACGGATAAACACAAATAGGGCCCTAAAAGTCCCTCATCCACGATCAAAGATATCCTTTTTTATGCCAAAATCTAATCGAAACTTTGGGGCCCTTGTATTTATGCCAAGAAGCCACAGGGAAGTCAGTAAAGATAGTTAATCCCATCCAAAGGTTGACAAGTTAGCTATCTCTGATCGATGTTATTCCAGATCAAGGTTAAATTTTAAAGCAAAATAATTGAGAAATCCCAACCAAAGAATGACATACACCCACAAAAGTGTAATTCTTAATTATAGTTTCGATCGATGTACATCCCTATCCCAAAATATAATCCCGATCGAAAAGATCGATGAACAAAAGTCCAAATTATGTCTCAATTATTTATGTTAAATTAACATTCATTAAACTGATTAATGTTATCCTGATCGGACTTTCGGTAAAATCACTCAAAGTGGACTATTATCCTAGAACATTTCTAGTGTTTGTTCGAAATCACTACTACAGCTATCCAACACTTGCAGCATCGACCATAAAAGCAAGAGGCAGCAGTTAGAATATCTACTCAATAAACAACATAAAATTAAAATGAGGTAATAAATTAGTCGAGAATTTTATTTCCAAAATACAAAATACATCAAAAGCATGATTTTTACAAAGGGAAAATACAGCCCTACATCTACAACTCTTGTTAGCCTTCACAACGTTGCAACCATCTCCCACTTGTGGCACCTCAGAATCGGGAAAATAGAGAAAGCATAGCCACGACTTTAGGAGAGAAAGATCGAAGAGGTAGCAACGGGCAAAGGCTATATCACCTGTTGTGGCAGGTGATACCATGATAGGAAAAAAACTCACCAATTCATTCATCTTCCTAAAATGGAAAGTCGAAAAAACAAGAAAAATTGAATAACGATCAGGTGGCTCTATGAAGAAAAAAAAGAAGGAGAAGAAAGAAGAAAAGCAAAGTCCACGGACAACTTAAAAAACATGCCTATTTATAGAGATTTCTCCAAAACTGCCTCACAAAAAAGTTCTCATGACAAGCCACATGGCAACCCCAATAAATAAGGGGTCAAAGAGAATGAATAGCCGTAATAAAAGCCCGAAAAACAAGGAGATGAAAATCTAAAGGAGTAATTACTCAACATCACTTCTCAAGTGACATAGTCAAAGAAACGACGATCTAAATATCCACATTTAATGATTGAATTAATGCACTAAACCTAACAATCGGCGCACAAAGAAAGGGAAGAAATATTACCGATCGATGACACTCTTGATCAGGAAGGACAAACTTATAGTCACATAACCAATAACCTATCGACCTTTCCTAATCATCAAGCTACTTTACTCAAAACTTATAGTACCTACATCCCCACCAAAGAACTACCACAATAACGCATTGCTCTGAAAGACAACAACCCAAGAAGAAAAATGTTGGAAACCATGACCGGTTGCCAAGATGGGAGGACATTGAGCCCTTAAAAGCATGATCATCACAATGCCATGATGCCAAAACACAACTGGACCAAAATAATATAAAACACATCAAAATAAATCAACCTCCACCAAAAGAAGTGCAGAACACACCTGAATGGCCCACAAGATGAAAAAGCCAACGTCCTCAGGTAAGAGCGCTCCTTCTTACATATTTAGCGTACTCTTCTATAGAGTTAAGAACATATATCGGGAGCTTATCACGCGAAAAAGACCATTTGTGAGTATTCCTACATCTCGAGCCGAGCAGAGTTTCGCCATAGTTGCAACTACACACTAAGCTTGCATAAGTTGGCTCGACACCAAAAATGAACAAAGAAAAAGCAAAGAAATAGACTCCAGAATCTCCCTGGAGAAAAGCATCACTTAAGGTCAAAAAATGACTCTCAAACTAATTATCTATATTCGCAATAGACAAATTATTCACAAAAAATAAAAAAAGACGAAACGGCGAAGCAAAACTTCAAATAAAATGAAGAGCCAAATTAGAACTTAAACCCAATCGATGTTATTTCCGATCGACGTAATTAATCCATTCTCCTCGACTGATGGTTTTATTTTTCGATCGATGTTATTTTCGATCGACGTAATTAATTTTAGTCTCCTCGACTGACAATTATCTCCCGATCGACGTTATTTTTTATCGACATAATTAATTCCAGTCACCTCGACTGACAATCATCTCCCGATCGATGTTATTCTCGATCAACGTAATTAATCTTAGTTGCCTTGACTGACGACCATCTCTCGATCAATGATTTTCGGATCAATAAGCTTAAATTCCAGTCGTCATGACTGATGGTGTTGTTTTCCCATCAATGATTTCCTCATCGATGATTTTTCAATCGATGTATTAAAATTCAGTTGTCCTAACTAATTAGCACTTCTCGACCAATCATTTCTTGCTCAGTGCACCTAAATTTCAAGTTAGAGTGCCTAATCAAATCACCTAAGCTCATTTAAAGCAAGAGAATTGCCAGCTCCCCCATAAAGCAAATAGAAACATCTTTTGAAGCACGTATTGTAACGTCCCAAAAATTAAAATTGCATGAGAGTATTTTTCATATATGTGTATAGTATTTTAATACTGATTACAATGATTGATTTATTAAAAGTATAATATAAATTTGTATAATTTTAAATATTTTAAATTAATAATAATAATAATAATATTAAAATTACTTATTGATTAATAATAATAATAATAATAATAATAAACATGAAATATCTCAGTAGGGAGATCTCTAGAATTTTCTAGGTGGAATGATTTGAACCATAAATTGTAATAAAAGAAAAATAATAAGAAAAAATAAGAAGGAAAACGAAAAAAAGGGAGAAAGAGAGTGTATCGGGAGCGGGAGAGAAGGAGCACTGGTGCCGCCGTCCTGTCCACCGCATCACGGTGCCGATCACCGGTGAGGAATCACGACCGTCGCCGCTACTCTCCTCCGTTGCTACTGCCGTCCCGTCTCCATGGGGTGTTCATGTTCTCTTCCCTGATACTCTCACCATAACCGAAGCTCCCTAATCTCTCTTCGGCGGTTCTCGACGGCAACTAAGGAGGTGGGCAGCACCGGCGAGTTCCCTAGGAAGAGGCACTCATTCTAGCACCTTCCTCCGTCCCCAATTGCCAGTAATAGGAAGATTAGCGAAAGGAGGCAGTCCGCAATTCAAGGGGGATTCCGACCAAACCAGCTGGCAGCTGGGCACGTGACCACCGGCAGAGGGATCCCGGGACTTTGATCTCTACGGCGGCAACAGTGGTGTACCTTCGGCGAGCAAATAGTTGACCAAAATGCAGAAAAATCGACTCTAATTGGTATGTGACTACCAAAATTGCCTCTATTGATTTAATTTTAATAAATTTTGAAATTGTTAAGATTTGTTTAATTTTTGTTTTATCAAATGTCTGTTGCTGTGATTTTGCTTTGTGTAATGTATTTGGTGATTTAGTTGAGTAATATTAGGAAGTTAGTGGTGTACAAATTTTAAGGTAAGGAAGATTAGGGAGTTGATTTAATTGTAGATAATATACAAAGGTTAGTTAACTTAAGAAAATAAATCTAATTGAAAGTGAAGTAAATCATAAGGCTTAGTTAATCTCTTTTTTTTTCACATAGGAGGAGTGGTGTATAATTATATAACCTATAATGCTGAGAATTACACATTCATGGGGAAATGTCATTGAATTTTCATGCGCTGTCTATCAATATTAGGAAGAAAATCTACCTTATTACTGACGACGAAGCGTCCAATCATAAAAAGAAAAAAAAAATTCTCTGTGTTTTCACTTTTAGGTGCAAGCTAGGGAGTTCTATGTTGGCATGCTTATGTAATGTTAAGGTTAGTTAAAACTATTATCGTGATATTAATTATAGGAGAATAGAATTGCATATCTGATGAAGGAAAAATCAAATTTAAATCCATATCTGATGCGTTAGAGATTTATTTCATAGGCTGGATTAATAACATTAGTATCCAAGAATTTGTTTAAATGCCTTTAAGGATGAAACAAGCATGCAAATTAAAGACAAATGAAATGATTAACCTTAGCTTTGGTATGTTAATAAACTATAGGATCTAAATTAACAAAATTTCGGTTCGGTGAACTAATTTTGTATTAATTGTTAGACTCGATTTATGAACTTGATTAAATGCATTAGCCCAAAGATTAAGTCTCTCCTATGCTTAACTGAACTGGGTAAACTAATTAAGGTATGTAATTTTGGAAAACATATCTATACATATATGTATATTCAAGATTAGAAAGTATCATGTATAATTGGAATGAGAAGTATGGGAAAATTGACTATATATACACCATTTGACTAGATGAATATGCCTCTAAGATTTAAAAAGGAAATGAATTAGCTTAACTTTGGTGAGTTGATAGATTATAAGGGTTACGTGGTTAAACTTTATTTCAATAGGATAATTTGTATCAATTACTTAGATTATGAGGTCTAAAAGAATTAATATTCTAATTGCATGCATGTAACACTTCTTGACTTGCTAAAACCTTGCCATTTAGTATTATACCTGTTAGAGTTGTGATTATAACAAATAAACGCATCTTATAAAATGTGTATAAAATATATATGTAGAATTTAAACTGAATGATCTTCTCATGATGACTGCGTGAATTGGGATGACTTGTATAATCAATGTTATGATTAGGAATTTCGATGTATAACTTAAATAATGTGAGTGATAATAAATTCATACATTGGATGATCAATTGAGGTAAAAGGGTGACAAGTGGAGCATTATAGTGCCTATGATAATAAAGACAATGAAAACGACAAGTATCAAAAGTAATTAATGCTGACATAGATATGATGCTATTTATTTTAATTAAATGATGATTTTATATTCGCCCTTAGTAAAACTTGATAGGAATTGGGGTGATTGGATAAGGTTTGCATGCCAATTAGGGAAGTTTAGTAGTGTTGCGTCTTGATATGTATTACCGGATTGAATGACTCCGAGAGCTCTTACGATAAGTGTAATTAAATTGGATCGTGGGCTTGATGGTTTCAAGAGCTCGGTCTATATCTATATGTATATGTGTGTGTGTATATATATATATATATGTGTGTGTGTGTATGTGTGTGTGTGTGTGTGTGTGTGTATGTATATGTATGTGTGTATAAATACATATAATTAATGGAAAGATTATGTCTGTTAACTGAGAAAATCGTTAAAAAAGGGTTGTATAGTTCAAAGAACTCGGTTCCTTGGTTGAATATCGTTTATCCAACTCGATGCAATTTTGCTAGATTTTATGGAGGCAAATACCGAAAATGAATAAATTGGTAAATCTATTACAAAAACACTTTAGTGAATAAAGTAATTGGTTTAAATGTCCTATGGTTAGTTACATTTTACACAATTTGATATAATTTCATACAATTAAAAACATATATGCATATTTATAAGCATGTGTGTGAATGTCATTGGGAGTGAATGTTTGAGATTTAATAAACGTGTTCAAATAGTACTATTTAACGAATAATGCATGTGAATTAACGTACCAATCTTAAAATTAACAGTGTAGTATAACAACGGTTCTCCTGTAAAAGAGTCAGTTATCATTAATTGTTTAATCATATATCGTTTCTAAGCAACTAAATATACCCTGAAAGAATCATTTATGCAAGATATATATGAAAAATTCAGTATTGATTACTTATGTTCATGTGCATTATAAACTTAGCAATTTTGACTTTTAATACATTGTATGATCTTATATGTGAATACTTTCAAATGTATTTCTAAAAAAATTCGTGTATTAGGGAATAAATTTGGTAGTCACCACTAAGTTTTTAGCTTAACGTGTGGTTTCTTTTTCGCACGTAGGTTAAGGATCAAGGAGATTAACGTATACAAAAGAGAAGTCGAGATTGGCTGCAGCTGGCTATGTCTTGTAATTGGACCGATGTGAAGCAGCTAAATTTAATTATATTATTATTGTTTATATTGGCATGTACACAGATAAAGTTTAATTTACAGCAACTATTGAAAATCTATTGATGATAAGAACGAAGTTTTGTAATTTCTATAGTTACATAATGAAATTTTATAGATATGATTGAAGGTAGAGATTTTAGTGTAAAATGATTTGACAGGTGTCATTGGATTTGGTTGCTTATTGAGAAAGATGAAAAAACTTGTGTTGGAGGTTGATTGACGTTGAGTAGATAGTTGTGTAATTTTAGAAGTGTTTCTGATAAAAATGTTTCTACAGGAAGTTTCTAACAATTAGGTGAGATTATGCCAAAATTCTTATAGAATAAATAGTATATTAAGTTAACAAGGTTTTAAATAGTAAAATTCTTTGATTGGTTCTCTTAAAGGTAATCAAATTCGAGTGTGACATCCGGAATTCGAGTTTTACAACTGATCGGGTATAAGATGTTACACGCATAATAAGCAAAACTTACGATAAGATAGAACAGGTTCCACGCTTTGATCGTCATAAAATGATTAAACCCTTTAGAGGGGGACAAATTATAATACTCGTTATTTCAACCAAAGCATAGCCCATTAAGGATTTATTAGGAAATTCGGCCTTACGTAGGCCTAAAGGCACATAAGCCTTCCTAGCCAGGCAATAGAGGCACGCGTACCCAAGACGTTCGATTGAATAAGATGCGTCCTTGACATGCGAATGGCCTCTGACACATGCTTTCATCAAATTGCCGATTGCAAGCTATCACCTCCCCGCCAGTCTACATTAACACTCGAGGTAGGCCTCCTGTACAAGTCTCCAAGCACACTATAAATAGTAGGTTCACTTCATAACTTAACACACTGACTCTCTCACATATCTTTCTCTCTCTTATATGCTTGCAATTCTCTCCAGCTTACTAACTTAAGCATTGGCTTGCTAACATCCGATTCGATCAGGATAAGCCTCTTTCTTGCAGGTTTTAGTGCCTATCATCTGGTCGGACATCTCACATCTTGCTCATATGGACTCCTTCCTCTTCCTACTAAGGGTCTCCCCCTTTTATGAAATTTTCGGAGTTATCAATAATAATAATAATAATTTTTTATAATTTTTCCACGTTTTCCACCTTACAACTTGTGAATTTCCTAAGCGGCAAGCAATGCTTGCATTTCTTTTTTCTAGGAATTGGGCTCTCATTCGAAAAGCTTGACATGAGTAAGCCTTATCTGGGTTCTCAACTTTCTTTCGTGCCCAATAATGGGCCTAAGCCTTTAATAAATGCAGGCTTATGTTCACTGGCTTCCTGGAAACAACAAGAAATGAAAATTCAATTTCAAAGCTTATGTAAAAATTAAATAAAATTTTTACCATTTGCCTGATATAAATGACTAAGTGAGCCGTGAGGTTATGAGTACAGTTGAATTTCAAACTCCAACTTTATTTCCTATTTATCAGAAAAATTATATAGACTATCAAATTTGAATTAGGTTCACGAAATAAAAATATAAAATGTATTTTAGAAAGTTACGCCAATGCATGATGCCACAACAGCTACATAAAGTTGACGAAAATTTAATAACTACGATACAAATCAGAAATGCAAACAGTGAGATGCCAGTTAATCCATCCAAAACACTAATAAAATTTCTATTATATCAAACTAGTAATTGAAGATCCAAAATGTGTTTGTTTGAGATTTTATCTTGCAAGAAAAGAATGCTAGGGATCCAGACAACATCATTAACGTCACAGCATCACCTTCCCAATCCATATCTATACACACCTTCAAATAATGTTTCATGAAACTAAGTACAAATCCAACGTAGATACATTTTGTGTCAAGTATTTTACACCGACCAATTATTCAAATAAAATATTATTTATAAATTTATTTGTACAGTTTTTCAAAATTGAGTTGCTTTATATTCACTTCCTTAACGCACGTCATAAGCATCAGTTATCCAATATTGAATGATCTACAAAAGTTAATATTGAATGATCTGCAAAAGTTAAATTAGACAGAAAATTATCTCTGTCATTTACTAAATCTCTACGTGTGTGGTTGTAGTCCACGTATTACAGCTGATGATGATGAAAGAAGATGTCATGGCAAGTTTATTTTGGTGATATTGTGAACCTACGTAATTCAACTCTAACTACTTATCCCAAAATCATAAAAAAGTAGGGGATAATGTTAAATTTATGCTTCAATCAAAAGAGACCAAATCATAGCCTTTAATGTTAGATATCCTCTCTTCGTCCTTCTCCTTCCACATGCACTTGCTATTCTACTGGCCATGTTTTGACCCAGAAAAGAAAAAAGGCTATACCTGCCAGTAATTAAGTATATCCTACATGCATAGATATATATAGAAAAATTTATGTTTATAAAAATTCTTAAATTTCACAAACATTTTTGTTTAATTTGTTTAATATTTCAATTAACTTGTAGGTGCATGTACATGTACTTGTCTAAGAACTTTGTTTTCATTCTTTATTTTGTAATGTTCAATGACTTCTTAATAATTTTCAATTGGTATATTTTTTAACCATCTAATTAATAGAACCCAATAATAGAAATATTTATCAGTATTTTTGGCAAATTATATGTAGATTTTGAGCTTCATCATCATCATATATATATATATATATATATATATATATATATATATATATATATATATATATATATATATATATATATATATATATATATATATATATATATATATATATATATGTAAAAACAAATAATTATCTGTTAAATAATACCTGCATATATTTAAAATGATCCTCATTATATCATCATGTCAGGGGTATACTTTATTTAATTTATATATGGATTGATACGCATAATAAAGCACAAAAACATATCAAATTTTCATACTAATTCATGCCCCTTAATTATAGTTATCATCTTTGCATTGAAAAGTTATAATGCAAGGTGTTGAATCGGTTCTCCTATAAAGTATTGTTGTTTTTTTGCTATTAATTAATGAAAATATTTATGCAGGATGCATGCATGAAAATATGGAATCATGATCTCTTATAAGTAGAGGTGATAAATGAACGGATTAAACGGATTTGGATTAAGCCATTAATAGATCAAAAAATATAGGTAATAAACGGGTCAATATTTAAATGCATTGGATGAATTTGGATCGATCCATGGATTTAATGCAAATTATTATAAAAATTTTTATTAATTAATTAATGGGTCTTGTAATACCTTTACTAAATAACTTTTCAATTTAATCCTTTAATTTTTATTTATTTTCAAAATTATCCTTTTTACTTAATATTTATAGAATTGCTATTATTCTCATTTATTTTCATTTCTAACCTATAAATTTGCATACAAATTACCAATTCAATCAAATTTATCGGATTTGATAATTATCAGTATCACCGAAAATTTTAATTTTTATAACCAAAATAATATACATGAAATTTTAATAAGATTTGCAAATTTTAACAATTTTTAGGGTTCGTTTGCTATTTTTAAAAATTCGGTCGATCAATATTTTTATTATCAAAATTAACTTGCTATTTTTTTTCGTATTTTTTACTTTTGAAGGGCGATTTGACCTCAGTTTCGCTTCAAATTTCAACTCCAGACTCACCACAATCAATATTTTTCGATGGTCAATTAAAATATTTTACACTTTCAAGTGCATCTTTTAGCCCTAAAATACTATTTACTATTGAAAATTACTGTTCTCGGCTGACCTAATGTTATTAATCTCCGCAGCCGGCACCGATAGTGAAGTGGTTGAAATCGTAGTGAAGAGGTTAGGGTTTTGGAAAGAGAGAAAAATGAGGAAGAAAGAATAATTTTGTAAGAAATTCATTGGATTTTTGTAAGAAATTCATTGGGTATAGACTCAATGGATTGAAGAATAAAATGAATCAGTTTTTTGTTGATCCAGTGGGTATTGAATTGGGTTGGATTAAAAAATAAAATTGACTGATCCAATGAATATTTAATTGGATTGAATTGTATTTGGATAAATTTTTTTAGATGAATTTGGGTCAATTTATAAATTTTGGTTAATTTTATCAGATCTACTTAGAAGTTGAAAAGATAAATTAATATATTCTAAATCATAATCGAATATAATTACAGAATGTATGTATGGGCTCATAGTCCCATTGTTTCTTTGTTTTTCCTAATCAAACATGTCATTATTAGCACCTACACTTAAATATAGTGGTTGGGACAATGATACTTGATATCTATGTACGTATCTAAAAGATAATTCGCCCATTACCCTTAAATCTCCACATGCTAATCATCTGTACCATACATGTGATTACGATTCTAAGATAATACTAAGAAAAATTATTCTTTTTTTTTAATTGATTTCTGAACATTACAATCACTAAAGAGCTATGAATAATCTAGCAGTGTTATTAATCAATAAGATAGACCAGTTACAAGCACTAACTCCTGGCTCATTCAATGCAATAAATTTTTGTATTACATTAAAGTCTTTCAGCACTATCAGATTATAATATTCTCTTATTTGTTCTTTCAAAATTACTGTGTCTGACAGTGGAATACACTTTGTTTTTTTTGAAGGTATACTCGCTGAGGCGACTATCATATACTGTTTGGATTTTGAGCTGTCTAATCTTAATGATATGATATTCACTTACGTAAGTAGAAGAGGAGAGTAAAGAGTTTAGTTTCTATTTCTTTTTTTAGATGAAAAAAACAAAGAAGCCATCGGTTTTAGAGGAGTGGTGGTAATAAATGGAAGTTGAAATACTCTTATCCAATTAAAAAGTGTATCTGCTAGTACTCACTATACATGTCAAAAATTACTACTCACTTCACTCTCCCAAGTTCGGCAGCCTCTGCACTCTATAAGCCCAAAATCTAAGTTCCTCTCTCTATGGTATGCGATTGCTTTATTTAACAGTCAGATTTTGTATGCTAGGCTTGCGTCCCGCGAGGGATTTTTTTACTATTGGATCCAGTCCGGAGCATAGACTTTCTCATAAGCGCCTACATCAGGTCTATAAAGTATAAACTTTTTTCAGTTACCGATTTAATAACATATGTATGCATGTTAACTATGATTTCACTTCCTTTTCAACAAATTGATGATCTTATGTAGCATTTTCATATTAATTATGGGTCTATTAATTAATGCTCATAAATCTTGTTTATACAATTCTTTTGTGACCGGAGATAAAGTGGAGACTAATGTTAATACGTGAAGGTCATTCAAAAAATTTGAAAGGGCTAACTTGAAAAAAAAATGTTAAAGGCTAATTATAAAATATGTTACAGCAGATCAAGTCAGGTCGAATTAGATAATATACAAATAATTTTATCAAGCTAAAAACATTAATTGACCTTCAAAATTTTGCCCGGCCACTAGCATAGTTATAATTATGTAATATGTCTATTCTTTGTGAAAAAACAAATAAAAAATCACATTTTCTTTTTTGTCATTTTAATGAAATCAACTTACCATACAGCCCTCTGTACACAAAGTCTCCTGTTTCTTGCATGAACTCCTTATATATATCATTAGTTTAAAAGCATGAATTCCAGTCAAGATAACTATTAACTATAGGGAGATAGTATAGGATAAGTCGTCGTCATCTTTCTGACTTCCTTGGTTTGACCAAATAATAATAGTAAATAGCAATGAATGGTGAAAAAGAAAAGATTATTACAACGTACCACCACTTTCAGGACAGCTCTTAGCTTTATATTGATGGAGTCATTTTTCAGTGCAATAAACTAACAAGTTGCATGAAGTTTATAATATTTACGTTACACTTTATCATGAATAAAATTACTAGTTGAATAATGATTATAGTCCCACATAATGGTATCTATATAGATGATAATTGATGAGTTTTATTTTCCTTTTCTATACGGTTTTAAGGTCCCCCTAACGATCTCCTAAATATGCTGTGGGCCGTATTTGCAAATTTTTCTTCCAAAGTTTAGTCCTTTCATCATTTGCATCAATTACACTAGGAATTTATGTATTAACACCAAACTCATTTATCATTACTTTAACAACCAACCATCTTACATGTTTCAATACCAAGCTTGATTTCTATGCTCCTAAATTCACCCATAATCATATTATTTGACTTCTCAAATTTAGCTCCATGATTTAAATTATGTCTGGTTGGACTATCTGCCGAGTTTAAACACATCTATAAGCGGGTAAAATATACAAATTGTCGCCTGAGCTTGTGAAATTTACCAGTGCTCTTTCCTATTATGTGATTAAAAGGTTGCTCGATAATCATCAATTTACAATTTTATGCATAAATCAAGTCAACAATAAAACGCGATATTACGACCCTCCCCCCACGTGGGATTGTCAGCATGGTGTATGGTCTCAGGCTGACCGATTTCTTTTTCGATCACCATCTCAAAAGACATAAATGCCCCTCAAGTTATACTTCATGCAGTGTCTGCTAGCTCCATTTAACTAGAGGACAAGAGTGTAAAAGAAATAAAAAAATATACTTCATGATAAAAAGCCGAAAAAAGCGGCAGTTTTCCTGTGTAAGAAAGTTTGTCTTGATCGACGTGGACAGAATGCGGCTGCAGAGCGCGAACAGCTACAGCCTACAGGGTCGTTTTCGTCTCTTTATTTGGAGTATTAATTTATTACTAGCCATCGCTAGTTATTATTAATGTATTTGTTAGGTAATTTTTCCTTGCTTGTTATGTCGGGTTACGATTATTACGTGGCACTCTCATTAATTTCCCAATTATTTAATATCTAAGCTGTCCCCATCCACTAATATTTATTCGGATAATAGAAATAATAGCAATAATTTTCTAATGCACTAGAATGTCATGTAGTAACTTTTAGTAAATCAACATTAATGGGTTCTGCCCATTTATTTTTCTTAAATAAAATTTTAAATTTAAATTTTATGAATTTTAAATTATATACTAAAAATTTTGTTTTTATAGTAAATCGATTTAATTCAAATTAAATAACAACAATAATTATATAAAAAATTTTCAATGCAAAGCCTCTTTTTAACACCGTAAATCTAATTTTTTATCTTAATAAATCTCTCATTTTACACAATTTAATTTGGAATCAATTTAAGTTTAGGATTTATAATCAATTTTAGAGTTGAAAATTTTGAAGTACCGAGGGTGGATTTACTATCTTTAATAACCTGAGAATGTTGGATTTAGCTGTTCGTACCAATTAATAGGGCTAATAGCTGATATTTGATGATTAATAATTGATAAAGAAAAATTATAAATGTGTGATAAAAAAAATTTGCTTTTTCTTTTTCTTTCTTTTTTCTGAGAATAATCAGTGTATATTTCTTATTAGCTTTACATATTAGAATTAATCAGCTGTAACTCTTGTTTTAATCTTTATTAAATCAGTGGAGGATAAATTTTTTTTTTTTAAATCATACATGATTAATTTTTTGACTTTTTGTGGAGATTATATTTTTTATTTGTAGAGTTGGTACTTATTTCGGGTCTTTATATATTCACTTTTCAGATCCTAATAAAAAAATAAAAATTGTCAATTTTTATTTTCAAGAAATCAAATTACAACTAAAAAATAACATCATATAAAATTTGATGCAGTTGGCCATAAATTTGACAATTGCACCGTCTTCAGGTTTGACTTCAAAGTTTAAACACGAAGCTGGTTGCATGTTCCTTGCCCAAGGCTAGCCTAATTATATCTTTGTTTTATTTTTTGATATTATATTTTTTAGGAACGTAGAGGGTGAAATTAAAATTTTAATTAAACAGCAAAATAATCAGACTTTTTAATCGTTCTTCTTTTCATTTTATAGAAGCCAACTAAATTAGCCATTTCTTTTATTTTCAATCGTCTTTTGTTGCTTTGTGGCATTAAATTATGAAAATATGTATTCTTTATTTTGTTTACCGAAATACAATAATTTTAATATTTAATTAATTGGATATCCATTTTAATTAAACATATTAAAATTATCACTTAACCTCTAGTAAAACACTAATTCAAGTAATTTGAATTCACGCTAAATAAATTCATAAAATAAAACAAAATGTTCAATTTCAGGTTTATTAATTACTCGATCTTTGAATTCAAAACTTATGTTTAAAAGAAAAAGAAACTCATCAATTTTATCTCTCTTTTGGATTAACACATTTTTTTTTAATTGCACTAAGAAGCTCGCTGCCTAAAACTCATTCAAAAAATTTAAGTAGTTAAAAAAATATTTGAAGAATAATATTATAAAATATATATCAGTAGATTGAAATAAAAATAGTGCGTGAATTGTATGTTGTATATTATTTCATTATGGTATATAGTAAAAAAAATTAATTTAATACCGTAAGAAAATCATTCACACAGTCTATAAAACTTTGTTTTTCTTTATTTTTACACCTAGAACATTAAAAAATAATGGGTTTTTTTTTTCTCCAATTTAGTATATTTTAATTAAGCATTATTTTATCTCCTATTTTTCATTTTCTTAGCATTGGTAGTAGCTCTTATATCAGTGTGAATATTCAATTAAAATTAAGAACTAAATATGATGAACATAAAATTTATTGAAAATGAACCTATTAATTTTACCATAATGTGAGTTATTATACATAGATTATTTTTTTGAAACAGTATTAAACTATGAAAACATAACAAGATATATGTACAAACAAGATTGTCAAAATAGCAAAAAAAAAAAACAGAGAATGCAAAGAACACGTTTTTCTCCCCTTGTTCATTGAGCCAATCCTAAGAAATACAGAATTTCCGACTAACCAAAATAGGAAAATACAATTGCCTAATATATCTCCTTAAACATAGCTACCTAAATAGGAAAATACTAATATTATGCTATTTACAAGGATTTCCAAATATACAGTATCTGCTAACCCCCCCCCCCCCTCTCCCCCAAGTTGGTGCATGCAGATTTCGAATGCCTAACTTGCGAAGGAAAAAATCAAATTGTCGCTTGCCCAATGCCTTGGTGAAAATGTCAGCCAGCTGAACATGAGTGGGAACATATCGAGTAGTAAGGAGGCCCTTAACAACTGCGTCACGCAAAAAATGACAGTCAACTTTTATGTGTTTCATGCGTTCATAAAACACTGGATTGGCAGAAATATGCAAAGTGGCCTAACTATCACAGTAAAGTTTAATGGGACGAGGATGAGCAACACCAAGACAGAATAAAGGGGCCTTTAACCAAATAAGCTCACAAGTAGTAGTATCCATAGAGCGATAATCTGCCTCGGCTGAAGAACGAGAGACAGTATGTTGTTTCTTAGTCTTCCAAGAAATGGGAGAACGACCAAGCATAATAAACCAGCCAGTAAGAGAGCATCCAGTCAAAGGGCAACCAGCCCAATCAAAATCACACCAGGCATATAACTGCAGATCACAGTCAGCACGCAAGAAAACTCCTTGACCTAGATTACCTTTTAAATAAAGCACCACACGTAGGGTGGCATCCCAGTGCTCTTGTAATGGTCGCTGCATAAACTGTGCAAGCATATACACGCTGTAAGAAAGTTCAGGTTGGGTAACAGCAAGATAAATGAGTTGACCAACCAACCGACGGTAACGCTCTAGGTCTGAAAGAGATTTTCCATTAGCCAAAGGAAGATGATGATTCGGATCTAAAGGAAAAGCAACAGGTTTGGCCCCCAACAAACCCGCTTCAGAAATGATATCCAATGCATATTTGCGTTAGCACAAGAAAATACCAGCAGAACGTCAAGCCACTTCAATGCCTAAAAAATATTTTAGGACCCCAAGATCTTTCATATGAAAATATTGACTGAGGTAAGCTTTGAAAGTCTGAATAGCAAGACCATCATTGCCCGAGATAATGAGATCATCAACATAGACCAACACATTAAGTTGCAAACTGTCATGTTGCAATGTAAAAAGAGATTAGTCAGAATAAGATTGATTGAAGCCATACTGTTTTAAAGCACCAGCCAGCTTAGCAAACCAACATCTGGGAGCTTGTTTCAAGCCATACAAGGATTTTCGAAGCCGACAAACTTTACCAGGAAGCGCATAATGAAATCCAGAAGGCAACTTCATGTAAACTTCATCAACAAGATCACCATGCAAGAAAGCATTATGAACATCCATTTGATGAAGTTCCCAATTTCGGGTTGCTGCAACAGCAAGAAAAGTGCAAACTATCACCATTTTAGCTACAAGCGCAAAAATTTCATTGTAGTCCAGCCCTTCAACTTGTTTGTTTCCCAAAATCACAAGACGTGCTTTAAACCACTCAATGGAGCCATCATAATTATACTTAATTTTATAAATCCATTTGCAACTAATAGCCTTTTTCCCTAAAGGAAGTGGTTCCACAGTCCAGGTGCCATTATTTTCCAATGCTTGTATTTCTTGTTGCATTGTATGCCTCCATCTTTCGTCTTTGACAGCCTCAGCAAAGGTGCAAGGTTTGGTGCCTACAGTACATAATAGCTGCCAAGAATTTGCAATGTCCGTCATGGCTATGATACCATGTCAAAATAGCAAAAAAAACAGAGAATGCCAAGAACACGTTTTTCTCCCCTTGTTCATTGAGCCAATCCTAAGAAATACAGAATTGCCGACTAACCAAAATAGGAAAATACAATTGCCTAATATATTTCCTTAAACATAGCTACCAAAATAGTAAAATACAATTGCCTAATATATCTCCTTAAACATAGCTACCTAAATAGGAAAATACTAATATTATGCTATTTACAAGGATTTCCAAATATACTGTATCTGCTAACAAAGATCAAACACGGTTTTAATAAAATTAACTCCACTAACTTAATCTAATTAAGTAGCTTTATGGGTGTCAAATTGGGCATGGCAGCTAGGCAATGCGGTGTTGGTAGCATACTAATGAGTGTCTCGTACAAATTTCGCGTCTTCCACTTATACATAATTATATATATATGCACAAAGCAAATAGAGGGGTATTCTTAATTTTTATGATATAAAAAGCTTATGCCTAACCAACAAAGCGAAATTAAGCTATACTGTGACCGTGTGGCCACACATATATTTCAATTAAGAAAGAAAGAATCTCCAACAACCCAATGATGAAGCGACAAAAACAAAGCATCTCTCACTTAATTTGTAGTGTAGATTGAAGACTTAATTATATAAATTAAACTGGCGAGTAAGCTCCTTTTTTTGAGATCTTCTTCCTCCTAATTAAAGTTGTTGACTTTTTGCTCCTTCATCATGTCTAATGCAATGTTTTTCTAATTAATTAAGTGGTTTTTCAGTGGGTTAAGCTAATTTTAATTAAAGACTGTCATTATATATATTGAAAAATAGTTGTTGGATTATGTATATATAGTTTTGAAGTAAAGGAAAACTGGAAAGACAATGTCTTAATCATGGTTATGGAGAAATACCAGCTGGGGTTGCAACTAATTTAATGCGGCATTGTAATCCATAACAAGATTAGTAGCAAAAGTTTCGTTCCCCATGTCACCAAACAAGCCAAATTTATGTGCTGTATACTCTAAATTCAACTCTACTATATATATATATATATATATATTGTACATAAGACCTGTTTAATAAAGTATCACTGTTTGATAACTTTATTAACATGTAATTAAGTTTAAAATTCATTGATTTAAAATATTTTACCTCAATTTTCAATTTCTTTTGGAAGCAAGGGAATTTAATTTTAATATCTAATACCATACCTGGGTGGTTGAATCATGAATCTTTTCAACTCTTAAATAATAGCTTAAGCTTAACGGGAGGCTAAGAATACGACAAAATGAATTATTTTTTATATACATAATTTTTTTTTTTAAAGACTACAGGCTAGAGCTTTTGATAAAATTAAAAACACGATTTCAGACCAAACAACTTGTAGTATTATTAATTAAGTGGCGTTTTTATGGTTGTTGGCTTGCTCAACCCAAAAAAAAATCCAAAATAAAACATAAATTTGGGTGTCAACTTTAATGTTTCCTTTACCACAACTGTTGGCAGTAATTATTAAGCTATAATTAGTAATCCCTCCTCCCTTATCTTTTACACGTGACTTTTAAATAAAATTTAAATTTTATTTATTTATTATTTTTAAAAATTTTTAATATAATTTAATTTATTTTTTAATAAAATTTTAATTAATTATATTTAATAATTTAATTTTTATTATATAATTTAATATTAAATTTAAATGTATTTATTATTTTTTAATTTTAATAAAAATGATGGATAAAAAAACAAAAACTTAAATAAATTTTAGACACGAGATAGAAACAAATGATTCTTAACTTTCCACTTTGTATGTTTCACTTTGTAAAATCATTTATTTTTCACATGATTAACTCTTATTGTTAGAGTACGTATGAACGGGGCGCAGTCACTTGACAATTGCCCCACTTTTATTTTCGAGGAAGAAAAAAAGAATTGTTCTTCGTGTTTTTACATAACTCGTAGTCCGTGTGGATACAATGAAAGTACGGATGGGTTCCTACTCATAATCTCTCCTTTTCACATCGTTATTACTTGTTGGAATATGAAAATAACAAATAAAAGAAGTATGTGAAAATTTCTGCAAATATGAGAAACAATAAAAGCATTATACATTGTAAAAAGAAACGACAAAAAAGTACAGACAAATATGATCCTCACCAGTCTCAAAGATTAGCTGGTGTTATATGTGTTAAAACTTAATCCTCACCATTGACAAACAATCATGTTCCCTTAATCCTCTAAAATCCTTCTTTTCTTCTTTTCTACACCGCTAATCATCATTATTAAATCAAATTTACAACTCTATCTATATATACCAAACGATGTAGAAAATGAATAACTATACATCGATCAAGTCATTCATCTCCCTTTATCAGAGTAATTAAATTAATTATAATCGTGTATATTTGATAATGAGAATGATTTTTCAATTTCTGATCATCAGCAAGCGTAGAACTCAACTAACTCGTCAAGTGACTCAGGCTGTGGATCGGCATTCTCTAGCATCCATAGCAAGTGCTCAAACAAAACCACCTCACAAGAAATGCTGATAGTATTGGACTCACCGGACCTCTCTGCCAGCTCTTTAAATAGCAGATTATCGATGATATCGGAGCTTATCAGGTATCTCCGGCGCGATTTTCCGACGTAGACAGGATGGAGATCGCCGGAGGAGGAGAAAGAGGAGAAGGAAGAGTAAGAATCGTCTGCGGTGGCGGCTATGGAGCTTCCACTAGGACGGCTTTGCTTGTTAAACGAGTTCAATTTCTTCAAGACCGACCTGAGCTTTGTTAGCTTGCCTCCTTTGGCCATGGCGTTTTATGAAGGAAAATGAAAAGTAATTACAGGAAGAGAGAAAGAAGAGGATAATTCCTTGAAGAGAAGAAAGGGCCCGTGTGGTGTGCTTCGGGGCTGAGAAAGGAAAAGGAAGGTTCGTTTAAAAAGGGGCTGGGGAAGGGCTTTTTGGTAATTGTGTGTTAGTGTGCTGCTGCATGAAGACCGGGCCCCAATCTACCGGGTGGGGTCCCAATCTTATCAAAGATAATATCGGCGAAGAATTTAAGCCGAATAACTAATGGGCTTTTATTCCCCACTGGGTCTGAGTATTACCTTAAAGTCCATGAAAAAGAATAATAATATTACTGAGCACCTGATTTGAGTTGCAGTAGCAAATTAATTAAATTACGAGATAGTGAAAGATAATCATATAATGTTAAAAAAACATATAATTTTCAAAATATTTATAAAGGACATAAGTGAGATGTATTTTTAAATCATAAGCAAAATTATTGAGGTCAACAAAGAAAAAAAAAGTAGATATGTATTCTTTTAAAAGAATATATAAATATAAATATTTTGAAAATCGGCTGTAGTTTAAATAATTAAAAATTTAATTATTTTTATGTTTTATTAGAGTTTGAATTCCATGCTTTTTGCAATTATTGAAAAAAAATGAATTTGACTATAATTCAATCTTAAAAATTAATTTTAGAGTGTAAACTTTATAAGATTGAGTCTAATAATAAAAAATAAACTTGAATCTAACGCAATACTAAAAATTAGCTCATGAGATAAGAATTATTCAATTTATTATAATTTATAAAGATCGCTATATTTTTTTAACGTGGGATATTTAATAGCAATTGAAGAATCCCCTTTTTTTAAATTTAGTATGTGAAGGGTGAAGTTTTGCAATCTTGCCCCAGTTGCAAACCGAAATACTTTCCAAGCCCACATTTCAGAGTGTTTGAAAAATGAAGGCTTTCTTAATTTTGTCGTATTTGTGGTTCCTTGTCTATTAAGTTGTATCCATGTCAGCTAAACTGCGCGATGGCAACATCTTAATGTCATAGATATTAAAATCGGACCAGATTGACCGATTGAATCGCAAATTAATTGGTCATTCGATTGGTTCAATTAGTGAAAATTGAATTGACAAAAAATAGAATTGAATCGAAAAAAATTAGGTTAAATCAAAAAATCGGGTTGAATTGGATGAAACCGAATTTTTTATTAAAAAGTGTAAAAAATTAATATTTTTTTTATATATTTTCACCCACCTATATATATATATATATATATATATATATATATATATATATATATATATATATATTTATTTATTTATTTATTTGAAAAAGTTAGTATTTTAAATTTTAAGTATATCATTTGATAATTTAATATACCTACCAGTAATATAAAATGCAGAGTAAAGCAAGAATTGTCGAGGATTATGTCCTTATCTGGTGCCAGCATTTACGGATACCAACTAGGGAGAGAGTTGTTAGCTTCCACATATAAATAAAACTTCTGTTCTCCTTTTCTTCGGATAGCGACAGACATGTGCAACTGTTATTTTTTTAAAATGTTTATCATATAGTTATAAATAAAGGAGAAATATAAATATTTTCAATCAATCAATGTGATATTGTTAAATATTCTTTTTTCTCGCAGAAGGCATAATAAAATATTTCCTCCTAGAATCTGCTCCGACCGGTGGCAACTACCGTATAGGCATATACACAAATCAATCCTTTTTCCCATTTAATTATAAATAAAAATTTTGTTTATTAGTTGATTACAGGAAATGAAATTTTTGATTGGTCGGAAAATTGTTGACAAAGACACAAAGCCAAGGGTGACTACAAAGCCATGTGGGCAACACATGGACTAAGATGACTAAGGACGTGAGTCACATTAAACATGTACATTAACTTAACCTCTCAATCAATCCCATACCTCCCCAAGTGGTCTCTCGTGTAAGTACAAGACCATTACTTTTCACAAACTTACTATTACCTTACTTATATTCATAAATACTATTGCCAAATATTTCTACAAATAATAATAAAAAGACATATGCATTACAATTAAAAATTCATGCAGATTTTTTAATGATAATGATATTTATTCTTTGAATTTATATGATTGCATGCTTGCAATAATGTATATGCGAATCCAAATGGGATATATATTTCCAGTGTTGGAATATATATATAAATAATGATGCCAGTTTTCAATTAAAGGACATGATATCAAACGTACGATCAAATGCATTTACTGATAATTATGTGATTCGGATTATAATGATGCCAATTTTCAAATAATTATGTCGGCAAATGTTTTCCAGCTTCAATGTATATTGCTAAACATCCAAAGACGAGAAAAAAAGAAGTGCAAACTGCAAACAAGATTAACTAAAAGATTCTTTGGATATCTTTTACTGAAACAGCAAATCGTTTGGGGAAAAACATGAAGATCAAACCTACAAATCTCATTGAACTAATGTCAGGTTTTGTCAAAATCAATGAACAGGAAATAGTTTTGGATGGTAATGCAATTTGGAACACAATCCTATTATTTGGAGGATATGCACCCGATGTAAGAATCAAATAGGATCTATTCGTTTCTGTGAAATATCGAAAATTAGGAATCCAAGAATAGACTACACATGTCTCTACATAACAGACCCACAATAATATTACACAACGTCTATATATTAAAAAACCTTCACATTTCTTTTTATTTTTGTCTTTTATGGGTCTAGAGTTAATCGAGTTTAGGATACTATCATGTGCTTAAGCAAATCGGGTTTTGTGTATATATAGGGTTTTCAGTCATGTGCTTAGTGTTAATTATGTCAGACGGCGATTAATTGATTGTTTTGGACTTTGTATACGTGGGCCTGATTGAAACTCATTAAAAAGTTCCAAAACGAAGAAAGAGTTTAATTGGATATTAGCATATTTAATTAATTAGGATTAGTGTATGCTTGTGACGATGCTATAATTAGAGCTGATTGGTATTTTCTTAATGAATTCTTCGTCGTTTTTGATTAATTATGCAACATATATGTATAACCTAATAAAACATATATCCCAATCATTTGATTCATGAAGCATAATGCCCTTTATAATTATATAACGTTCTTTTTCATAATACATGGAATAATTCATAAATCGAATATATATAAAGAAAATATGAAAAATAAATACCAGGTATATTTTTCTTTACTAAAAAAAAAAAGACATTACACTTTTATCGCCATGGACTAAAGTCATTTTTCGTTTTGATGCAATAGCATTGCAACTTTTTTCAAAGAACAAATTTTATTAGATTGCAAAGTACTTTTCAATTATGATCAAGTTATTTCTGTCAGGGAATCTTGTATCTAGTTTGATGGGTTATAGTTGGATTTTGTCCAACTCCATTATAATGACAAATAAATGTTCGTTCTTTTTTCTTTTATAAATAAATTAAAAAAAATCACAAATAATATAAATTTACATATCATAAACAGATTATTTGTGTCTTTTTTTATTAATAAATCGAGTTAAAATTTACACTTCTAATCAGGACACAAAATTTCTTACATAAATATTATGGGTGTGTTTGGCATTGCTTCTCAAAAGAAAAAAAGTTGATTATTGAAGAAAAAGCTGATTATTAGATAAAAATAGGTGTTTGATAAACGTTAATTTTAGAAAAATCAATTTTGTGAAAAGTAAAAAAATTCCATATTTGAAAAAGCTATAAATTCAAGCTTTTCAGAAAAGCTAAATTTTAGCTTTTCAGGTAAGCTAATTTAAATTTTTTATGAACAAAAATATCCCTTATTTTATTTTATAATAACAAATATACCTAATATAAAAAACTGTTTTTTTTTTCTTTTTTTCTCCTACCACTGAAAAACTTCACTCTCTTTTTTTCTCCTACAACTCTTCATGTGCAAACGCCAAATGCTAATGCACTAGATTTCAAATTCGCCGTTTATTCCGTTTTTATTAATATTCACAAAATTAATTTCTAGAATTGCAAAGTAAGAATTTAAGTATTTTACAACATAAAATTTTGTGTTCATGAATAAATCAATTGATAAGATCTGGAAATTGTTTTCAATGGAAAATTCTTACTCAATATCAAGAATGTAATATTTTCAATTCTTGATAAGTAATGGAGTTTAAGGGTTTTTTTATTGAACTTCTCAAATTGAATTTTTTATGTAATATGTATCGAAAATAACAATTAAAAACTTGAATAATTAAAAATATATTTAAATATTTAGCAGAAAGCATTTTATCCAATTTATAGATTTTTTTTTATATGAATCAAGATTAATCAAATTAGTGAATATTTGAATTATATATATATATATATATATATATATATATATATATATATATATATATATATATATATATATATAGATAACAATTAGAAAACTCTTGCTTGGGAGAACCTTTTCAATAGGAAGGAACATTATAATATACATAATAAGATTTTCCATCTCGCTAAAGAAAAACTTAATATAATTACTTTCAAACAAAGATTTATTTATATTTAATTCTTGCTGAGCAGTAAACAAATGGTAAGAATGTAATGGCCTTAACACCGATCTAGCCGTGAACAGTAAATTCCGATGGTGAATAGTGTACTCGGGCCGTAAAACGGACCCGAAAGTAAAAAATATTTTATTTGACCATCGGGAAGTATTGGTCATGGTGAGTCCGGGGTTGAAATTTGAAGTGAAATCGAGGTCAAATAGACCTCCGAAAGTCAAAAATACGAAAAAGGTAGCGAGTCAATTTTCTCGGTAGGGAAGGAGACTTGATTTTGAATAAATTTTTAAAAATAGTAAATGAACCCCAAAAATTTCCATATTTTGCATATCTTCATGAAATTTCATGTAGAATATTTTGGTATAAAGAAATGAATTTTTCGGCGATGTCGACAGTTGTCGAATCGAACCAGTTCGGTTGAATCGGACCAGTAACGGACTCCGATTGAGCCAAAATTTTGTGTACTACCTAATTTGGATGTGATAAGAATTATGGAATTGAAATTGGAGTGATTTGGAGTGAGAAAATGGGAGAAATTATTTTGGGCTTTAAATTAGGTGTTAATGGGCTTTAATTAATTAACTAAGCCCATTAACCCAATCCAAGCCCACAAAGCCCAAAACCCAGCCTATATAAAGTGAGAAAACTCTGGAATTAGCCAGCACATCATCTTCTTCCTCTTCTCCCTCCCTTGGCCGAACTCTCCCTCACCATTTTTGTGTGAGTTTTCTTCATTTCTCTCTCCATTTCACACCAAATCAAGCCACCCAATAGCAAGTTCAGCCTCTCTAGTTAAGTATTGTGACCTCCTCTCTTCAAATCAAGGAAGGAAATCAAGAAAAATTTGGAGAGAGAATTTAGGGTTTCAATTGAGGTAAGTGAAACCAATGGGTTAAAATTATTTCTAAGGTGCCTACTTATGTTTTTGGGTGCCTAGAGTTCAATTATGATGTTATTTTTAGCATTTGAGCTTGAGAAATTAGAGTTATAATGGCTTGAAATTTCGGTTCACTTAGGGACTCAAGGAGATTTGCAAGCTTCCAAGGCTAAAGGCAAGGAAAAGGAAGCTTAGGCACACTAGAACAAGAAAACAAGGTTAGTGGCTAATGAATCTTAGTATTTCCTTTGATTTTAGTCATTAAACCTTTATGTAACTTAATGAAAATATGAGATAATTGATGTTAAATTGAAAGTAATGATAGAATAATGTTAAGTGACCTTAAATGAGTGTGTTTAAATGCCTAAATGATTTATTGAATAATTGTATGGTATAACTACTTTGATGGCCGAATTTCACTCTAAGGAAAATCTAGGTATATTTCGTGAATTTTAATGAATTTAAGCTTTTAAATGACACTAGAAATGAAATAATATGCTTAGGAATTTTTATGGAATTTATTGAAATTAAATGAATATTTTAGAGAATATTTTCAATTATGTAAGTATTGAAAATATGGCATTTATATGAAATAAAATGCAATTTGATGAGAAAATGAATGATTTTGGTGAATTATGGTAAAATAATTCACAATCTATGTGAAAGAATGAAAAGAAATGACTACGAGTAATTTCGAATGAAAAGAAATGATTACAAGCATTTTCGAGTAATGAAATAATGAAAAATGTAAAGTTTAATTGAAATTTTGATGAAATTTCGCCCTTAGAAATAGTCTGGCAGTAAAAGCCTAGCTCAGGATATAATTGGCTAGCCATAGGGATATCTGTACCGCGGTGCAAGTCACGGCGACTTGCTTAGTTATGGTAGGATCACTGATCACCATAGCTTCTGTTGTACCTGGTATCTGCTACGTGAAAAAATGATCGCTGAGATCATTTTTCAGTCTATATGTGGCCCATAGGGGTCCACGTCCCGAGTATCCAGTCTGAGAATTTCTGTTGGTACTGTACTAGGGGCATAAAATGAAATGGAAATGAAAATAAGTTAAAAGAAATGAAAAGAATGATAAAAATGAAGTTTAAAGTGGAAAAAGGACTTAAATGAAAGAAAATAAAAGTTTAGGGGTAAAATGGTAATTTTGCCAAAATGAGTAATTAATAAGTAAAAATAAATGAGAAATGATTAACAAGGGCAAAATAGTAATTTTGGAGACTTAATAGTGCCAAAAGATGAAATATTATGGTATAGGGACTAAACCGTAATTTTACCCAAAAGCAGTGAAATAATGAATAAATGATGAATAATGATGAAACTAATGTAAAGGAAATGAAAATAAATGACTATAAGGCAAAATTGTAAATATTAAAGAAAAAGAGCATTTTTGGAATTTAGTAAAATGCTGAGGACTAAAAAGGAAATTAGTCAACCGTTATGAAATAAATGAGGAAAAAGAGTAAATAATGTGAAAAACCACTGTTTTCACTAAATATGATTAAAATGTTAAATTGTACTTGATTTGAAATTAATTGATTAAATAAAGTATATTAAGAAATAAATAATGCAAAGAAAGTATTAGGATTGTTAGACACCACTGGGCATAGTTTATGCTCAGCATGTAGTTTTTACTGCATGCAGGTACAGCGCTGGAGGAGCAGTGATGCACAGAATAAAGGACAAGAAATTTTGTTATTATGTAAATTATGTAGACTTTGGCATGTATATAAATGACAAATATGTATAAATATTTGGATATGTAATGTTATGTAAACATATATGTATGTTTGTGATGATGAGATGTTTTGAATTATTGGATGTTTTGATGGAGACTTTGGAGTAAGGGAATGATTGTTATAGAAGTGTTGTGCCTCTGAGAGGCTGTGTGTTGTTTGATTTTTCAGGAGGCTAGTCAAATATAGTCGTTATAATGCCGAAATTTTATTAAGTGAATAGTAAACCGGAACAGTTATAGGTCAATGAATACTCAAAGAATTGGTAATATCGAATTTTGGTATTAAGTAAATGTTAATTAAAAGAAAAAAAAATTTTACGATATACATGTACTGTTCCGTATAATCGGAGTGATAAGGGTGTTACAAAGAAATCATAATTTCATTATTTCGATCAGAAAAATAAAAATAGAATTTATTAAAATGTTATTCTTTCACTCTCAAACAACAACTTCACTGGCTCCATAAATTATGATCTTACTCAGCTAGGGGATCTGCAAGTTGTTGACTTGAGTTCCAACTCTCTTTCAGGGTTAATACCTGATGGAATTTTTAAGCAATGTGGATCCTTGAGATCAGTTTCATTTGCTAGAAATAACCTCACAGGCCAGCTTCCTGAATCTTTGAGCTGGTGCACAACGCTAATGTCTGTTAATTTCTCAAGAAAAAAATATACCTAATAGTTTAATGGAGTTAAAAAAATGCAAATAAGTGGGACTAATTATTATTTTCTATTGAGGTATTGAATATAATATATTAAAATTATATATATTTTTTTTTGTTTTTTTAATTCTGAAAAATTATTTTTAATCGTATTATTAACCAAACAGTTGATAAACTGCTTTTCAATTTATAAGTTATTTTATCTTTTATTTACCAAACAGTTATCTACTTTTTGAGATATAGCTTTTTTGAATATGACTTTTACCAATTGAAAAAGTTATTTTCATAAGTTTTGCCAAATTGACCTTATATCTACTCAATTTTTAGCTTTACACCCATAATTAATTAAAATAGGAAACCTAAATTTCATTTTTATGTTGGGTAAGTAAAAAGATGTTGAACGTGATTGTCCGGTAAACATCTTAAATAATTCAATGGAAAGACAAGAAATTTTATGAAATAAATCAATGGTAAATTGTTACTTTTATAAAATTAATTGAAGAAAAATAAAAAAGTTGTTAGGATGCATGAGTATCTATACATTATTAATTTAATTTATAAAATTTGTATAAATATGATCTAAATAAAAATATTTCAATCTATTTGCACAATAGAATATAACAAGTAACAGCGATGATAATTATTCTCTAAACTATTATAGTTTAACAAGTTATCTTCTAAACTAACTAAATTTCATATTATTTCCTTATATTTGTTAAATATTTCAATAATATATGTGACAAGTCATGAAAAATGCATAAATATCACACACATGTGATGTGGTGCATGAACAACAATAGAAGATAATATAATAATTTTAACGAAATTAGATATATTTTATGTAATTGTTAATTGCATACGATGGATTACTTACACTTTTTAAGGAGCTGTAGTGGGTAATTTGACACTTTAATTAGTCGAAGTAGGATGTTCAAACAGGGGCATAGCAAAGAATGCAGTCTAGTGGGATCAAAAATTCATTCACATAAAAACTAGGAATGAATATGAAATTTGCCTTTAAAATATTGAAATCGGTTCAAATTTGTCATTAAATTTTATTTTTTAAATTGTTCTAAAGTATTCAAAATTGTACATATTTACCCTTACAAGGTCAAATGTGGACATATTTGTTAATGGATAATATGAAAAAATGGCTCACATTTATCTTAAATTATTAAAATAATCCACATTTGCCCCTCAAAACTTTAAATAAGGGCAAATTTGTCCATTTTTGATATCTTAAGGGGCTTTTTAGAAAATTAAGAAACAAATTGTAGAGATAAATTTGTACCATTTTAAATAATTTAAGTGTAAATTTAATTTTTGTTACTAAAAAATATAAGAATTTCATTTAAATATATTTGTGGAGGCATTTTTAAAAATGGTTAAAACTATAGAGTGCTTTTTATTTTTTTTATTGAATGGGTTTTTTTTAAATATGTTGAAATTATAAGGGTTTTTTAAAAATTTTTATAATTGAATAGGATCAATTGACTGCACTCAATATGTGACAGCCATGCCCTTGTGTTAAAAAATAAATGGGGCAATTTACGATAAAATTTACATTTAATTTAAATAATATATTTTGTGAGATAATATATAATTTAACTTTATTTTTTCTCTTGAAAAAAAATCAATTGCAACCCATCTAATCCATATAACTCATTTTTCAATATTCCTAAATTGAGGGAGTAACAGTTTAAGTGCTAATTTATTTATTATCCGCAAGAGCTATTTACCCTTTGGCGGAATAGTTCGCTTGCCTCCAGCATCCGAACCTAAATTGCAACAAGTCATTGGGCTTTATTTAAAACTATGGGCCTAAAAACTTACATCTTAGGCCTGATATTTAACTTGGGCTCAGTATTCTTGGTCCATAATCAACCCGATGAATATTTTATTATTTTTAAACGGTTGAAATTTCGGGGCGAGTTTTTTTGGATCCGTCTCCTCGACTAACCAAAACCAATCAATATTTCGCGGGTAAACTGCAAAAAGATCCCATCACCGATACCACCACAACCACCGCCACCCATCGCCACCGTTAACTTCTCTTTCAGAAATTTGGATGTTCTTGTACTTTCCAATCCTCTGTCTTATCTCTTTGCTCCCAATTCAATAGCCTAAACAACATACACAAAAGTGGAAATAAATTGGAGAGTTTCAATTTCTCTCTCTAACGGTCATCAATTTCTCAAATGAACACCCCCAATTTCCACCTTAAACCACCTCCTTCGAATCTCCTGTCCACCAAATATACCTTCCAAACCCGTCAATTCCGCCTCTACAGACGGCGTCGTATTAAAACAACTGCAAACAGACACCTCGCCGTCTGTAGCCAACTACTTGACCCCTTCCAGAACTTTCTCTCGCAATTCCCTTCTTCGACTTCACTTGACTTTCTCGCTCCCGCTTTTGGCCTCGCCTCCGGTTTAACGCTTTATTTATCACAATTCAAGTCCAGTAAATTCTCTGGTGTTTCAGATATTGGCGAATGGATTCTGTTCACTAGTCCTACTCCTTTTAACCGTTTTGTGTTTCTTCGTTGCCCTTCGATATCTTTCGAAGGGAGCGAGTTATTAGAGGATGTGAACGAGAGGTTAGTGAAAGAGGATAGGCATTTTGTGCGGCTGAACAGTGGGAGAATTCAGGTGAGGGGGAATGGCGGTGGTGAATTCAAAGAGAAATTGGTATACCAGAGGGTTTGTGTGAGCACTGATGATGGCGCTGTTATATCTCTTGATTGGCCGGTGAATTTGGACTTGACGCAGGAGCATGGACTGGATACTACTCTGTTGATTGTGCCGGGGACGGCTCAGGGAAGCATGGAAGAAAATGTTAGGTCGTTTGTCTGTGAAGCTCTCAAACGTGGATTTTTCCCTGTTGTTATGAATCCTAGAGGATGTGCCGGTTCACCGCTAACCAGTGCACGGTATGTGAAACTCTTTCTGAATTTTTCTAATACGCTATGCAATTTTACTTGTGTGTTTTTAGTTGGATAGCTTGTTGTTCAAATCAAATGTATGATTGTAGCTTGAGACTATTTTTTGCTTAGCTTAATTTTACGGAACTTCAGTCCTAAACTAGTTAAGGTTGGCCCTTGGCCGCATCAAATTGTTTGTCTATTTAGCTATACTCGGGCTAAATTTTCTGTTTGCTGTACTTACTAGATAAAATGGTGGGGAAAATATGCACTCACTAGAATGTAAAAGCAAGGAGGTTGTTCAAGATGAGCTCTGTGTTCTGAAGACACATTTGAGTACACATTTCCTGATATTGATAATTGTCTACTTTCTTAAGAGGTCATTATTTGGTAAGATAAGAGTCTTGGATTGTCCTCCCCAATTCTTATAGGTTGGAGTCTTTTGATTAGCTGATTTAAGAGTTAGGATTATATCCACACCATCACTAGGTGATCACTATTATGCTGATCTCTGTACCAGAACTGAGAGGAAAAGGAAACAAAAATAATAATAAATAAATAAGAGGGAAAGAAACTCCAAAGGGACATCTATATAATTAAGAGATGTACTATAAGTTATTGTGAGTAAATTATCTAGGTTTGGTTTGAGTTTCTGTTCCAAGAGGAGATTGGTATTAGGGCTTCTTAACTATTTTATGTATGTAGGTTATTTACAGCTGCTGACAGCGATGATATCTGCACAGCTATACAGTTCGTCAATAAGGCAAGGCCATGGACATCTCTGATGGGCATTGGCTGTGGCTATGGTGCAAATATGCTGACTAAATATCTGGCAGAAGTGGGGGAGAAAACACCTCTTACAGCTGCCACATGCATTAATAACCCATTTGATTTGGAGGAGGCCACAAGGTGCTCCCCTTATTCAACTGCTTTGGATCAGAAACTCACTGGTGGATTGATAGATATCCTGCGATCTAATAAGGTTGATATTGGACTTTTATCAGTTTAAATTCAAAGGTTTCATATCCCTAATTCTTGGAATAGCATATTCTGCAATTTCAGATATATATTAATCATGATATGGTGCATCACTTGTTGTAGCTGTTTGATATGCATTTATCAATTTATGGTGGTAAGTAAATTTATACCTGATGAACTCTGTAGGAACTATTTCAAGGCAAAGGGAAAGATTTTAATGTGGAAAAGGCTTTAATGGCAAAATCTGTTCGTGATTTTGAAAAAGCAGTATCAATGGTATCTTATGGTTTTGAGGAAATAGAAGACTTCTATTCAAAATCTAGCACACGAGGTGTGATTGGGAATGTGAAGATTCCTGTTCTCTTCATTCAGGTGCGTATTTTGTACTTATGCTACCTTATTGTTTTGCATGTGATTGATCTTTTTGCTGTATGTTTAAACATCTGAGATCTTTTATTTCTCTCTTCAGAATGACGATGGGACAGTGCCTTTGTTTTCTACTCCACGTAGTTTGATTGCAGAAAACCCATTTACAAGTCTCCTGTTATGCTCCTGTATGCCATCTAGTATTGTCGGTAGCGGCAGAGCTGCTGTATCATGGTGCCAGAATCTATCTATTGAGGTGATGAGTTGTGATCTTTTTTTTTCAGAAATGACATTACATATTGGTGTGACATTGATCATTATGGAGCAGCTTTAAGTTATTTAACTGATGCACATTTATTATGCAGCTCATGCTCAGTCTTAAGAGTCCATGTGTAGCTTTCGTTTTACCACTATTTTTTATTTATTTTTTGTTAATAAGCTTAGAACTCTAGCTGATTATTTGAGATGTGATCAACATTTTGAGTTCACTTCAGCTGTAAAGTTTTAATGTTGTTAATTTTGTTATGAATGAGTATTGATGCATATGTGTTTAATATATTTTTCTTGATTTGGGCTGGTAATTTCATGATCTAAAATGCATGCTTAAGATGTCTGATGAGTATGGTCAACATGGGCTGCTGAAATCATTTTTCCCCTTCTTTTTGTTGAAGAATCTATTGGGTTTCAACTATGCAACCTGCAAGTCATATGCTGACTAGTATGCATGCTGTACTTGCAGTGGCTCTCAGCAGTGGAACTTGGGCTTTTGAAGGGTCGTCATCCCCTTCTTAAAGATGTTGATGTTAACTTCAACCCTTCAAAAGGTTTAATGCTGGCAGAAATTAGAACCAATGGTAAATATCTCAGAGCTGATACTTTCTTTGATCTTACTTTGACTGATGCTAATGGCTATACCATAGGTCCTCTGAAAGGATTGCTTGAAGATAGCAATGCTGATATCCAGTCAAGACCAAAACAATATTCACGTAAAATGGAACTTGAAGATGAATTGCAGGAAGCAGAAAATGGCACATTATTGCAGTCTAGCGCTTTTGATGCTGAACTGGTGAAAGAGGAGGTTACTGATCCTATAGATTCTGAAACTGGTCAAGTGCTACAGACAGCACAGGTGGTTATGAATATGCTTGATGTTACTATGCCTGGTATTCTGGAAGAAGAAGAAAAGAAAAAGGTAATATTGAAAATTGCAATTGTTCATCAACGTGACATGTTATAAGTATGTCATCTATCATGCTGTTTATCAGGAGTGTTGATTTCAGTGGTCATCCTTTTTATCTCTCTCCAAATGAATAGAAGCAATAATGCAATTGTGGAAGCTTACTGTTGTTTTCTATTCCTTTTGCGATAGCATTGAAGTGCAAATTGAAGTTTGCTTGCTTTTATGTGTCTCAAATATTTGCTGCAAGTTGGATGAGGGTTTTTCTTCTTAATTTTGTTAATGAATTTTTTTTTCTCCCTTACATTCTATCTTGAAATGCCTATATATCTTCCAATATTGTTGGCAACAATATCCTTGGGGAAAGATGGAAAGTTTGACTCTTAACTTGCTCGTATTATAATTCTTTTCTTTTTTGTGGCACAATTTATTGTAAGATGCCTCACTGTTAGACATGCCTAGTTTATGCCCAATCATAATGAAAGATAGAGATGCTTATTTATCTTAAGAGGAAAATAAGAAGCGGAAATTAGTAGCCAGCTTACTTATATATGATTTCAGGTCATTAATATTTTATAGAAGTGTTATCACTGAAATCACATATTAACTATCTGATTCTGTATGTATTCTCTTCAGAATCTTTTGAGGTGTTTCCCTTTTTTGCTGTTTGGAAAATTAGTTAGGAGCAGTTATTCATGTTAATTGTTCCTAGTATATTTGGCTTACCTTCATACAGTGAGCTTGATCTAACCAATGGGACAGACTCACCGTGTGCTTGTGTTCAGGTCTTGACTGCTGTTGGTAAAGGAGAGACACTTATGAAAGCTTTGCAAGATGCTGTACCAGAAGATGTTCGTGAAAAGCTCACAAGGGCAGTATCTGGAATTCTGCATGCTCAACATGCGAATGCAAAACTTAATGGACTTCTAGGCATTAGTAAAATTCCTGCTGTGCCATCAGAGATTGGGTCAAAGAGTCAGGAAAAGGGAAGTGGAGCACCAAATGCTGAAGGGATTCCTAAAGATCCCCATTCTTCAGATGAGATTAAAAAGGCTGATGATGTAGCAGACCGTTCTGACAACATTCAACCTGGGTTGGACAAGGCTGTTAACCAAAAAGAACCAGAAGTTCATGCATCAGAAACTTTGCATAAATCGAGTGAGTCAAGTCAGTCTCAAACAATGAGTGGGCAACAGGGTGACACTCATGGTTCTACTAGCTGGGGCACTGGTGATTCAGGTAATTATCTTGGAAGTGATGATGTATCTTCTGACAATGGTGAAAAGGCACAAGAAACCAGTGCAAGCTCTAATGTCACCAGCCGCACAGAAAAAGCAAGTGGTACTGAGGGTGCATTAATTAATGAGCACAAAGTGGACCAGGATGGTGGAACACCTCAGCTAGAAACGAAAAGGGAGAGCAATAACCACAAAACTGAAGAGAGAAACTGGAATTCTTCAGCTGATCAAAGTAAGAATGTATCAGGAGATGCAGCTGAAGAAACACCTTCATTTCCAGAGTCCTCTACTGACTCCCATCCTGTTCCTGATCAAAATAAACCTACCACATCTGATTCAAACCGCCCTGCATTTAGTGTTGGTGAGGCTTTAGATGCCTTGACAGGAATGGATGATTCCACCCAAGTGGCTGTTAATAGTGTATTTGGTGTCATAGAAGAGATTATTACTCAGTTGGAAGAGGGAAATGACCATGAGAATAAAACCGAGGATCAAGGTGATATTGAAGATGAGAAAACTGATACTACATCTGAGACAGAACATGCCACTGGGGAACACTTATCAAAAAGTAACATTAAGAATGATACAGGCATGCATTCTGACAGTTTACAGGAATCACCTGATGATGAGCACGGAATAATTGGTGTCAACCAACAGAATGTTGTGAGCACTGGTTGGGTGGAGAAGGAGCCTGCTGAGAGTTCCATTGTGTATGATGAGAATGTCACTGATAATTCTCAGAAAAGTACTTCCAGAAGCAATAAATATGAGGAAGAGATAAAGAGGGACAAAGTAACTGGTGGTAAATTTGAGGCTGACTATGCTGATAAACGTGCAAATAGCATTCCATTGGACATAACTGCAAATCTGTATCGCAACTATTTGCAGAATCAATACATCAACAGGTATCTTATTTCAAAGATGCCAAAAAGCAAACCACTTGATTTAGATACAACTACTGCTCTATTGCTTGACTATTACCCAGAGGATGGTCAGTGGAAGCTCTTGGAGCAACCAGGAACTTTTGGAGACTCTGTACATGACGTTATGGCTCATAATGATGCTGACAGAGAGGGTCATATATATTCCCCTGTCACCATGAATGATAGAAACAGCTACATAGAACCATCGTATGTGGTTTTGGATACTGAAAAACAACTGGAATCTGACAAAGAGCATAACATGGTGGAACATATTCATGAAAATGTTGAAAATGGCAGTAAAGGATTAGAAGTTATGAATTTTGTCAAAAGAATTGTATTGGACTCCTTGAGGGTTGAAATTGATCGCAAACTTAGTGCAGATGACATGAAAGAAATTAAATCAAGTCTTGCTAGTGAACTTGAGCAAGTGGCAAATGCTGTGTCACAGGCCATCGCACATGATAATGATACATTGAGTTTGCTTGTTAAAGACTTCAATACTGGTGATATTTCTCAAAAAGTTGGTACTCTTCAAGGAGGGAACATAGCAGGTGCCATTTCTTCTGCTGTTTCAGCCACAAGTTATCTGAGAAGAGTGTTGCCAGTTGGTGTTATTATAGGCTCTAGCTTAGCTGCTTTGAGAAAGTATTTTTTTGTGGCTACTAAGCATGATGATGGCATGACATTCAATTACCCAACGATAATAAACCCAGAAGATGACCTGGATAAGTCCAGCATTAAAGAGGATGAAGAAGATCTAGACAAGTCTAGTGTGAATAATTGCAAACGCAGCCTTACTATTGGAACCAATTGGCCTACATGTGTCAAAAGCACAAAGATTAGAGAGGGAAAAGAAGCTGAAATGGACGATAAAAGCAGTGAACGTGTAATGGTTGGTGCTGTTACAGCTGCCCTGGGAGCATCTGCTTTGCTGGTACAGCAACAGGTACTATAAAATCCATTTAGATGCTTTATATATATTTCTGAATGCTCTTTTAATCTGCCTCTTTTGAGTTTTGAAATAGAACTCACGCAATAGTGGTACTAAATATCTATGTTTTAAGATATATATCTTTGTTTAAACCTACCCTCTGTTGCTTGAAATTTTCCTACAGGGGGTTCTTCATGTCCATGCATGTTTAAGCTTTATTTTCTCTAATAATTGGATGCTAAACATTTGGATCATCAGCTAGATTTGTGTTAAAAAAAGTGCATAAGTAACAGCTTTGATTCAACTACTTACTGCAAATAAACACTACATGTGTCTTTGATTGCACATCTTTACCCACTGCTCCAATTAGTTAACAGTTGTATGAACATCCAGTGCACCATGGATGTTTCTTTACCTCAATGGGAATGCCAAACTGTTAGAATTGGCCTCCGGGTTGAGAAGAAAATTCCAAAACAATCTCCTATATGGACAGAAAAGCACTTAGTTATCCTTGACATTATTCTTTGTTGGCGGTAATTTGGTAGCCATGCTTGTTTGTTGTTAATTACTCTTTCTTCTTTTCTATTATTTTTTTTTGTGGCTTTCTTTTGGATATATGTGCTTCTTGTGCTTATTGTTGCATAAAACTGTGAAGGGTCCATACCAGAGCGAGGAACCTGTGGAAGGTTCATCAAAGTCTTTCAAGGCGAAAACAAATCATGAGAAGGCAGTTAATAAAGTTGATGAGACTGTGTCTGAAAAAACCCATAATAATGTGGTTGCAAGCCTTGCTGAGAAAGTCATGTCAGTTGCTGGTCCAGTGGTTCCTACAAAGGAAGATGGTGAAGTGGATCAAGAAAGGTCTAATGCATATATGTCTATATTTGTCCCATACATGAACCTGCTTGTTATATTTTTTATATATACATTAAAGATGTCTTTCCATTCCCATATCAACAGGCTGGTTGCGATGTTAGCAGAATTGGGACAAAAGGGTGGCTTGATGAGGTTGGTTGGTAAAGTTGCTTTACTTTGGGGTGGCATACGTGGTGCTGTAAGTCTGACCGACAAGCTGATCTCATTTCTGCATATGGCTGAGCGCCCTGTGTACCAGAGGTAAACTGATATACACTTAGATTCAACAAAAGAAACTCAGGCTATAAATCACAATCTCAACAATAAGTCATCAACCAAATAGATAAAAGATGGACTGTATTGAAGGAAATAACTGCCTCATACAGAAGGAAGTCAACAATAATACTGAGGATTCTTTACAATCATAAAACAAAACAAAGAACAATAAGAATACCAAATGGCAAAGGCACAAAATCCTTCACCCCTAAAGCAGAAAAGTTCAATTCCCTCCTCTGCTCCTCTTTCCAAAATAACAACTCAAAAAAACATAACATGCTCTTCCTCATGACCGAGAGAGTATTTATAATTACTCTCTCTTCCTCCTCTTTTTCCTCTTCATGCATAACCACCTTCTGCCAGCTTAGCAGCCTCTTCCTCCCTGGTGGGCTTGCTGTTCCTTCTTGTGTACACCCTCCATATTTTGGGCTTTGGGGTCTGCCCATCATTGCTTGGATCAATATTTTCATCATTGCCGGGGGGTGGGGAAAGAGTCTTGTCCTCAAGACTTAAATGGGGAAATTGGTTGCGGAAGGTGAAAACATCTTCCCAAGTAGCATGATCGGGCACGTTATCTTGCCATTGGATAAGCCATTGGGGAGTAGTTTCGCCATATTTAGTGATGGTACGATGAGCAAGAATGCAGGAAGGAAGTGGACTACTTACCTCATCCGGCTCCAACCCAGCAGGAAGAGCAGCTGACTCTGGTGCAGTTCCGTGTGCTTTCTTTAGTAGAGACACATGGAAGACAAGGTGAATTTTTGCTCCAGGAGGCAAGTCCAGTTTGTATGCTACGGGGCCAATACGTTGTAGCACTTGAAAAGGCCCATAGAACCGAGGAGCCAACTTGGGTTTGATCTTTGAAGTAACTGACAGTTGTCTATGAGGACAAAGCTTGACAAATACATAATCACCCACACTAAACTCAACGTGGCGACGATGCTGGTCCGCATGGTTCTTCATTTTGGCTTGGGCCCGAGCTAGGTGGACCTTGAGTTGGCGCAAAGCTTCATCTCTATCCGATAACTCTCTACCTACAACGGCTACTTGTATTTCTCCTGCCACATATTGAAAAACTGTTGGAGCTTTTCTTCCATACACGGTCTCAACGGGTGTAGTACCCGTAGAATGATGGTAGGTGGAGTTGTACCAGAATTCTGCCCAAGGAAGCCAGTACGACCAGGTTTTTGGTTGGTCCATGGCGAAGCAACGCAGATAAGTTTCTAAACAACGATTGACAACTTCCGTCTGGCCATCGGTTTGCGGGTGGTATGCTGAACTGAAATGGAGCTTGGTCCCTTGTAACTTAAAAATTTCCTGCCAAAAACGACTGATGAACAGGGGGTCCCTATCACTCAATATCAACTTAGGCAGCCCATGAAGACGAATGATTTCTTGAAGGAAAATCTCAGCCAAAACCCGGGCCGTGTAAGGATGTTTAAGAGGAATGAAATGACCGTATTTAGATAGCCTGTCCACCACCACCCACACTGTATCAAACCCTTTCGATCGTGGCAACCCAGTGATGAAGTCCATGGAAACTTCCTCCCAAACATGTTCCGGTATTGGCAATGGTTGCAATAGTCCTCCAGGTACTAAGGTGGAAGCTTTGTAACGTTGACAAATATCACAACTTTGGACAAACTTCTGGGCTGATTTTATCATGCCGAACCAGTAAAGAACAACAACCAGCCTTCTATATGTCCTGTAGTAGCTGGAATGGCCATCTAAAGGGCTAGTGTGAAATTCTTCTAATAATTGAGGAATCCATGGAGAAGTAAATGGAATAACCAACCTGGTCCTATAATAGAGCCTCCCATGATGCATAGCAAAACCCAGATGAGAAGTAGGATCCCTGCACAAATCTTGCAATATGCTTTGAATCTGAGGATCCTTGTCTGCCCCTTGCAACAACTCTTGCCTTCCTACCCAGCGGGGAGTCACTGTCATAGTTTGTAATTTTGCAGGATTAGTCAAACGTGACAAGGCATCGGTTGCACTGTTCTCCCAACCGGGCTTATAGCGGACTTCAAATTTGTACCCCATCAATTTGGCCAGCCAGTTTTGTTGTTCTTGAGTTGTAATTCTTTGGTGAAGCAGTTGTCGAATACTTTGCTGATCGGTATAAACAATGAAGTGCTACCCCAGAAGATAAGTTCGCTAGTGCAATATGGCTAGCACTATTGCCATCACATCTTTCTCATAGGCGGACTTAAGGAAATTTCGGTTTGATAGGGCTTTGCTGAAGTATGCAATGGGTTGCCGGTCTTGCATGAGTACTGCACCTATTCCACACCCCGTAGCGTCACATTCTATCTCAAAGGGTTTTGAAAAATTGGGCAAAACCAATAAGGGAGCTATAGTTAATTTCTGTTTCAGGAGATCAAAGGCCTCCTGTGCTGCATCATTCCACTTGAAAGTCCCCTTCTTGGTTAGCTCCATAAGAGGCTTGGCTATCTTTCCATAACCTTCGATAAATTTACGGTAATAACCGGTCAAGCCCAAGATTCCCCTCACTCCCTTCACTGTAGTGGGAGTTGGCCAAGCTTTGACACTTTCAGTTTTTTTAATATCCACACATACTCCGGCACCGTCAATCACATGCCCCAAATACTCCACTGAAGTCTGGCCAAAAGAACACTTCCCTGGATTGACCATGTACTGGTGGGTGGCTAAAAGCTTAAAGACCGAGTCCACATGCTTCACGTGTTCTTCCCAAGTCCTGCTGTAAATTAGTATGTCATAAAAAAAAAACTAGGACGTAATGGCGAAGCAAAGGCCGGAAAATGTCATTCATGGCTGATTGGAATGTGGCTGGAGCGTTCGTCAACCCAAATGGCATTACCAAGAACTCGTAATGGCCGTTGTGAGTCCGAAAAACAGTCTTCTCCACGTTCTCTGCACAGACCCTAATCTGGTGATACCCCGACTTGAGATCCAGCTTAGTGAAAAATCTTGCTCCCTTCAACTCGTCAAAGAGTTCTTTGATCACCGGTATCGGGTACTTGTCGGGTATAGTCACCCCATTAAGAGCTCTATAATCTACGTACATGCGCCACGAATTATCCTTCTTCTTCACTAGAATCACCGGGCTGGAAAAGGGACTCTAGCTAGGCCTGATGATCCCCTTGGACAACATATCTTGCACTTGCTGTTGAATCTCTGTTTTATGGTGATGTGGGTAGCGGTAGGGTCGGACACAAACAGGGCCCTGTCCTGGTTGTAAGAGAATTCTATGTTCCACCGTTCGCTTGGGGGGTAAACCATCAGGTTCCTGGAAGATTGGCTGGAACCGATGGCATAATGAAGCTAGCTGCCTCTGTTGTTTTGCTTCTAAGTGTTTCAACGACTCCCACGGAAATAACACCCTCTCATCGCTATTCTCATCCCCTACTAATTGATTCAAATGGCCCTTGACCCACCCTTGAAGAGGATGAATGACACCCTGTTCCTTTGTGATACCCCTCAGCTCTACCCACTGATTATGGTGCATGAATTTTAATTTGCCCAATTTGCTGTTACGTCTCCCAGGGTTCTGAGCCATTCAACACCCAAAACAACATCCAATCCTCCTAAATTAGTCACCAATACTTCTACCGTGCTCACATAATCATCCATTTCAAGTTTTAAGCCTGAACACTGTTTGTCAATCCCAATCATATGCCTATGCCCCAATTTAATTCCCAAAGGTTCAATGGTACGTACCTGAATGCCCAACATGGAAATCAACTGACTGGATACAAAGTTGTGAATAGCGTCACTATCAACCAGCATCAATGTGGGAACACCATTAACTGTTCCCAACAGTTTGATTGTGTTTAATCCTGAGCTATCTAAGACTCCTGCCCCCATTAGATCTCCACCACTTTGTAGCTCCAAAATCTTGACTCCCCATCTGTCCAGACTTCCTTAATTTCTGCCTCTGCTTCATAGTACTCCTCTTCGTCTTCAACCTCCTCTCCTTCACCTAATAACATGACCTTCAGCTGTGCTTGTGGACACTTGTGTTGGGAAGAGTATGTCTGGCCACACTGGAAACATAAGCTTTTCCTTCGCCGTTCTTTCCATTCAGTCTTGGACAGCTGACACACCCCCGTTCGTCGTTGTCCCCATCGCTGCGATTCCGTTGAAGGAGAAGGAAGGAATCGGTGTGAGGTGGAGGCATTTGGGGGAGGCTTGTGCTACGTTGGGCTTGGGAGACTAGTTGTTGATGGACTCCTGGCCCAAAACGACCAGGCCTAGGAGTTATGGGAGCTTTACTAACCCCGTCTTTGTCTTTTAATGAAACCGACCATGATCGATCGCCTCAATGGAGCGCGCCAGTTGCATGGCCTCCACTCGCACCATAGGTTGGTTAACCTGCAACCAGCCTTTAATCTCCTCCTTCAAGCCACTAACGAAGTGGCCAATATACTGCTGCTTAGGTAACCCTGGTGTTGTAGCAGCTACCCTTTCAAAGAGCTCAATATATTCTTCCATAGTCCCCGTTTGTTGCAGATCTGCCAAGTCCTCAAATGGACTAGATGAATATGTGTTACTAAATTTCCTCATCATTTCTCCAGTGAGTTGTTCCCAAGTCAAATCTGGGTAAATATCCAGAAGCGTTAGAAACCAGTTTATGGGCACTCCCTCCATCGATATTTCAGCCAACCGGACTTGCAATTCTGGGGAAATCTAGTTGATTCGGAAATACGTCTCAGCTCTAATAATCCAGCCTCTGGGATCAAACCCATTGAACATGGGAGGTTTTATCTTCCTTAACGAGGGATGAGGTTCGGCGAAATAGTTCGTATTGACTTGGTAATTCATTCTAGGGAAAGAAGTCTGTCCTTGTTGAATTTCCTCCGCCATCGTTTCTCCAGGTGAATTAACAACTTCTGCTGATTGGGGTTGTTTATCAATTTGTTTGATCCAACTCGTTACAAATGCTTTGAATTCTTCTTCTTTTTTTTTTCTATCGGTCTTGAGCTCAGTAATGGACTTGTTAATTTCATTTATGCTCCCTATGATTTCTCCAATCTGCCGGGCATTTTCTTCTATTTTGTTTTGCAAAAATTGTTGACGGGTCTCCATTGCAAATCCGGCAGGTCGGACCAATGATAAACACTTAGATTCAACAAAAGAGACTCAGGCTATAAATCACAATCTCAACAATAAGTCATCAACCAAATAGATAAAAGATGGACTGTATTGAAGGAAATAACTGTCTCATACAGAAGGAAGTCCTCAACAGTAATAATGAGATTCTTTACAATCATAAAACGAAACAAAGAACAATAAGAACACCAAATGGCAAAGGCACAAAACCCTTCACCCCTAAAGCAGAAAAGTTCAATTTCCTTCTCTGCTCCTCTTTCCAAAATAACAACTTAAAAAAACATAACATGCTCTTCCTCATGACCGAGAGAGTATTTATAATTACTCTCTCTTCCTCCTCTTTTTCCTCTTCATGCGTAACCACCTTCTGCCAGCTTAGCAGCCTCTTCCTCCCTGGTGGGCTTGCTGTTCCTTCTTGTGTACACCCTCCAGATTTTGAGCCTTGGGGCCTACCCATCATTGCTTGGATCAACATCTTCATCATAAACTGTTCTCCAGTGATTCTCCATCCAATCTTCCCCATCTCCATTTTTTGTTCTCTCTATTCTTTGGTTTGCCTTCATCCTCCAATTTGTCTTTCTAGTGATCTCAAGTGATTTTCCATCCTATCTCCCCGACCTCCCCTCTTTTGTTCTCTTTATTCTTTGGTTTGCCTTCATCCTGCAACTTGTCTTTGAATATGATTAGTTTTAGTTTTAATATATATAAGTAGTTGTGAAGTAAAGATTATATGAAATGCTTTTGAAAATGCACAATATTTTTGTAGTAGAGGAGCTAATTGGCAGAAATATTGTTGGTAGTGATGTTGGAATGACAAGCTTTAGATCATCATGTAGCTTTCCATCCCAATGTCTACGAATACTTTTCTTTGCTTCTGAGGCCATTCAAACTTGCCTGCTGATTTATATTAATTTGATACATATGGTTGACCTGTATTTGTGTTAAATATTACAACGTTGACAAGTCCTTGCACCACCACTCTTCTATATTTTTTTTTTGGGTTTATTTGCTTGATGACTAGCTCTAATCTGATAGAGTTGGGTTAGTTTATGATGTCGAGTGAATTTCATTATTATTTTCATCAAGGAATGTTATTTGAATCATAGCATAGGTGGCCACTCTCAAATTTTGGTTCTCCTTCAATATAATAGTCTGGTTGAGAATAACAACCTTATTTTGTGAATTGAAGTCATAATAGAGGTCTAAATTAGGAAAAAAGGAAACGCAGTACATAAACAGATTATGTGAACAAAATTCTCAACTCTACCTGCTTCAGTAGCCTGTAAGCTGTACTTTAATTCTTGCTTTGGACAGGAACCCTTTTTTGTGTTCACTCCATGATAAGTTTCAGCAGCCTGTAAGCTGTACTTCAATTTTTGCTTTGGACAGGAACACCCCCCCCCCCTTTTTTTTTGGTGTTCGCTCCACGATTAATGCTCCGTTTTCTTTTCATTCTCCTAGCTGTGTAGCTGCTTTTTGCGCACTAAATGATCAAGATAGAAGGTTTGATATTTAGAATCTGATGCTATTTGTTTCTCCATTTGATGGATATCAATTTGCTGTATACACTTTGGTTCTTGTTTTTGATATTATAATTGCCGTTTTTGCTGAAGAGAATTAGTAACACATATTGGTGAGATGGAAAGAAGAAAAAAATGCACTAGAAGGTCTGGAATTTCATTTCAGCTGAGCAGCTGAATGAGATGGTTATTATTTTGGATTTATGTTTTCTGTTAACCTTTCAGCCGAGTTTCATATGGTATAGGTCTGTGGTATTGGTATTATATATTTGGCTGTGGTTTTGGTATTATATCTTTGCTAACTGACTGCTACTTTATTGCCTGTTGAATGGGCTCTACTGTACAGTAAGTGGATAAGGATCTATAGCCTGAGCATATTGACATGTAAGCCTTAGCACGTTCAGCTTAATAAATATTCTTTAGTTAAATGCTAATTGGGTTTCTTTTAGATGGTGATATGCCTATGTCATTGAGATTTGAATTGCAAGCTTGTTGCATATAACATTGACATCTGATTTTATACAATAATGTTTAGATAAGGACACTTAAAAAAGTATCACAGCAAATCCTTTTTTATTCTCTTTAAATCTCTATCAAATTACTCAGAAATTTGGTGACCTTTTATATTATTGGATTTTTTTACTGTGTTCCACATATTGCAGTTTGTTTTTCATTTTCTGGTGCAAGGAGAGGGTGAGTTTAATTGTTTTAGCTGAAATAAGACATCATAAATGGAGCTGATTGATATATGTCTCTTTCTGCTTTGTTAGTGCAATTAGTTTTCAAAATATTCTGCACACTGAATTTCTTCCCATTCTTGTTTCTTCCATAAGGATCATTGGATTTTTCGGCATGGTGCTTGTCTTGTGGTCACCAATTGTTCTTCCCTTTCTTCCGACGCTCGTGCAGAGCTGGACAACAAATAATCCTTCCAGATTTGCTGAGCTTGTTAGTATTGTTGGCCTTTATACAGCTACTTTGATACTTGTGATGCTGTGGGGCAAAAGAATTCGTGGGTATGAAGATCCATTGGAGGAATATGGGTTGGATTTGATAAAATTGCCTAAGGTATGGTTGATAATTTGGATTTGATCTTGATACTGAAATTGGTTATGTCAGCATGTTAAGTTCTATACTTGCCTAGTAATGGTAAGAGTAGCAATCACTCATCTCTAGTTAATGAAAAAGAAATTTTGTTATAAGTATTTCTACAAGAATGGGATGTTCTTTTTTTGTTGCAAACTCCTCCCTAGCTACAAAATGGGGGTTGGATTTATTACCTTCTTTCCTTTTCCTGTCCCATTTTTTTTTATTTCATTTTCATCAAGAATTTTCCCGGTGCCACAAGAATCTAGTGAGACATTTCCTTTTAAGAAAGGATAGGCACTTTAATTATAATAGGTGAATTAACGATGTAGTTTGACTTTGTATATCTCATTGTTTATTGCCTCCAATTGAGTCTTGAAATAGATGTGTCTTGAGATCTAATACAGATTATGATCCAGGACAAAGGCTCAGGCCCAAAAGGCCATGGTTTGGAGAGTATATACAAGAAGATATAGAAGGACCGTGGTTGCTGAGTTGGATGAAGGTTGTTAGGCGTGTGGAGGGGCGTTAGAATAATAAGTATAAATAATTGTAAGGGGGAGAGGAGGTCATGCTTTTGGCTGTGATTGTATTTTCACTTTTGAGTGAAGGAGGGAACAGGGAGAGGGGAGTGCAGCTCTTCTTCTTGTAGTTTAGGCCCTTAGTATTTGTTTTCCTTTTCTTGTTCTTATTTTCATCTTTGTTCTTCCTATTGGTGAACAGCTCAATTGTATTGACTCTTCACATAGTAATATACACAGTTTAATCCATTCAGCTCTTGTTGGGTGATTGGTTTATTATCTTGTTTATCGTTTTCTCATCAATGGTCCGACCTGCCGGATCCCAAACAGCCATGGAGACTCATCTACAGCGATTGGAATCTAGGTTCGAAGAAACGAACCGGAGGGTAGGGGAGCTGGCTGCTAGTGTGACCGAGTTAACGAAGCTCTTCTCTAAGTTCAAGGCTGATTTCTAGGCTGATATGAAGAAGGATGAGGAGTTCCAAGAGTTCATCATAAAATGGGTTAGGCAAATAGACAAACGACATCAATCACCAGAGGATTTCTGTCCTCTAGGAGAATCGAAGATGGTGAGGAGATACAGTAGCAGTTACTCATCCAATCCATCTGCCGATTTAGCAAACCCAAAACAAGATAGAAGCGTCCTCATGGAGGACTGCGAGAAGGTGTCTGCTATCTCTCCAGATCTTCCAGAACCGCAGAACCTAGGAAGATCAATTAATGGGTTGCAAGAAGAAGTAGTGAGCGTTCAAATCCGAGCAGATCGGAGTGTTCATAAGCCGGCGAACAAGGTGGAGGCCAAGAAACTTTCGTGCTCTGTCGAGGCACCTATACAAACCGACCGGCAAGAGATGGTGGTTCTGTTGGTAGGAAGAGTGCCTTTAAAATCATGGCAGCGTTCGGCGATGGAGAAGGAACCAATCTTCACGCTGGACTCTACTACTGGATCATATAAGACTTATGTGAGTAATGGATCATGGGCCATATCAAAAAGGTTTGGGTCACCACACATACATCCTATTCCTCATTTGGGCCCAACCCAACACAAGTATCTAAGGAAATCTCCATCCAGCCAACTACCAACCGTCTCTGTAGTGTCCAGTCGATGGGGAAGCAGAAGAAGGGGAGTTCGGCATCTCACCAAGACTGAGTGGAAAGCGAGACGGGAAAAGCGGTTTTGCTTCCAATTAGTTTTCGTGTTGGGATATCAGTTTGTGCACTTCGTTAATCATGATTTCCTTGGTGTGACACATGGTTTTCTATCTTTGGAATTTATTCCTGAAGAAAGTGACATCATAGCAGTTTTAAATGCACTGCAAGCATCATTTGGTGATGGAAGAAGACTTTCTCGAGATTTTGAGGCGAAAATGAACCAACTATACGACGACAGGTATGAATTCGATTTCTCTCATTCCGCTGACTATGCTCTGGTAATAAGAACATTTGGGTCACGTGATGACACAACAAAGGTTCTGGATCTTAAAAATCCGGATACAAGAGGAATTTTGAGGGAATTTATCACTAGAAATGATGCTCATCACCACTGTTGTTCCAAAGCACAATTAATGGTGTTGTTGCTTAGAGAGGTTGATGAAACAGAGACCAAGGAAGAACTCTTCGAAACAGAGGGAAGCAATCAAGAAGCACAATCTAAAATTGTGAACTCACTAAAGCAGTCAATTCACATCCTTAATGGAACTGCTGTTATCTCCCTCCTCCATCCAACTCCTGAGACTTATGACCTTTTTGATGATATCATTCTTTTATCGGATGGCCAAATTGTATACCAGAGTCCTCGTGAACCAGTACTTGTTTTTTTTGAATACATGGGCTTCGAGCGTCCAGAAAGAAAAGGTGCGGCTGACTCCTTATAGGAGGTAACTCTAAAGAAAGATCAACAGCAGTATTGGGCACGTAGAGATCGGCCTTATAGTTTTGTCACAGAACAAGAATTTTCTGAGGCTTTTCAATCACATGAGATGGGGAGAAGAATTGGAGACGTGCTTTCAACCCCATTTGATAAGACCATGAGCCACCCAGCTGCTTTGGCAACCAAAAAGTATGGAGTTAGAAAGTTGGAGCTGCTTAAGGTTTGCATCTCAAGAGAGTACTTGCTCATGAAGAGGAACTCAATTTTCTACATCTTCAAGCTCACCCAACTTACACTCATGGCATTCATTTCAATGACACTCTTCTTTAGGACTGAGATGCACCGAGAAACTGTTGAGGATGGAAGAATTTATTTGGGCGCTTTGTTCTTCACTTTAATCATGATCATGTTGAATGGTATGGCAAAGCTTCCCCTCACAATTGCAAAGCTTCCTGTGTTTTACAAGCAGAGGGACCTCTTATTCTATCCTGCATGGGCATATTCTCTTCCTTCATGGATTCCTAAAACTCCCATTGCATTAGTGGAAGTTGCTCTTTGGGTGTGCATGACTTATTATGTCTTTGGATTTGATCCTAATAATGGAAGGTGCTTCAAGCAGTACCTTCTGCTGGTATTTGTTAGCCAGATGGCCTCTGGTCTATTTGGATGCACTGCGGCAACTGGAAGGAACATGATTGTTGCTAACACATTTGGATCATTTGCACTTCTTACTCTTTTCACATTGGGTGGCTTTGTCCTATCAAAAGAGCAAATAAAGAAATGGTGGATATGGGGATATTGGCTGTCACCATTGATGTATGCGTAGAATGCAATAGTAGTTAATGAGTTTCTTGGACATAGCTGGAGTCATCAGGTTCCTACAAACTCCACCGAATTCCTAGGAGAGCAACTATTGAAAAGCCATGGTTTCTTCACAGATGCATACTGGTATTGGATTGGATTAGGTGCATTGATAGGTTTCATGCTAGTATTCAACGTTTGTTATGCTCAAGCTCTCGTTTTTCTCAACCCATTTGAAAAGTCTCGGGCTGTTATATCTCAAAGTAATGAACCTGGAGATGAAACCAGAGGCTCCATTCAATTAACTAACTGTGGAAGGACTCACAAATTAAGCTCAGGTAATGGAGATAAAATTGAGGAGGTGGACCATAACAGGATGAGAGGAATCTTGAAGCAGATTTTTTCCGGCATATCCATTTCAGTCTTGAGGACAAGACTGCTTCCCCACCCGCCGGCAATGATACAGATTATGATCCAGGACAAAGGCTCAGGCCCAAAAGGCCATGGTTTGGAGAGTATATACAAGAAGATATAGAAGGAGCGTGGTTGCTGAGTTGGATGAAGGTTGTTAGGCGTGTGGAGGGGCGTTAGAATAATAAGTATAAATAATTGTAAGGGGGAGAGGAGGTCATGCTTTTGGCTGTGATTGTATTTTCACTTTTGAGTGAAGGAGGGAACAGGGAGAGGGGAGTGCAGCTCTTCTTCTTGTAGTTTAGGCCCTTAGTATTTGTTTTCCTTTTCTTGTTTTTATTTCCATCTTTGTTCTTCCTATTGGTGAACAGCTCAATTGTATTGACTCTTCACATAGTAATATACACAGTTTAATCCATTCAGCTCTTGTTGGGTGATTGGTTTATTATCTTGTTTATCATTTTCTCATCAAGATCCCATTTAGATTAAAGAAAACATTTTAATGTTGATCTCACTGCTTGCAGATTCAATATCTTTTTGTCAGCCTGATTGGAGGAGTCATGCTTGTTTTATCAATACAGTCCATAAATGCCATATTGGGATGCGTGAGTTTCTCTTGGCCATCAACTCTTGCTATATCTTCTTTAAATGGCTTGGCAAATCTGAAGACATGTGGGCGAGTAATTATGCTGGCTGGTCGAGGAATCATAACAGCAATAGGTGTCGTGCTTGTTGAAGAACTGCTCTTTAGGGCATGGTTGCCAGAAGAAATTGCCACTGATCTTGGTTATCATCAAGGAATTATCATTTCAGGACTAGTATTTTCACTTCTCCAGAGGTATTTTTGTTCAGTTACCTTGTCAAAGTCTCTTTTGCGCAGTTTATTTTTCTTTCATTCTGCTTGCGGACTGTTGTTAATGGATATTTATCAATGCGTCTTATCTTTGAACTTTTTCTTGACATCATTTTGGCTAATGAAAACAATGTCATACTGCTTATTTTGTTGGTCTAAATAACTGTAACTGCAGTAGACAAATCTAAATTATGGTAGTCACTCATAAGAATATGATGCTTGTTTTTCCAATTGGCATTCAGGTCTCTGTGGGCAGTGCCAGGGCTTTGGCTTTTATCATTGGCTCTCGCAGGGTTTCGGCAAAGGAGTCGAGGCAGCCTTTCCATTCCGATTGGGCTGAGGGCAGGCATCATGGCTTCGAGTTTTATTCTGCAAACAGGTGGTTTTTTGACCTATAAACATGATTATCCTCTTTGGATAACTGGGACTCATCCATTCCAACCCTTCAGTGGGGTAGTTGGTCTTACGTTCTCTGCATTATTGGCAATAATTCTATACCCAAGGCAGCCTTTACAAAAGAAGAAGAATTTAAATAGACCCATTAGAGAATAAGCAGCGAAATTGTTGCTTAACAGGCATTAATTTTTGGATGGTCCTGTGAGAATGAATTAGTGGCTTGTGTTAAGATGCATAAGCACGTAAAGGAATTAAGGGGGAGCTGCTGGGGCATGTTGTTTTGCATCATATAAAAGTCAAGTGTGATTACTACAAGAACGAAGGAAAAAACAAAATTAAACAAAATTAACAAGGATTTTAAATGAAAGGGGGAAAAGGAAAGCAGAAAGCAGTTACTTGGTGTACAGTTGTAGCAGAATGTAGAGTGTTGTTAGAAGTCTCAAAGGCAGAGAATAGAGCAATTTTGCAAATAGGAAAGTAAGTTGTATGTATAAGCTTTTTCATATTCTTTCATTGTATAAAACTAGAAAAGAATTTTGATTTATTTGGTGCCAATTCCATAGATATAGTAGCTGTAAACATTAGCCTGCATGGCGTCTCAGGCAGGCGTTGAGCAATCATGCGCCATTCAATTGTTGGAAGCCATATTTGGGTTGGGTTTGGGCCAATATTAATTGGGCTTATATAAATTTTTTTATGCAACGTCCAATCTGACATAAGGCCATTATGTGTTAGATTTTTATTTGATTTGAACTTCCAATTCAATACTAAAAACGATGAAATTTTAATTTGATGCATCGGTATAGTCTAGTAGATATGAGATTACGTCTATCAAAAAGAAAAAAAGAGCGATTTTATTTATTTTTTTTATCATCATGCAAAATAGCCTTTCGAAGACTATAAAATTAAAATTGAAGAAAAAACCACGTTAATAGAATGAAAAATAATATTAATAAATCGGTACGCAACACTAAAACTGAAACCTACAAGGCTAGCACGTGGAATTGGAAAAGAAACAATGGCCCCCACTATTTTCTTGAAAGCATGAAATGAATTTGTTTAATCCAGTTTGTTAATTCTAAATAGACAATCAATATATATATAAATATTGGAAATTCTTTTCTAAATAGGGTACACGCGTCAATCTAATACTATAATAAGACCTAAAAAGAGTTATAAAAGTAATTTTCCTGATGACTATAAATTATTGTTATGGTATATTACACCCAATGTAGGGAAGTGAAATGTATAATTTTTAATTGCATTTGATTTTTTTTTTCAAATTACATACAAAATACCAAATTTTACCCATGACTCTTTTTTTAGCCTCAAATTTTTAATTCATTGAAAGATTATACTTCATTAAGCAGTGATTTTTTTTTTGAATTCCTTTGTTGAAGAGAATTAGCTAACAAATAAGGTAACAAAAAAGTTGGAGTAAATCCAACCAAATATGAATGCCAGATACGAAATTTGAAGCTTAGCTAACTTATGAGTTACAATATTCGCTAACATTTTAACAATAGCAAATTTAATATTTATTAAAAAAGAACATTGGTTAACACAATCCTCAATAATGAGGCCCAAAGCAGACTCATGATTAATACGAGAATTAAGGGCTTTTACTACGACTGGAGAATCCGATTCGATGATTACTCTCAAATTAAACAGTTATTTGATTCCACCATTTATTAAACAAGCATTTCTTATATAAATATAAGGTATTGTGGCCGGGTATAGCTAAATTTAAAGAATCAAAATAATGATGTATTGATATACATTTTAATAATTATTTCATTTTTTCCTATCAACTTTATGTATACGGTAATTTATCATTAATTTGGTTCCTAAATTTTTTTTATGCTGGACTTGGTAAAGTAATAAGGAAAAAGAATATTTTTTTTTTGTTAATAGTCTTAACAAACGGTGATTTGATTACAGCTTGCATGATATTTTTCTAATCTAATAATTGTGATGCCAACTCTCCATATTATTTATGTAAATTTATATAAAAGAGTGTCTGCGAGCATTAATATGATGTGTCTGCATTTAGCAATCGTCTAGTTTTCTTGAATTAACGTTATATATTATGAGAGCAGGAGGAGTATTTTTGTTTCAGAATGATATGACCTATTTATATAAGAAACTTATTTTAATAATATCTCTCCCCATCCGGAAAAACTGATCAGTCCATTTTTATCCCAAACTCAATCCCTTATATATAAACAGTGATAATATTATATATAGTGAGATATTAATTAAGAGTATGACTCAAAAGAATATTCTCTATTATTCAATCCGGAGTCAAAATATAAGCAGTAATTTAATATGCGCGCATTTAAACCATTAAATTGTGGACAGCTATCGAATAGTTGAAATGTTTAAATGTCAATATATCAAATGTGCTGGCAAAGTATCTCAATTCTCAGAGTATTACCTTAAAAAGAAGTATTACTTTTAGTTGAAAGGCTAAGAATTGGATTTTCCATTTGCAGTTTCTGTGTGAAAGCATTTTTTTTTTATTTATTTATGGTTAATTGCATTTTTGCGTATTAGAAAAATTTTTATATGCAGATAAGGGATTATTTGTTGATATTGGTTTTTGGTCATTTATATGTATATCTTTTTTTTTTTTAGGAAATGTATATCCTAAATTCATCACCAAAAATTTGACTCAAAATGGAAGGATAAAACTTAAATAAATAATTGACTTCATCAACTCTTCCCAAAGAGTGAATAATATTGTAGATATTCAAATATCATTTTATACAGAGTACTAATTCTCCATTCACAGTTGAACACTTATTTCATAATTTCTTTCCCCAAATTGATCAATAGGCTGGGACTCTCTCTCTCACACACACATACATATAATACCTATACGTTGGTCTGCAAAAAAATAAAAACTGTACAAAAAATACTGTGATTTTTTTTTTTTTGACAATATTGTAATATATCTTATTAGAGACACCCTAAATGCAGAGTTGCTAGAGCTTCTTTTATTTAGAATATATTTAAGGATATATACAAATAAATATTATTTACTAAAAACCAATATAAACAAAATAATCGATCAATTGCCTGCAATGAAAATTTTTTCTGATACTCAACAATGAAATTATAAATTAAAAGTCAAATTATTTCTTAAAATGACGAAAAAAAAAAGACTAATTGTAGAGATTGTGCATTTGTGTTTCATCTCTGATTCACAGTCTTTGTGATTGCATCCATTACCTTTCTTTATAAGGGATTTGGTTTGGTATAAAAAGGTGTCAGTTTTTCCCGATGGACGAGTTTAGGGGTGTGTGAATAATAATATATATGGTAAACAAGCACCAGGTAAGATAACTTATAAATAGGAGTCTTGAGCAGTTTGCAGACAGAAATCATAAAATAAGCTTCAACTATGAATGGAAAATTAATAAATATATCCAGATGCATGTGTGTGTGAACAGTATATATAGAGTAAACAAGCATTAGGTAAGATAACTTATAAATAGGAATCTTGAGCAGTTTGGAGATAGAAATCATAAAATAAGCTTCAACTATGAATGGAAAACTAGTCTATCGTTATTAATAAATATACCCAAATCAATCATCCAATTGCATTTGATGATAAAAAAAAGGAAGGTTAATTTTATCTATAGTAACCGAATTTTAGTTAAATTATGCAAAAGTAATGAAAAAAAAAAATTCTTTCACAAAAATTACTGAATTTATCACTTTTATAAATAAAAATAACTTTAACCGATTTTCGATGAATATCCATATCGAAAAGTTTAGGTAATATGCCAAGTCAGCATTTTATGCACACGTGGACTCGCACCTAATGCCACGTCAGCATATGATATGACAAAATCCACTTGGCAGTTGATATGTCAACATTGACATGTTGGATGCTAACGTGACATTGGGTACGAGTTCATATATGTCTACAGTGCTAACTTGGAGTGCCATCTAAATTTTTCAGTATGGATATTTATCGAGAACCCGTTAAAATTATTTTTGCATATAAAAATACTAAATTTTTTTTATTTTTGTGAAATAAAATTTTCTTTTATCACTTTTCCATAGTTTATGCATAAGTTAGAGTAAAATTAACCCTAAAAGAGAAATACCCCAAGCTACTTAATTCCCATTTGCTAACTATAAAATAGGCATGTAGTAGCAAGCCAAAATCTACAAAGGGTGCAGAGGCATTTTTCCTTCTCAATTGACACCATCCTTGCTCCTCTTGACCTTCACAGAGTGTGCATCTTTCCTTCTTGTCGCGAGAAGGAAATCCTTAATCTCATCAGTTCCTTTCATCTTACTCTTTGCAAACTCTGTACCTTTTCCACATGGCTTATTCCACAAATTTTATATTTCTTCTTACCCTCCTCCTTTTCGGTTTCATTTGCATCCAAACCATTCATCCTAATGTTACAGTAGCCAAAGATAGCTCGGGTAAATTTTCAACTATCGGTGAAGCCATAAATAATGCCCCAAATAACAGTTTATACCGTTATATAGTACACATCAAGCAAGGGGTGTATAAAGACATCGTTTATGTTCCATTCGAAAAATGCAACATTACTCTTGATGGTGCCGGAATGGACGTCACTGCTATTTCTAATGACAGAAGCAATGGCTCAGGGTACTCCACCAAGGACTCTGCAACTTTAACAATATATGGAAATGGCTTTTCAGCAATGGATCTCACTGTGGAGAATACTGCAGGGCCAAAAAATGGGCAGGCAGTAGCACTTCTTTCAAGATCCTATCATTCAGCATTTCATCGCTTGACTGTTAAAGGGTATGTCGCTAGCTCTCGACAATTTTACAGAGATTGCTACGTATATGGAACAATTGATTTCATATTTGGGGAAGGTCCAGCCATTTTTTAAAATTACCAAATAATAGCTTGGCAAGCTCTGCCTTGTCAGTTAAATTCAGTGACTGCCAATGGGTGCAAAAAAAAAAAAAAGGAAAACGTGGTTTCTCTTTTCATCTTTGTAATATCACCGGTGAGAAAGATTTAACAAGATCAAAATTGCCAACTCCAATTTATTTAGGTCGGCCGTAGAAGATATATTCTACAACAGTATTTATGCAGTCTTACATAACACGGGTGATAAATTCCGAAGGTTTTAATCCTAACCATATCTGTAAATGTGATGATTGGATTCTCCACATTTTCCATTGTTATATCTGAAATGTGATGCCTGATGCACTTCCTGGTGGAGATATAACACATACTTCCTGATGCATCAACTTTCTAGATTGTTCAGTTAACCGAATCGATAATTTCGATTTTAGATAATAGCTTTTAAGTTTTTTGGTTTCAGTTCATGATTTGAAAAATCTTCTAATTTCGGTTAGCCAACTGGTTTAACTATTATTTTTATACCTTAAAAATTATGACATTCCAGATTTCATTGGTATATATTTTTTTTTCTAAAGCTAGTTTACATTTTAATCCATTTCTATTTTATTTTATGATTTGTTTTAATATCTAATGCTAATTTACAATGAAATGAATTATCACCAAAAAAAAGAAAAAAAGAAAAATACAATGAAGTGGATGATTACATTTTACATTCGTAAATGGGCATTTAATATGAATAATTGAATATTGATTAGGATGGCAATAAATAAGATATTTTGGCAATTTGTGAATTTTCTTCTCTTATTTAGAGAGAACAAAATATCTTTCCAGAAAGATTCTATTTATATTATTTTTCTAAAAATATTTGAGCGAGCAAATCTAAAAATTAATGTCAGGATTTTTCGAGATGCCAATTACTATATAATTGAGAGTAATTTTGAAGTCTTTAGTACGAAAACAAAAGTAGAGTGGAAATTGAAATGGGTTTCTCTTCATATGGTCTGATGAATTTGGTCTTTTGGGAAGTTTAGCGATGATCAGCCCTTCATCTGCTACTTTTGATTGATGTTAAGATTTCAAAAGATGAGCTGCAGCGAATTTGCTGAGCAAGTAGCGAAGATACTCCCTTTTGTTATCGGTTTCTAAGATCAATTCCTGAAATAGACAGAGTTGATTTTCACGGTCTTTGTGAAATCGTTATGAATTTGACACAAAATAGTTGGCTTGAGGCCTATGATATGATTCAATCAATGCTGAATCAAACTGCTCATGACAAGGCATTAAATAAAAGATACTCGGATTGTTCATTTTCTTACGTATTAGCCAATAATTCTCTCAGTGGTGCAAGAAGAGATATGAAGTTTGGTGATTTTCTGCTGTAAGAGATCAATCAACAGACGCCTTAGGTGCATCAGACTCTTGCCTCGATGAGTTTAGCTCACCGCCCCCTATGCCATCTCAACTCAATCAAGCCATTTAAGAATTTGAAAAAAGATGCATTGTTCTCATCTTTTGGTACATGAATTAACATTCTGATAATTCCATGTATTATCAATTCAAAAATAAAAAATAAAAGTTCTTCTTTTTTATTATTCCTTTTTACATATTAACACCAAAATCTAAATATATTTTGTTTAGACTCCATATACGTATGGCCCCTAAAATTTATCTTAACAATTCACTTATTGAATATCTGTATTTATCAATTTTACAAATAATAAATATAAATTTACATTTTTTATAACACTCAACTGTATTAATATAATATCACACACCATACAAATTAATAAAAAAATATATCAAAATTACTAGGAAAAAATCAATCAATTTCGTTTTTAATTACCAACAATTTCAGTGTATATGTGGGACATATGTTTTCGTTATAATTGTTCAAATGATATATCAGTACAATTGAATGTAAAGTGTTTTAATTTTTTAAAAATATTGTAAATCTGTAATTATTATTTAATTAGTCATTTCGTTAATATTTAGGAAAAGTAATTTGGTAAGTATTTCTGCACCTCTTAGCCTGGCCCCTCTTCTCTCTTTTTTTTCTTTTTACAAACAAATTAATGCATTTTGTTAGAATTGACATGAAAAAAGGGTCAATCTTAGTTCATACTTTCAGCTTTTCATGGTTGCTTTTAATTTTTATTATAAACATTTTATTATGATAACAAATCTGTGGGTGGAAAGAGTGGAAATTGAATTCCAGTCAAACCAAAAAATAGTATAAATAGTACATAATGCTCTTATTTTTTATTGAATCTATGCTAATTTTTGCTGCAAAAGCTGAACACAAATCTGAATAACATTACAAATAATTTGAAATTGTTGAAGCAGTTGCAAGAGATAAGAAGGCAAAGCAGGAGGAGTACTAAACTCATCTTCGCAGTCCTTGGCATGAGTACCAGCAACACTTGCTTCTTTAGTCGCATCACTAAAATTACCAGAATCAAATGATACACCTGCATTCAGAACATTATCACTTGCCTCACTGAAATCAACTGAACACTCTGTGAATCTTTTCTTCATTTCTGGATTTTATGTTTGATTAATTTGGCTTTGCATTCTTCCAAAATTTTCTTGAGATTTTTTCTGTGTAGACTCGATTATGATTCGGGTGAGGCCATGAAGATCAACTGTGGATATTTCAGGAATTGAATTCAGAAATTGCAAGCAGAAGGAATTGTCATCAGTTTTTGAGCAGATTTGATTCACAATAGTTTCTGTGACTTTTGTACTGTAATTAGCAGAAGAAGGGATTAAATGTACAAGAAATGCCATAAAAAGCAAGGCATAAGATGAGAGAGCCATGTCTTTATGTTTTTTTCTTTTGCATCATTAGGATTTGAGAATGATCTTATATTAAAGTTGGGTTGGAAATGAGAATTTATTTAGATTTGGTTGGCAATGGAAAATTATCAACTCAATCTGAAAATTATTATTATTCCAGAAATGGAGATATTGCTAGGTGATCTCCAAGTTGCTTTTGATGGCAAGAAATCTTGAAAATTATCAACCTTTCATTCAGTTCTGGCTACTCTGCTTAGCATATATTCATCCTTTTCTGACAATAAATCATATATGAATGGAAACAAATCATACTTCAGTGTATTATTTGAAAGAAATCATTATCATTGCCACAGCCAACATTAATATTGGTGTTCTGAAAATTAATGTTGACCTACGTAAACGAAAAAATATCACTTTCCACAACAAAAATCTGAATTGAATTTCATTCCCGATTCTCACAGTTGAATTTACAGTTTACATCAGTAAAATTTTCCCATTAACATGTAAAATCACAACTAAATGTACATAGAATTCCTGTCTGCAAAGTCCATGATTCGCTAAGAACCAGAAAACGGAGGAAATCCTGTGGAAACTAACCAGTCATCCACTTCATGCAAGAATTCCCCTACAGTAAACTGCTTAACAATGTCTTCACGGCAATTATTGTTATACCCTCCCCAGTTAACTCTGTATTTTGTATATGATCCTGGTCCATAGTTCATATGCTCAGCATATTCCACAGTATCGAAATTGCTATAGTTATTCCACTTGGACCAGCCCTGTGGGTGTATCAGGTCCCCTAAATAACTCTTCATCACCATTGTCCTCGAATAATTTCCCCATGGCCTGCCCAAGAACGTCCAAATTCGCCGCTTGTTTTTTGCATTGAGATCTTCTGCAGCCATAATTGTGCAGTTTTGCAATGAGAACCCAGTATTCTGATTTGGGTCTCTTCTCCCTTGAGCAGTGATCATATTTCGTTGACCACAGATCGGGCTGCGAGCAAGTATCAAGCAATTCTGGAAAATTGCTGCAGCATTTCCGAAAATGAAATCAATTGTGCCTTGGATGGTACATTCGCGGTAGAATTGGCGAAGTGAATTAGTGAAAAGTGTGTCTTGGTCTGAACTGAAGTTGCAACGATAAAAGGCTGCATTAGATGTCACTCTTGCAGCCACTGCTTGGTATTTATGTGGACCTGATGTGTTGATAATCGTCAAGTCCCTAGCTAGGAATTTGTCCCCTGCTACAGCTGGAAAACAGAATTTCAATTCAAATGACTCGCTACACAACATCTCAAAACCGAAATTTAGAAGCTGCAATTGTTGGAAAATTGCATACCTAATGTAGCCGAATCACAGGTTGAATATCCATCAACGAAGTTCTTAGAGCCTGTTATTATGGTATTGGCCATTCCATCTCCTATCAGCATGACATTAGTCTTCTCTCTGGATATTTCCACCGTCTCATTGTACACACCTGCCTTGATTTTGATCACAAATCTGTTTTTACTTCTTCTTGGCACCATCTTCACAGCTTCACTAATCGACAGATAATCACCACTACCATCACTAGCAACGGTAATGTTAGGCCTAATTATAGGCTCCCTTTCCATTAAAATCCGATCGCTAGATGTTGGTGTAAACCTATTTCTTTGAATCATTTTAGCAAACATTTGTTGATCATCAACATTTTTATCCCCATTTATGGTCTCCATATATGTAATAATTGCCAAACAATTACTAAGCATATGAATAACAGCGAAAAACAAGTGTTCAAGCCTTTCCTTTAGACCAGACTGATTATGAACTCTAGATTGATCCAGATCATAAAACCCATCAATGCAAGTGTGCTGATTAGTCATGGAGGCACTACGTAACGTCTTGAGCTTGGCATATAATGAATGAAGATGGGGTAAATTTGCAGGGAAAGCAAGAAGATCATCCGAGGCTTGACCAAGCTCAAGGCTTTAATCTAGCATCTCCATACAATCTTGTAAAGCAATCTTTTCCTGGGAAATCATATCTTGAAAAGTGAGGAGACCCATGACCTCCATTCTTATGCTGGATAAAGCTTTCTCCGCCGCGGCAATAGTTTCCTCAAGAAGATAATGGAAGGTGGGGGATTTCTTGGAAGTGGCAATGGAGGAGAGAGCAGTGAAGCATAAAGAAGGATAAAGAGTTCTTATACAGGCACTCTTAATGATTGGATGTAAAGCTAGAATTGCAGGGTCTGACAATACTTCTTTTGATTCTGAAATTACAGTGCAATTTCCTTTAAAGAGTGAAGAGCAGAGTAACGTTGCAAGGGAAAAGATGATGATGATTATAGCTGTCTTTCCACAAGTTCTTGATGAATTCCGCGAAGGAGCTGATTGGTTCTTATGAGTCTTTAAGATCGCCATTGGACTTTTGTTGATTACTCGGATAAAACAGAGAGCTTTTCTTTAATCTCTGTAGTGGGATATTTCGGTTTATAAAGAAAATCTGATTAAACGACGTCAATCTTCAGGATTCTGATTATAGCTTAGTTCAGTTGCAACTTGTTAGGATTATAGTTATAGTTATGGCCAAAAATTTATAATTTCAGAACAGGAAAGTAAAGCAGTAAATAAATAGGTATGACCAAAAAGACACAATCTTTACTGAAACTGAAGGGGCTCAACAGCCAAAGTTCAAACAATGCCGCAAAAATTAAAGAAAAAACAAGAAGGGAAAATATAAAATGAAGAAATGGAAAGCCCTTGTCCAATCACAATTGTGAAATGACCATTATTCTTCACAACTTCAAAACTTCCCACATGAACCTCCAAAATTAAGACCCCGGACCCGAACCAGCTTGTTTCCCTTCAAATCTGTAGCTCCATTTACTCAACTGTCAATGGCACGGACTCGGCCTGAAATTTTATGACAGAATAAACCGTTAAGCAATTTTGCCGACAGACAATCTAAAGAGATACTTCAATATCTGGAATAGGAAGATAAAGCTTACCAATTTCCTGTACTTCAAAGCATAGAACATTTCCAGGTAACGCCTGCTCTCCTGGCGGTCAAGCTTGGATACATGTTTCCAGAAGCCATAGACACCAGTGAGAGTCAATAGCCTCTGAGAATAGATTTGCCAGGTGTACCTGCAACTCAAAATCAAATAGTTTAGAAAACCAGTTAACCAATTCATACAGTTTCAGGAGGAAATACTAACGATGGAATGCAGAGAGGGCTTACTTCTCTTGGATCCGTTGCATGGCTCCCTGAGAGATTTTATCCCAGTGGTTTGGATCAGCCTTGCACTTCTCAAAGAACTCAACGAGGAGCTCAGCAGCCTGGTCACCATGGTATGGATCAATGTTGAAACCAGATTTTCCATGTACAATAATCTCAGCAGGACCACCATTGCAAGTAGCAAAGGTTGGCAAACCACAGGTCATGGCCTCAACAACAGTCAAACCGAAGGCTTCATATAAAGCGGGCTGGACGAAAACTCCCTTTGTGTCACAAATGTAACGGTAAAGTTCACCATTCCTCACTCTGTTCATTTGAGAAGAAATCCATCTGAATTGCCCATTCAGATTATATTTCTCAATAAGACCATACATTTTCTTCATTTCAGCTTGTTCTTCGATATCTTTAGACTCCTTTCTTCTATCACCACCAACTACAACAAGGTTAGCCAATTCACGTAGTTTGGCATTCTTGCCATACCACTCGACAAGGCCAGTCAAATTCTTAACTCTGTCTAGCCTAGCCATGGTGAATACAATTGGCTTGGTGCGGTCCTTTAGCACACACCTGTAGAAGTTAAAAAATAAAATCAGTTTTATGAGAAATAATTGGCCAGTCAAACACCTATAGATATCTTTAGTTTATTCAAATAACTTTCAAGAAAAATTCACAGAGCAAAAGCAAGAGAAACTCACAAGTGCTCTTCATTCTCAACTTGGCTGAACAGAAGGTCCTCAAGTTCTGGATGGAAAGCAGTCAACCTACGTTTCTTCTCCGTGTAGGCGAAGTAAATGCTCTCGTCAGCACCAGGGGAGACAATGTTGAATTTCGGATCAAAGACATCAATACCATGAACAACTCGGTAGAGACCAGGAAGGGTGAAAGCTGTGTGGCTCTCATACTGACCAACAGTATCCTTGCTGAAATGGTAAAGGGGATACGATTTTACATGCTGGATTCAATAAAAATTACACAAAAATAAAAATTAGGACTAAATATCACCTTCCAGCAATTTCTTGGAATGTACTGGTGATGATGAAATCTGTGTGATTCATGGCAATGAGATCGGCAGTAAACTGGCAGGAAAAGTGGTATTTCTCGTCAAACTTCTTCCAGTAAATGTCCGATTCAGGGTATTTTGTTTTCTCTAGAGCATGAGCGATGGTACACTGCAAGAGATTGCAAAAAGGAAGAAATGTTTATAGCTGCTGCTGTAAGAAACAAGTAATAAGAAACAAACATGATTTTTATCCCAATCTTGAATAACAAACCTCCGTAACACCTAGTTTGTGAGCTAACAAAGAAGCAACAATGTTGCCATCACTATAGTTTCCAATAATCAGATCAGGTTTGCCCTGCAACTCTTTACCAATTTCGGTGGCAACATCCTAAAAAACAACAGTGAACATTGTTAAGCTATAAAATTTGTAAATGTAACTATGAAGCAATATTAAGGAAATGGTTGTGAGCTAAAACAATGTTCTACCTCAGTGTAAGTCTCTAGGTAGGGCCAAACTTCGAATCTGGAGATCCATTTGCGGACAATTCCTTTTTCAGTTCTAAAGGGAACACGTAGTATATCTGAATATTCGGTTCCAAATACTTTTTCTAGGCGCTGACCACAAGTGGTTCCGACTGCATCAGGAAGAAGTCGAGTAATCTACATGGAAACAGAAAGGTTTGAGTAACAAATATCAGAAAAAGCCTTAAATAATCACAAACACGAATGCATAAAACTCCAAACAAACTCACAATCAGGATGCGGGGGGTGATATCCAGTCCTTGCTGCTTAATGCGGTGAAGCATTTCAGTCTCAAGGGCACGAACTTGATCCAAGATATAGACAACCTAATGGAATGAATAATGCAAACAAATAAGTTAAAGATCCAGTTGAAAGCAACACAAAGAAGTGATGGTAGACTATGCCAACAAACTAACCTGGCCACCAGTATCAGGGTATCCCAAAACATTATCTTGGGCAAAGAATCCATGAGGAGACATAATCACAACATTGAAGACCATAGGAATTCTTCCAAGGAAAGTTTCAAGGGTGCAAGGATCTGGTGCCTCAAGAAGATCCAACAGAAGTCTGATCATCTCAAGAACACGCTCAGCAGTATCACCCCAGCCTCTTTCCAGGCCGATCTCCTGGAATTTGTGCTCAAATTCAGAGCATGGAGTATTGACTGGCAATGTAACTAGATATTCTTCAGCCTTTCTCAGAACATATTGCAAGGAATTCAAGCTATGAATTCTGTCATTCAACATCATGCTCTGCACAAAAGCAGCAAGTTATACAATAAGATATGGCATTTTCACAAAATGGAATAAAGATCTTATCTTAAGAGATTCATTTCAGCTCAAACTTGACAATCACAGGATCTGCACTGAGCAGAGCATGAGAAGTGCCTACAATTTGATTTAGAATTAACTACATATCATCGACTGTGCTAGTAATAATACCTTGCCCTTGTGGCAGTGGACCTTGAGGAATTCAAGCAGAGGATGCAAGCTCTCCTTGTCGTGGAACAACTTGGCGGACAGGTGACGGTTAAGGAACTCAACACCATTACCGATGTACTTCGAAAGAGTTGGGCGAGGGAAAGTTGCATTGAATGGTTCAAAGTCCAACTCAAGAACAAAGTTGCCATTTTGGCTGCACGAAATCAAGCAACAGTATTACGATAACAAAACTAGGAAAAAACCATAACGAAGAATTTGAATAACTATTAGAACAAAAGCTAAATATTACCTCCCATCAACAAGTTCCTCCTTGAAGTGAAGGTACTCGGAGACACGCAACTCCTCAACAACAAGAGCATGAACATTCACTCTGATGTACTCCCAAACACCAGGCCTTGGGCGGACGGCGAGGGCAACCCAGGGAGGCAAAACAATTGCTTCCTGAAATTACAACAAAGTAGATAAATCAAAACTCCAAATATATTATGCATAGATTAGCTAAAGATTAAGAAGCAAGTGTTATCAAATTCACCTGTGCAGATCTAAGAACATCACCAAATACACCTTCCAATAGTATCTTCCTGTTCTCTTCAGGGATTGCTTCAAACTCAGCAATGATTTGGTGGTGCTGAAGAATTCCTTTTCCTTTAGCATCAATTCTGCAATACAAATAGTCCTAACTTAAACAACAATCCCACAATCCATATCCTTAAACTAATGAAACCTAAATCATATCTGATCTCTTATTAATTTGAAGCGAGACAATGATTCTGAGCATGTTTAGAATAGATGCAACACAATAAAGAATGATATCCATTTTACTTTCCTAGAACATATATAGAAGCAAGATCTCCATTGAAGTCCATGAGTTTATATATTATATTAAAGAAGATCGAGATCTTGAGTAAATTACCTTGTTAGTAAGGCCACAATCTCATTGCGGTTAGAAGCAAGAGTCTCATCCAAACGCTCACGGATGCTGTGAACGCGGGTGATAACACGTTCAGCCATTGATAAATCTCTCTAAAACCTTCAGGTGAAAAATGTAAGCAAAGTAAAATGTAAGTAACCCAGAAAAAAACTCAAGCTTATAAGAAAAAATTAATCACCCAAATGTCAAATCCCAACAAGAATCACGTTGTTTCTAGAAAATCAAATAAAATTTCAAAACTTACCACCTCAACAACCACTTAAAAATAATAATTAAAACTAATTAGAGTGTAATGCTGAACTAAGATTACTGTTTAAAAAAATGTTGTGCAGAATAAATTAAGATCTAATGGTCTTGATCACATGACTCAGCGATTTGGTACACATACCCAGCAGAATTTTAATATAAAGTCCACCATTAACGGATAGTTTTAAAAGTATGTCGATAGCAGGAGGAAAACCTGCTTGACTAATTAAATATGGATTCATAAAAAGAAAGAACTGTTTGTTTATTGACCAAAGTAAAAGACTTTTCTGCAACAAGAATAAAGCAGAGCAAGGAAAACAATTTTCCACAAAACATAATCAACAAGTTAGCCAGAAAATTCCTGGTGAGAAAATTAAAAACTTTGACCGTATGAAAGTGGATAAGAAGTTTTGAAAGAGGAGAAATGGGAAACAAAACTGAATTTCTCCACCATTTCCCAGTTGAGAAAGGGCATGACCGTTCAAAAACAGAGTATAACCACAGAATCCAAAACCCAGAAAGAAATCAGCATGATCACATTATAATTTGTTCATTTTCCATCAGAGATCACAGTGGTCTGTTGCATGCAAATTAAAATCTTGAAAAGTACTAGTCCAAAGTTCAAAGCTCCATGATCTAGACAATTTTCTCTGCACCAGCCTAATCAGGTTACTAGAAAGCAAGACTTTAGACAACATGATTAAGAAAAACCAACTGTAAGCAGATCTCCAAAGCCTTGTGCAGGCTAACTAAAGAAGATCTCTAAAAACCAAAAGAGCCTAAGAGAGAACAACGAACAAAGAGAAAAGCAGCTAAACAAAGAAAAAAAAATGGACTAACCAAACGCAAAAAAGGAGAACAGAGAAGGGAAACGAATGGAGTGGGGTGATTGAAAGAGTAGAGTTATGTGAAAATTTATAGAGAAAGTTTGCAACAAAGGGGGGGAAAATAAAAATGGTAAAATGTAACCACCAAGAAATAAATAATAATGCAAATTGGCCGGGCACACTGTAAATATTTTAATCTTTTTTTGTCCTTTTCTTGATGCCTTTGTCAGAGAAGAATATTTAGGTATGTTGGTTAAATTGATCTAAATAAAAAATTTTCGAATAAAATTAAAATATATTTTAAATCAAGATATGAAATAATTAAAGTAAAACTGAAAAATATTTTAAAAATTTTTTCAATCGTTTGTTAATTTTTTTGAAATGAATTAAATTTTTTTTTAATTTTTTAATTATTTTTTATTTTTAAAGATTAAAATATATATATTTTAATCATACGTCAAGATATGTAGATATAGATAGTTAAAAAAATATTTATGAAATTTATTTTTTTAACAAATACTTAAAAAATCAAAAAAAAATTGAAATAATTTTATTATATTTTTTATTTCGATTTTTTCAAGGTTAAAAAATACTACGTTAATCATTGAGAGGGATTTGCGGAGTGAGGGCATTATGGTAAATGGCAAAATCTTTTTTTGAAAAAAATTTAGAGGAATAAGTTTTGAAAAAGGAAACATAATCAAGCGGTAAAAATGATTGCAGACCCACTTTATAGGCTTCAAACCCAAGACAACAATCTGATATAAGCCCATATTTATATTAGCATACAGAAATTAAAGATCAATATAACAATCAAAACAAATATATTATCCACGAATTAGATTAGATAATATTTCTCCTTTTCCTAAATCCGGATTTATTGAAAAGATTCTTTTTTTAATTGTACCATGAGAACCACAATGGTGATGTGGCAATGGCCTTGTAGGTGAGTGTAGGGACCGACTAAAGCTAAAGGCAATGGGTGGAGCCCACAGTGGGGGTTGGGTAGGTGATGCTACGAACCACGCTCGGCGCCTTTGATCACCAAAGGCGAAGACTATTAGATGACACCTCCCAGTTGTTTTTAATAAATTATCTAATATGTAAAAATCAATTTGAATTCGCATAAAATAAATCATATAAAAATAAAATATTTTAAGTTCTTAAAAATATTTTATATTTAAAATTCGAAGAATAAAAAATGCAGCCAGCTTGCTATTGGATGCAGACGTCAACCCTTGGTTCGTACAGAGGATATTATGTTTTTATCCAAGCCAACTAATAGTCCTGCTTGTAGTAATGAGATGATATTGGTATAAGCATTACGAAATACAAAAACAAGAAAACATCAAAGATCCTAGGAATATCCACACCCCTTTGTGCGCCTATTTATATATATATATACACTAAAGTATTTGCCAACTGACTAGTGCTACTACAAAACAAGAATTGCCTCAACATGTCAGGAAATTTACCTTAAAATCTTCAAAGGAATTCAACCGAAGCTCAAAACGCAACTATGGAAGAGATAAAACGCAAGAATGCAAAGAAGGAAGATGAAATAATCAATGCGGGTGAAGAGAAAGGGCAAAGAATGATGCCCTTTTATACGCAGGCTTCGTCCTTGTTCCGGTGCTTGCGCAATTTCCTTGAAGCTTATGAAAATTATTTAGAAAGTGAGTTGGCTTCTTTTTTTCTTTTATGTAAAAGGAAAAATAATTTTTAAGACAGCGTGTATGCCTCTGTGTTCGTGTCAAAGGATTATTACAGCTTTCACCACCTGTAGTTTCGTTGTTCATTTCCGAAACCGTCTCCTCTCTTTTCTTGTGGACCATATGCCTAAAAACATTATTTTATTTATTTTATTTTATTTCAATCTCGTTGAAAGTCGAAAAACATTTAAATTCCATTTCTGCAGTTTTGAATTTCTCTTCATATTTTGGTATTTTGTCATTAATTTCTGTGGTTGTTTGCCTTACGTTGTCTTTGACTCAAAATGGTAGTATTGGCTTTGGCTCCCTTGTTTATTTTTAATTTCGGCTGGCATTTTTTAATGCCAAAAGATATAAAAGTTGTGCCTTTTCAATTTCCGAAGTTTCACAGAAGGGTGACGGGTAGCTTTTGGCGGTCTCACGGCCAAGCCGTCTAAATTAACGATGAGAATTATTATTAAATCTTAGGTCTACGTCGAAAAAATTCAGAAGCGGATACCTTCAATGGGACTAAGGTTATTTGTGTAAATTTACGCTTAATAGAAATGCACATGCAAATCGAGCACTTTTATAGGGCGGAAGAAACAAAGCGCCGGTTACGGTACGAGCACGAGGATCCCTATCTTATGACGTGGCAAAATGTGATTGGGACATTCACGAAGCTGAGGTAACAGCAGGGGAGAAGGGAGTTTTTGGTTTCGTGTCACGGTATCAGTATGTGAAAGCAGAGCTATAAGTTTATATTGAAGGAGTGTGGGTGGCCACGTGTCCCGATTATTGACAAAAGTGCGAGACAGCGAAGTACGCAACGCCATTGGCTAGGATTTCACGTCTGACGTGGCACCGCGCACCGACAAATAGGTTAATTTTATAAAATCACAATTAGAGACTTATCCACTCATTAACCGAGTTTGATTATTTTAATAAAACTACAGCTACAGCTAATAACCTGTAAGAAACAAAAGCTGTTTTTCTAAGAAAATCCATTGGCTACAGGGTACCCATTTCTGGTTTTTGACCCCGAGCAGTAGTACTGTATTTTGATTTTGAGTTCGTTTCATCTCCTACTTAACTTTTCATCACATGGTTCCTTACTTTCTTTAAGCTGAAATTATGGCTTTGAGATTGAAGCATTTTATGCCATTTTTACAGCCTGATTATTATAAAATTAAAATCCGGCAAATTTCACGGCACATTTTTGAGTCGGTGGTGAGGTCTTCGCAGCAAAAACTATGCTAGCTGAATTTTACGGATCAAATTAAAGCAATTAAAAATAAATTATATTTTCTCAGTCGTCATGTTTTTTTTTTTTACTGGGAGAAAATTGTGAGTAGCTTTTGGTATTTTGGTGAGAAGCAAAAACATGAGTTGGAATTGAGCCCACAAAGGAGAAAAAACACGAGGCTGGAAAACAAAGAGCTGATATGGAAATTAAAATTTGTTTGTAGCTTTGTATTGATATTTGATATGGTTCAGGCTTTGTGTACGGAGAGCAGCAGGCAGATATTTTGATCCTATCTTCTTTTTTTTTTTTTTGAGTTTTGTGACATGTCAAATTTAGACAGGTTGTCTTTAATTTATGCTACTAGCTGTTCCATCTCTCTATTAATTCCATTAGTTTGTTTAAACGTTGTTGTCAATGTTATTAAAATCAAATTAAATAAAGAATTAATAAGGTTATAAATTTATAATTTGATCGATTCAATCGAATTTAATTAAATTTTTTTATTTTTAAAATATTATAATTTTTTGAATATTATTATATAAAAATTAAAAAAATATTCATCAAATATTAAATATATATCATAAATATTATAATAATAAATTATAAAATATAATTTTAATTTTATTATTATAAATAATTAATTATGGATTATTAAATATCATATGTTAGAAATATAAAAATACAATCATATCATGAAAATAATTTTATATTTAGATGAAGTACTAATAAAGTAAATATAAAAAATATTAACCTTGTATATATGAATATAATTATATTTAATTACAATAAATTCAAATAGATAATAAGTATATTAAATTATTAAGTGATATTGTTAGAATTTAAAATACTAATTTTTTAAATAAATAAATAATAAAAATTTAATATATATATAATTTTTATTATTTATTTATTTGAAAAAAATTAGTATTTTAAATTCTAAAGATATTACTTAATAATTTAATATACTATTACAATAATCCAAATAGATAATAAGTATATTAAATTATTAAGTGATATATATTTAGAATTTAAAATACTAATTTATATATATATATATATTTAAAAAAATTAGTATTTTAAATTTTAAGTATATCACTTATATATATATATATATATATATATGTGTGTGTGTGTGTGTGTGTGTGTGTGTGTGTGGGTGAAAAAATTCAAAATAAATTGATTTTTATATTTTTTAGTAAAAAATTCGGTTCTGTTCGATTTTTCGGTTATACCTAATTTTTTCTAGTTCAATTCAATTTTTTATCAATTCAATTTTCAGTAGTTGAATCAATCAATTAACCTGTTGATTTGTGGTTAAACCAGTTCGATGGACCGATCCGATCCGATTTTAATAACTATGGTTATTGTTTATACTTTGATTGAACGGTGTGCATGGACAGGAGGTAACGTAACAGTTCGTAATTCTTTCATATTATATATATATATACACACACATAGATCAATTTATACAAAGTATTTCATTTAACTTTATTTTCAGTATATAATATCTCAACTATTTTTTATTTTTGGTATAAATAATATCTTAACTATTGATGTGATGCTGGATCTATATATCAGCTATTTGGAATGAAATGGAATCAAATATTTAATTGTTAGGTAGCACTTTTTTTTCCTATTCTCTCTGCCATTTATTGTTCTGAAGTCTGAAGCAGCATTTTATAAGATATGTAAATGGATGTAACCGATAAGGCACCATCCTGATAATGTTTCTTGGCAGGAAATAATAAATGGTAAATAATATTATTAAGAAGCATGGAAGTACATGGCTGCATGCCTGCCTAATATATTCCACTCTTTTTCAAAAAATTTTTTATTGGAATTAAATGTATTTTATATCCGCGCATAATTGGTTTTGTCTTTCTGGATACATCCAACTTCTGTATGTAGGTGATTCTTTCCATTTTAATTTCTTATACTTTGTATAAATTAGTAAATTATATATGACTATGCTACTAAGGATACTAATAAGTAGTAGTAATCCAATAATAAAATATATATCTCTCTATATGTATATATATATGTGTAAAGAGTATACCAATAAAATATAGTGAAATAAGCTTTGTAGTTTTTTTTTCCTAATTATATTTGTCAATTCCATGCGTGCCCTTAGGATATATTTGTCACAAAGGCATCTGATATTTACAATCTAAAAATACAAAAGAAAATCCGCCCAAATTTGTCATTTTATTCAACAACATTGATGTGTTATAACATAGTTGGACCCTATTGTCCTAAAAAGTAATATCTAATTTTGGATAGGCTGTTTCCTTTGTAATTCAACATTGTTTCTTAGTTTGGTCCGCCTAACTCCTTTAACTTAAAGTCAAGGCTACACCTTCCTATTCGTAGTAACTTTGGACTTGTTTGATCTTATCCCAAAACTTATGTCTTTAATAATCGGAAAAAAAAATATTCAAACTTTTTTTCTTTTTTCTTAAATACTTCAATTTCTAATTAACAAAAAAAAGATGGCATTTTTGTCAAAATATGGTAAAGATCATGTCAGAAGTTAAAACCATAAACCTAAACTTTGTTGCCCAAATACAAATCTCCAATTAGTTGTGAAAATGATTCAATCTTTTTCTTGTGACCCATCTTTTATTTAACTTAAACTATAAAATTAAAGTGCTAAAGTATAAATTTTATGTAAATTGGAGAATGTCTCGTGTTTATTATGATCATAATAATTGATGAATTATATGATAATTAATATTTGTTTATGACCATATAATAAATTAAATATATATAAAAATTGTTAGTAATTGTGCTAATTGGCCTTTAGCCTTGGTAACTAATCTATTTGCGTGACATGGTCTCTCTCTCTCAAAAGCATCAAAAGGAAGGACTCCATGGCTAAAATGTGGCTGTGAAAGGCAGATATATTTGCATAATTTTCATGCACCAATAATTAAAGGACGAAAAGAGTATTAATTCGGTGCACTTCATACCCTCGACTTTTCGTTGCCTAAGCCAATCATGATTTTTCCTCTTTAAATTTAAAGTTGCTAATCTATTTCAACTTTAAAAGATGTGAAGATATTTTTCCTTTTAATTGCCAATTAATCTTCTATAGTTTTTAATTTAGGGTTACGTAGAATAATTAAAGTAAACGAATAATCTTGAGATAACACTAAGGAAAAATAGATATATAATCAGGGATATAATTTCTTCGAAAAATACATTTTATGTTTGATTCATCTCGAATTTTCTAGACCTTTTATGTTTAACTTTTGGCCTCCCAATTCTCCATACAAATCTAATTGAGAAAAAAGTTTCCCCAACTAACAGTCTAATAATAATGTATTTAGAGGACGGCCGTTTAATAAAATTTGTGAAATATCGATTATATTTATGATTAAAGTGGCAGGACCTGTTAGCATTGCTTGGCGATTGCAGAAGTAGGATGAACAGGCATTATTTAGTGTTCAAATATAAAAATCTGAAAATTGTTTTTTTTTTTTAAATCACTGCACAGGTTTTGGTTTGTCTCTTGCGTGTTTAATCCAACAAAATAAATAAAATCGGTCCAAATTAAAACATTTTATTACAAAAAATTTTTCATTCTGAAGATTTTATGGATAAAATTGACTTTTAAATCTTTAATTAAATTTGAAGAATAGCAGAGTCACGTGAATTAAAAAAAGATTATAAGTTAAATTAGAAAAATAGGGCGATCCATGTGAGCATATTTTGAAACGGATGATGAAGAAATTCAGGTTGTTGACCGACAATAATGTAATATTAAATTAATAAAGGGATTAGTTGATTATTTTGGGATGGAGGGGACATAAAAATTGAAATGATGAAATTTGAAATTAGTTAGTTGTCGTGACTTTTCTTGTACTCCAAGCGTCTCTTAATTTCCACCGATCGTACCTTTTTCTCACTTTCTGTTTGGAATTAGATTGCTGAACCCATTATAGTTGCCTTGTAATTTTCTTTTAATACATTGACTAAGAAAAATGTTTCAAATCTTTATTAAAAATGGTTTAGTTTAGAAAACTATTATAATTACATTTGAAAAAATCAAAATCGATATAAAAAATGAGATCAGATGGAAAAAGTTCATTATTTTCTAATTAGAGACTTTGTGTATGAACAATCGCTATGTAGTATTTTTCAATATTTGAAAATGAGCATTTTATCCCCTTATAGATCTACTGAACACGAATTTACATTAATTGGATTAATAATTTTAAATGCTAAATGAATTATAAAAAAAAATAAGAAAAGAAAAAGAAAGCAAGCCAAATTAATCCGTAACAACGCTATTTCAGCTACCTCTCCAACTCAAATTAGTAGAAAAATAGGCATGAATAGATAAGATTGATATGCTAATTATTGTATTACACGTATGTATTGGATTATTTAATTCATAGTCTAATTTTGATGTTTGACGCAATGTTTTGATTTTTTTAATTGAATTGTATTGACTTGTAAATGCAAATTTAATGGTGCTATTTTCCTTCTTTAACTGCTAGTTTGGTAGGTTTAATATTCTATCACATGCTTATCAGTGTCTGTTAGTAAAACATTATCATAAAAGTCGGACCTAATTATATACACAGGAGTAGGATATGGTTAATTCATATAATCACAAAACCAATTTGGAAGCAATTTTCTTTTATATAAATGCATTAAACACGTTTACACCTTCCTGGAAAAATTTGGCAAAATCTAAAATTTCGCCCAAAAAATAACTCAAACTCAATCCAACTAACAAAATTATTCATTGAATTAACTCAAAAATGATCAATCTAATTTTTTAATCCATTGGGTGTGGAATAAGGTATCCAATGGGTCTTCTCCTTTTACTCAATCTAATTCTCTCTCTCCCCTTAAAATCGTATGTCCCTTCTACCCTTATCACCTATAATGCCCTAAAACCTTACCATCATGAATATTACTTTTCAATGGTGAATAGTAACAATAGGGTGAATAATACCATCCTCGCCCCATTGACACTCAAAAAAATTTAATGTGACTATCAGAAAATTCAATTCATGACGAGTTCGATCGTATATTTTGAACTAAAATTGAGGTCAAATAATCATTCAAAAGTAAAAAATAAAAATAAGTCACGGGATCGAAAATGGATCAAATTAATTTTGATCGGCTTGAAAATATTTAACGGACTTTCAAAAATTATTCTGATCGCATGGAACATCTTAGAACAATGAATATTAATTTTCAGAAGTGACCAATTAATTTGTGGACACTTTTAAAATTTAAAATTTTCGAACCAATTAAAAATATTTTGGTGCCCTAAAACCTAATGAAATAAACTCTGATTGACGTAAACTTTTAAAAACATCATAATTATAATATTTAGGAATTTTTAGAATAATTTTGATGGAAAAATAAAATAAGGATGGATGACCTAATGAGAAATAAACTAACATACATTAAACTCATGGATCAGTCCAAACTCACTCAACCCATTTAGGCATTAATCCATTTATGATCCATATTTTTTATCCATTTACTATCTATTTATGATCTATTTATTTTTTTATCCACACACACACACACACACACACATATATATATATATATATATATATATATATTCTGATAAAACCATTATAAGAAAAATAAATACGATGAAAAATACACAAATATTTTTCATTTCACTTGGTTGTATATTAGTATTGTATGATTATAAATAATACTCCTTCCGTCCCACTTTATAAAGTAATTTTCTCTATTTTATTTTATCTTACTTTAAATGTCTTTTCGAAATTTAAAAAATAAATTTACACATATATTCCTATTTATTACAAATTTTATTAAATATTTATTTTTTATCACTCTCTAGTTTTTATTAGAATTAAATGAAAATTTTGAAAATATAAAAAGTTATTTTTGTCAATAATTATAATTTTTTAAAAAAATTGATGTATTTTAATTATTTTTTTAATTCTCGTGATAAAATAAAATTATATTTTAAACCAAGACAGAGAGAGTATTATTCGAAAATTTTTATTGTTCTTAAGAAGGGAAAAAAATGTTTAAGTAAGCAATCCAAAGAAATCTGACCATCAATATAGAAGGATTGGCATATTTTTTGCTCATAAACTTTTCGAAATAGATAAATTTTATTTTTACACTTTATCATTTTTTACAATTAAATAGCGTGAAATAGAGCAATGTATTTTTTTAAAATAGAACAATTTTATCTTTAAATTGTTAAAATCGAACAATTTCCACTCTAAAGTGATGACTACATTCATGATAATTGTTAGTACAAAAATTGTAGATTTTTTTTTTCACTATTTGATGTAACTTAATGGCACGCAATAAAAAAAAAGGTATAAAAATTGTTCATTTAACAAAATTTAAGGACAAAAATAACCCTATCCCAATTATAATCGATGGGGAGAAACAAATTAAAGAATTTCAAAGCAAGAATCTGCTGGGTTATGATTAAGGCTTTTTTTTTTTTTATGCGAAATGCACGGGGTATCCTGGATGGGCTCCAACTATGGAAGGCACCTTTAAGCCCGTACCACACCCAGACTAATCCTCGTTCGCACCGTGTCGGCCCAATTAAGGGGTAGTGTGCTGGCCAATGTGTTGCTCCGTACGTGAGGGGGATCGAACCCCTGACCTCACTTAAGGGATGAGAGTGCCTTACCACTCACACCAACCACAATTGGTTTATGATTAAGGCTTTAACTAGCGGTTTTAAATTTTTTCTCGCACCCAATTGGTTACCATGGCTCATGCAAGTTAAACCAAGACACTCGATTGAAATGTTGATAAATATGAAGATTGTATATATATATATATATATATATATATATATTAAAAAACCTACGTCATGATCATATAAGCTATCATATGATGGAACTTAGATAATAAGAGCAATATAAGTATAATATATATAAAATGAAATGATGTTTGATTGCGATATTAATGATTGCCTATTTTTAGAAAATGAAATATGGTGTGATGATTTTATTTAACAACAAAATTACTCGTAAAATATCTATGTGTTGTTCAATAATCAATAATATCAACCCATAAAAGTACAAAAAGTATTTGGTTTTTTGTTTAATTTGGACTTTCGAGTTTTGCATCTTTAAATACAATCCGTTGCTTTGAAATTAAGCTTGATTTTATTAGTTATTTGTGAGAAAACAGAACTTCATCATATATAACCAAACAAAATTCATTTGTGAATTTGACATATAGGTGCTTATATTTATCAATTTTACATATGAATATTTTCATTATTTAATTTTATTGATTGGATGGTAAAACTGTACCCTTTCCAGCTATATTTTTGTCTCACAGCACAAAAAATATTATATTTTTGTTAATCGTAAATTTGCATCACTCCGATATTTGCAGGCTGAATTATTGATTTGATTTATAAAAAAATTAAATTTAAATAAAAAATAGCAAGTAAAAAATGGGGCGAAATGAGTGAGAATTGGGCCATATATACTTTTCACGTAATGCAACGCAGAATAAGCTAATGGACTTTCAGTTGGCATCTACTCTTTGTGCTCAATATGATATAATGCATGCGCATGTACATTATTTTGGCAAAACCCTAATTAAATATTTGGCAAATAAGCTAAACTAACCTTGAATGATTACAGGCTAACAGTGTAGCCAACTTTGTACGGTTTAAATCTAAAGCCTTTTTTGTCAAATTTCTTATAAAATTAGGGCTTAACCTAAAGCACCCAATAGCAAATGCATAAGAATTGACAAGCGCAAGTGCTGAGGCATAAATTCAGACAATTACGTATTAGGATTACAGTTTGCTTAAAGCTAAAAAGTTCCTTTCATAAAAATTCCCTTCTTTTCTCAGCCCTCCAACTCAACCCACTTTTTTCACTTGAGCCCACGTTTTGCTGTCGGTGTTTATACGTTTTTATATATATTTTTATAATTTTTGAGGCAGTCGTTTAACATTCGGGGGATTCGAAGCGTTGCTATCGCCCTGTGGGACTTTCTAATACCATTGGCTGTTCATGGGACCTCAGAAACTGGATTTACTTACGCCAGATACATGAATAAATTTCTACTTTTGTTTTTTTTTTAAATTAAAATTAAGAAAATAGTTAAATAACATACAAATTTTGTAAAAATAACTAGTTATTGAATTAACTATTTTTTATATTAATTCCCTTAAAAATGAAAAAAAAAATTGATAAGAGAGATTTAAAGAAAAAAAATGATTAATGCTTAGGATAAGAATTGTGAAAATTAAAATGTAGCGTTCAAAGTCCAAACTGAATTAGGGCCTTTGAAAGTTTGGACAACAGCCCAAGTTTCAATTCTTCTGGAAGATCAAAATCTTCATGCTGAATATTATTGGAAATTTCGGTCGTCAATCTTTTGATTTCTCTAGATGCATCAATATTGAGAAATAAAGGGCTAAACATTTTATTTTATTTTATTTAAATAATGATCAATTTTAAAATTGATGATGCTATTATGCTCAGCAAAATGGAAGATTTCTCAACAAACTAGGGATTAACGATAACTAAAAATGAATTGATTAACATAAAATCATGAAAATTTGAGTCCATCAATGAAAATATACTAAAATTTTTAAATATATATATAAACTTCTTCCATTGGATTGATGAAAACAAAAATCAAAATAATTCCTAAAATCCTTGCCAACTTATACCTTGTTCAGTTTAGTAGTTAAATGTGAATAGTAGCAGATATCTGACAGCATATATATTTTCGATTTTTGATAAAATTATAAATATAAGTACGAGGTAAATGTTCAAACCTTGATATCTCAAATAGCCAACATCTACCTGAAAAAGATAGAATAAACACTCGCAAAGTGAGTCGCATGTAAGTGTTCACTGGGTATGTTAAATTAACGTATAATATGCTTTGAAAGAATAAAAAAATCATATCTCCATCTCGCATGGGTTAGAGCGTGCAACTGCAAGTCCAATATTTTAATGCTGAGATTGGGCCATAGGCGATGATTGCCGATAAAAAGTTCCTTTTTGACGCCAATTCTATCCCATTTGTCCCATAAACAAAACAAAATTATAACACCCTATAAAGAGAAATAAAACACCAGAAGCCCAATTATTTGGGCCTTCACAAGCCCATTGTGTAATTTTTTAATATTACTTTTAAAAAAAATAATAATAATTATAAGGAGTTTAAATAGGGTCCCAACTTGAGTCCCCACTGTCCTACAATAAACAAGTTTCACTGAGTTACAAATTTAATTTTATATATTATAAAATAACTTTAATTATTACAATAAAAATTTCAAAATAAATTTTTTTTATCACAAATATCTCTATTTCATCTAAAATTAATTTTGAATGTACTAAAGTATTACTTAAAACAAAATTGAGGACAGAAAATATTCCGTTATATGATTTGGGAAAAGAAGAATAAAATCAAATCAATTGTGTTTGTTTGAAAAACAAGAAATATAAAAAGGGCACTAGTCAAAAAGAACAAAAATATATATATATTTTAGAAACAGCAGGTAAGGGGGCGTGTAGAATTGCTACACGTGGACTTAATAATTGCGAGGGCCGCGGTGACCATTCGCAGCCGAGCCGACGATATTCTCTTAAATTAAAAAGTAGCAAATTACAGAAATGCATTCAGGTTGCGCGCACTGAACGGAAAAAGACGAATTTAAGTAACAGAGTAGCCGTTACATTCTCTCTCTCTCTCTCTCTAGCCCCTAAGCCAACTTCAAAACTAAACCCTTGCCTCCTCCTCCTTCTTCTTCTTCTTCTCCTTCATCTGAATTTCTTTCACATCAAAGTAGTCGTTACTCTTCTTGCATTCTTGATTTCCCAGCGCCTGTCAAGAACTCAACCAGAGCTTTCTTACTTCTCCAGCACTCGAACTTCACTGTACGTCGCTCTTCTTTATTTTCTTTTGTTACTCCTTCTGCTTTCAACATCTTTTGTAGATTCTTTAATGTCTTCTAAAATGGAAAGCAATCACTTGATATAAATTTTCTTGAGTGCTTCTAATTTGATGTTTAATTCATCCAACGGGTGAGTTTTTTTTTTTTTAATTTTTGGTATGCATCTCTTGATGGTTTCACTCTGACATAAAAGGAATGGATTTTAATGACATTTTATCTATATCTGTGAGCTTAGGGTTTCCGGTCATCATTTTTCAATTTGAACTAAGAAGTAACTATTTTATAACTGAAATTTGATAGAACGTTTCCCTATTAATTGCTGCTTGTTTCCTAAAGAAGGATCGATATGCTCAGGTTCTTTAAAGTTAACTTTTGAACTTGTGAAATGTTCAGAGTCTGGATGCGAAGGAAAATAAGTGCTGGAAAATGGTTGGGACACCTGCAACACCTGCCTATAAGATACAGAGGACTCCTTACTCCACCCCAGGTGGCACCAAGGTCCGAGAGGAGAAGATTCTAGTTACGGTAAGGATCAGGCCATTGAGCAGGAAGGAACAAGCTTTATACGATCTTATTGCTTGGGATTGCCCAGATGATCACGCCATTGTGTTCAAGAACCCGAACCTCGAACGGCCTGCAACACCTTACATATTTGGTACTTCTACTTTGGCTTCCCTGTCTTGTTGTGCCCTTAATATTTTTTATTATAAGATACAGAGGAAACTTAGTTGCTGGGGCCTTGAGAATCAGCTTTGAAACTAAGTTTAGTAATAGAATCAGTCATTTTAGGAAATACGGCCTTTGATGCTGTGCAATTAAGTTTTGTAACAGACTCGGTTGTTTTAGGAAATACAGCTGTAAGAAGTTAATGTTAAACTTTTTTCAAATAACACTTTGCTTTTTCAAATTAATGTTAAACTTTTTTTCCTTGAATTTGTATGTGCATGTGGCAGATAAAGTTTTTGATCCTGCTAGCTCAACCCAGAAGGTTTATGAAGAAGGGGCTAGGAATGTTGCTATGTCTTCTCTAGTAGGAATAAATGGTAACATATTCAGTGCGGCATCTGAAAATTGTGGCTTTATTTGTCCGTAGTTAGAACATTCTTTCTTCTCTCTCTCTCTCTCTCTCTCTTTTTTTTTTTATTTGTAATTTTTCCTAGGATTTTCTGATAGTTGCTTCTTTTACTGGCAGCAACTATCTTTGCATATGGGCAAACTAGCAGTGGTAAAACGTTTACCATGAGAGGAATAACAGAGAATGCCGTCAAAGACATCTATGAACACATAAAAGAGGTAAATGTTGCCTCATACGAGATTCAGTAGTCTCTCCTTTTTTACTCTGCAAAATGGAAATGATAGTATTCCTCCTTCATACATCAAATTGGATTTTCATAACCACTTATTGTTCTGATGGACAACTCCCCATTAGAAGGGCCTAACATTTTTTCAATCATACGTGAAGTAATTAATAAAGGATCTGTCCATGTTACAAAGAATTCGCAAGAATTAGTATCTGAAAAACTGTTAAGTTTCTATTGTTCCTTCTGTCTTGCAGACTCAAGAGAGGCAATTCATCCTGAAAATGTCGGCTTTGGAGATCTACAATGAAACTGTTATAGACCTTTTGAATCGTGAGTCTGGTCCTCTTAGGCTTTTGGATGATCCTGAGGTATGTATCAAATATGTCCAAAATAATGAGAAAATTCTCAGATGTAGTTCTTTGTTTTCTTATACTAGTTGCTTTTTTTTTTCTTATTATTTTATTTATTTTTTCCCCTTTTGAGAAAATAGAAAGGGACCGTTGTGGAGAAGCTAGTTGAAGAAGTTGTTAGGGACAGCCAACACCTAAAGCACTTGATTGGAATATGTGAAGGTAATTTACTGATATATGTTATGTTCATCATGCCAATAGCAATATACACGGTTAGTTTTTTGCACAAGTTGTGTCACAGTCAAACTGTGCAGATCATAAGGGCTGGGAATTGTTATGATTCTCAACAGCTAACCAGAATGCAGACAGATATAAATGCAAAACATGCGTAACTATTTGTATGTCTTGTGTTGTAAAATTTGTTTGAGATTTAAACCGGCTTCTAACACTAACAATATTGTGCTTGTATCATGTTTCCCCACTTTATGATCAATTTCTTAGTGACATTTACCTCTTCAGCTCAAAGGCAAGTAGGAGAAACCTCTTTGAATGACAAAAGCTCAAGATCACACCAGATAATACGGCTGGTGAGCTTAACTAAGTCTGTTATTCTCTAGCTAATAGTACTAGGGCAGTGCTAACCATTTATCCTGTACGAATTTTTCGTCTAAACTTCAGACTATTGAGAGCACTCTACGCAAAAATTCGGGGCACGTGAAATCCTTTTTGGCAAGTTTGGTATGTTTATAACTTCTTCTCTAATTAAGAATTTCAATAGTATGATCTATTCACTGAAGGACTCGAACTTTGCAGAACTTTGTAGACCTTGCTGGAAGTGAACGTGCCTCTCAGACAAATGCAGGTGGCATAAGATTGAAAGAAGGGAGCCATATTAACCGCAGCTTGTTGACACTCACAACGGTAATCAGAAAGCTAAGGTCAGTTATCTCCATAAACTGAAATTATATATATTCTGGGGCTTGTTGTTATGTGCCTTGATTCTGGTCATATTTCCAACACTAGCTTCTTGTGTCAATCAAAGAAGAATTTTGCATTTACTGTTACTATACTTAGCATGGAACCATTTTTTTATAATTGCATTGTTTCCTGTGCATTATGAATGACAACCATTTCTCTGTGATTGTGTTTCATGAGGTATATAATATGCGCCAATGTCATTCCATGATAAGTGGAAATTGGTACAGAAGTTTAGCATGATCAGTTGGTGAATAACTTAGTTTTGTTGTCATACAATAATCTTCATCATGAACTTAGTTTTTTTGTCATACTTTAATCTTCATCATGAACTTAGTTTTGTTGTCATACTATAATCTTCATCATGTCTGCAGTGGTGGAAAAAGGAGCAGTCACATACCATACCGAGACTCAAAACTCACACGGATATTGCAGCCTTCACTAGGCGGTAATGCACGCACAGCAATTATATGTACCGTGAGTCCAGCTTTGAGTCATGTGGAGCAAACAAGGAATACTCTCTCATTTGCAACTAGTGCAAAGAAGGTTACCAACAATGCACAAGTAAACATGGTATGCTGTTCCAAGTCATCCTATAAAACTTTTTCTGATCGTGCAAGGCTTTGCTCTTCGTATTAGAAACATCTTTACCAGGGATATTTTTGGTATTGTCACACGTCTTATAGTTGATTGTGTCAGTGAGAACTTATGACTGTTGCATCAGATACCATTTCATTGGAGAACTGTAAAACTGAGTTATTGTATATTGGCTTTAGGTTTCACTGAAAGTATTTTAAACAAATACGTAAAAGGCATTTCTTATATTTTTGTGATGTATGTGCATACCTAGAACTCCTATGCACCCAAATCAACGCTTATTTACTGAATTATGCATGGAGGTTCTATCGATGTTAAAAAGAACTTCTTGTTTCAGGTTGTTGCAGACAAGAGTTTAGTCAAACAATTACAGAACGAAGTGGCCAGACTTGAAGCAGAGCTACGAAGTCCAGAACTTTCTTCTTCTAGTTTGAAAACATTGATAATGGAAAAGGATATGAAAATTAAGCAGGTCTGTTTGTCTAGACTCTAGAGGATTACTCTAGTGCAACCGTCTTAATTTTTAGCTTTTCATGCTGTCTGAGACTTTTAAGAAGTCGATTTGTTTTGTACATCCAGTTAAAAGGTTGCTGGAAAATCTCTAATATTTAGGAGATACCTCCATTGGTGTAAATTTCTTGAGCATTGAGCTCCGGTGCCTATTCAATCTTGGAATTATCTGCTTATGATAAAATATGTTTTATAATTTCAACAGACTTGGAGCATTAATGAATATAGTATAATTTCACCCCTATAAACTGGTTTACTTCTCATTCCTTGCTTCGTTGGTTTCCATCTGATTCTTAGCTCATTACAGTATCTTTTTCTTGAATTTTGATTAATCTAATAAGCAATCCGAGGAGTTCAGACTGTTTTCCCCCCTTCTTCTCATTGTCATATGTTTTCATCTTCAAATAACTTCTGATATGCAGATGGAGAGGGAAATGAAAGAGCTGAAGCGCCAGAGAGACCTTGTGCAATCTCAGCTTGAACTAGAAAGAAAAGTTCACAAGGAGCTGAAGGTACTGAAGCAATCACAGTTGGTTTATTCTCTCTCTAAATACCAATGCCTGTTTTTAACTTGTGTCATTTCAGGGTCAAAACCAGTGTGGGCCCTCAAGCCAAGTAGTCAGGTGTCTTTCTTTTCCTGTTGAGGATGGACCAGCTGTTCCCAAACATACTTTGGAAACACGACAAAGAAATATAGCTGGAAGGCAGGCAGTCATTAGGCAGTCAGTCACTTCTAATGATCCATCCATGCTTGTTCAGGAAATACGTAAACTAGAACATCTGCAGAGGCAACTAGGTGAGGAAGCAAATCGAGCGCTGGAAGTTCTTCACAAGGAGGTTTCTTCTCACAGATTGGGAAGTCAAGTAGCAACAGAAACTGTAGCTAAGATGCTGGCTGAAATTAAGGACATGCAAGTTATTAACTTTGTTTCTGAAGACATTGTAGTTGGAGACAAGGCCAACCTAAAGGAAGAAATAAGTCGATTGAACTCCCAGGAAAGTAGCATTGCATCTCTGGAGCAGAAGCTTGACAATGTCCAGAGATCTATAGACATGTTGGTTTCCTCTTTTCCAAATGAGGAGGGTCCTGAGCTGAAGTCACAATTGAAGAAGAAAAAAACATTTCCATTTGCATTGAGTAATAGTGCCAACATGCAAAATATCATACGGTCTCCATGCTCACCGCTCTCTTCTTCTCGAGGAGTTGTGGATACTGAGATTGAGAACAGAGTTCCTGAGAATGGCAATTTGATGGCAAGGCAATTTGAAGCTACTCCCCAGAAGAGTGATAAAAGTAGCAGCTGCAACTCATCAAGGGAAGGAACTCCCAGATCACGATCTAATTCTGTAAATGTGAAGAAAATGCAAAGAATGTTCAAGAACGCTGCAGAAGAGAATATCCGGAGCATCAGAGCTTATGTTACTGAGTTAAAAGAAAGGGTAGCAAAGCTACAATATCAAAAGCAGCTTCTGGTTTGCCAGGTGATATTTATTTTGCATTGCAAATCATTTGTCACTTACACTTGGTACACACTTTTTATCCCAAAAATAATTGGTGTTTTGACCAGGTGTTCGAAGATCAGAATACAGTTTATACAAATTTAATTAAACATAGATTTTGCATGCTGATTTTCTTCTCTGATGACTTGGTGGCCTCCTGCTGCTCATAAGATATTATGCATGTTTATTTTTGAGAGAGAGAAAAAAAAAAGAACAAATTCAAACAAAATTTTCATCTCATATCTTTTTCATCAGGTGTTGGAGCTAGAGACAAATGAGGCTGCAACCGTCGAGACAAATCCTGCTCCTGATCAGTCTCCCATGCCATGGCACTTGCTTTTCGAGGATCAAAGAAAGCAAATTGTTATGCTATGGCATTTATGCCATGTTTCAATTATACACAGAACACAATTTTTTCTGTTATTTAAAGGAGACCCTTCTGACCAGATATACATGGAAGTCGAGTTCAGGCGGTTGTCGTGGCTAGAGCAGCATCTGTCTGAACTTGGAAATGCAAGCCCAGCACTATTAGGCGATGACCCTGCAGGCTCAGTTTCATCAAGGTAGCTCAAATGTGTTTAATCTTTTGCATCATATTTGCTTTCTTCATTTGTTTATGCGGCAACAAGGAAACAAACTAATCTGTATCATATGTTGAATGAGTACAGCATAAAAGCTCTTAAGCAAGAAAGGGAGTATCTAGCGAAGAGGGTGAATTCGAAATTAACAGCAGAAGAAAGAGAAATGCTTTACATTAAATGGGAAATCCCAGCTGTTGGAAAACAGAGGAGGCTGCAACTGGTGAACAAACTTTGGACAGACCCTCATAACATGCAACACATACAAGAAAGTGCTGAAATTGTTGCTAAGCTTGTTGGATTTTGTGAATCTGGGGAACATGTTAGCAGGGAGATGTTTGAGCTAAACTTTGTGAATCCTTGCGATAAGAAGACATGGATGGGGTGGAATCTGATATCCAATCTTCTAAATTTGTAGAGCCTAAACAGTTAGCTTCCAGGGTCCTTTTGTAATATAGATGAACTTTTTGTCAGCATCGTCCGGGTCTTTGTAATTACTTTGGTACCGGAAATGAAAATTTAAACTTGTTCATTCTTTTACAGATCTAATGAGTGTGCCTTTGGAGTCAGCGACATGTAATTTATGGCATTATTCTTTTTTTTTTTCCTCTGATATTAACATTACTTTCATGTTTTTACGCCTATGCAATGGAAAATAAGGATTTATAATTAAAGGGGTCAAAAATATAAATTATATTTAAAAGAAAAAAATATAACATAAATACTCTAAATAAATTGCTAAATAAAGAAAAATATTCAAAATGGCTAAGTCAAAACCTTTGTGCTTTGTCCTCTTCATTGCTTTAACATTTTCAAGCATGGATGAAGGAGTAGCAGCTCGCAATTTCCTGCAAATCTCACCATTGCTAAATATTCCAAATGAATATTTAATTTGTTCATGGGTATTTAAAATGAATCTAAATTTTACAAAGTACTATTGAATTTAATTCTTCATGCCTCTAAAAGAATTAAAATTTGAAATAGACTCCTCAAGAATTAATAAAAATATATAAATATAAAATATTGCCCATACTTGAGAGATATAAAAGCAAAAAAAAAAAATTGCAAAACTAAATTACTAACCTTTAATTAAAGATAAATTTTTGTTGTAATCTTTAGTTTTTTTTTCAAATTAATTTGATTTTTCTTTAAAAATTTATAGAAGTAAAAATAGAGTTTTGTACTTTTGTTTCAATGGAAGTTGAAAAAATAAAAGATTTTTATTGATAAAAAAATTAAAGAAATAAATTAAGGAGAATGGGGTAAAAATAAAATTTTAGGGGGAGAAATTATCTATCTAATATATACATGTATATATATAAAACAATTAAAAAAATTGCACCCCTTCTTTTCAGGGTGGCCTCGCCACTGATTGCATGAAAGTCTAGGTCGGTGGTTAACTTAAACAAACAACTAATGCATGAAAATTCTCAGCGGAAGAAGACCTTGGAGGAGGGTAGGTATGGAAACGCGTTAAACAAGGACAAACGGGCATTAGGCGATCTCATCTTTTCCTTCAAAAGGCAATATGGCATTATTAATGTCTTGCATTATGTATATTTTTTTGTGAATTACTACTTTAATGGCAGCAGCTGGCCCCGTTATTAACTGAACTAAATTAACTACTTACTCCGTTTTTATTTATTTATTACTTTTATTATTTTTAATAAAATTAAAAAATAACAAATATATTTAAATATAATATTAAATTATATAATTAAAATTAAATTATTAAATATAATTAATTTTAATTTTATTTATAAAAAAAATAAATTAAAAAAGTAAATTAAATTATATTGAAAGTTTAAAAGTGACATATAAATAGAATTTATATTTTACTCAAAAATAACACATAAAAAATTGAGAAACTAAGTTTTATGTCTTTTCTTAAGATAAAATCGTTAAAAAAAAAGGATTAAAAAAAGATATTTTAATTTAATTATCATGTAAAACAAGAAGTCAATTTTATTGAAAAAAGAAAAAGAACGACAGGAATTATAATATAAGTTGAAAACTTATGTCAAGCGTTCAATTAAAAAATTAAATTGGCACATACTAATCCTAGAATTTATTTATTTTTAATATTAGCCTTTGCTTGATTAATGCCTCATGGATTTGCGACCTGTAATTAATGGCAAAAGCAAAATTTATAAATAAGAAGGATAAAAATATAAATTATGCTTAAAAAAAACAAAACATAATCAGGGGAAAAAATATAAATAATGTAAAATTATCTCTTTAATTTATATACATGTATATATATATATATATATATATATATATATATATATATATATATATATAATAAAAAAAAAATTCAAAAAATGGTCCCCCTTCTTTACCATGTGGCTTCGCCGCTGCCTGTAATGGAAAAATAGTGGAACGCGTATAGCAACTGAAGTTGATAAGAAATTTCCAAGAAAACGAAAATGAAAGATTGGCGAAGTCTATTTAATACATAGCTTCTCAAATTGGAAATTTCACCCAAAGCAAGCACCACCTGATACCCACAGTGAACAGAAGACATGACTAATCATCGATTCTCATATGAATTCGATACATTCCAGCAAAATTCACAAAGTGATTTTGATAAGTTGAATGAAGATGCCAATTCCACCATGACAGGCTTTTTAATAACAAGTGTTGGTAAGTCATGTTTTATTACTTCTAAATTTTGCAATCAAGAATTCACAGGCAAGTGCCTTTAGCAATAGCAACACGTCAGTATCCGTATCCATGGAAACTCCTCAAATCTTTTCCCTAATCTATTAGAATGGGAGCAAATCGCGCTGCCAATCCCAGCGTCTGCGTGCTCTTGTTCATTAATTTTGAAAAGTCAACTTTATTGTGGACTTTTTGGATGTAATTGAATTAAGAATTTTAAAAAAGATTCTTTTTAATCTTTTACTATTTACTTTCGTAGCGAATTTATCAGCAAATTAGGTTTATGTTCAACCGTGTAAATTTTGTGTATAAATATATTTTTCGAATTTTATTCTTCTAAATTTACTTGTATAAATATTTTTAGCTTTAATTCTACTGGTTGTAATGCAAGTGAACTAGTGAAAAAGATTCAGAATTATATATAACACATGTTTTTAACGCTCAAAATCTCTAGTGAGGGGTGACTAGGTTATCTCCTACTTCAAAGATTTCAACACATAAATCTACCTACTAATAAAGTTCTACTTGGATACATAAAAAATACATAGACAAAGGAGATTTGACTGTTAGTATGTTAAAAATTTTGAAACTTATCATAGATGTGCGAATCTGTGTATAGTTATCATTCTACTTGATAGATATTCAGTAATGAGACATCTGGGGAAAAATAGAAGAAGAAATAATTAGATAACCAAGAATTTTTGTATGTTTTATGTATATCATATATTGATGTGCATATATACCAACATATTTTCAGTTCTTGGCGTGGTGTCAACAATAGCGACTGTAGTTATAGTATATGCCATCATTGATTGCTTGAGGAAAGCAGGAAATGCCATTCCACAGTATGCACGCCTAGCACCCTATGATAACACCAAAGAGTCATCCCATCAACAGTCAGCCAATCATATAGCTCTCACAATGGAACCACAAGTCCCACAACCTCAATTTGCAACCATTGAAAGATTCCTCAGCAACATTGCAAGAGAAAAACCCATCAGATTTTCGCCTCAGCAGATCGAAGAAATGACTAATAACTGCTCTACGATACTTGGTTCAGGTGGCTATGGGGTTGTGTTTAAAGGAGAGTTGCAAGATAGAATTCCGGTTGCTGTCAAAGTTCTGACTAGCCATTCCGACAATAACAAGAAAATGGAAGAGCATTTCATGGCGGAAATAGGCACCATCGGAAGAACTTTCCATGCTAGTTTAGTGACACTTTATGGGTTCTGCTTTGATCCTTCAATGATGGCTCTTGTTTATGAGTGCATGGTGAATGGATCTCTTAACAGGTTATTGTTTGATGAAAAGCAAGTGATAGAATGGGAAAAATTGGAACGCATTGCAATTGGTACTGCTAAAGCCATAGCTTATTTGCACGAGGATTGCAAAAAAAGAATCATTCACTATGATATCAAACCCGAGAACATACTTCTTGATCATAATTTGAATCCGAAAGTGGCAGATTTTGGACTGGCACTGTTATGCAACAGGGAAAGTAGTCAGGTGGAACTAAGTGCTGGTCGAGGAACTTTAAGATATTCTGCCCCAGAGATATGGAACCGAAATTATCCGGTCACTCATAAGTGCGATGTGTATAGTTTTGGAGTTGTTTTGTTTGAAATTGTTGGAAGAAGAAGACAATTTGATCCTAAACTTACCGAATCGCGACAATGGCTTCCAAGATGGGCATGGGATATGTACAAGAATAACGAATTGGAGACTATGGTGTCCCTTTGCGGAATTGAAGAGAAGAACAAAGAGAAGGCTTGCAGGATGTGCAGTATCGGTCTATTATGCATTCAATATTCACCAGATGCAAGGCCTTTAATGAGTGATGTTGTGAAAATGTTGGAGGGAAGTATGGAATTACAAGTACCCCAAAATCCATTTCAGTATTTGGAAACAACATTTGAAGGATATCATTCAGATTCTAGCATAGATTCTAGCATGGCTTCATATGGAAGGGTGATGTCTGAGATATTGCATGATCAACCAGAGCATGGGTCTCCAGAAATTGAGTTGGCTACTTGTTAGTTTTAACACTTTTATCACACAATTTATATGCATTGCATAAGTTCATCTACATAAATCTTTCTTAGTGTATAATTTACTATTTAATTGAATAATAGGTAATAAGTATGGTTATGTTGTGGATATTATGTAATTTCGTAAAGGTTTATCAAGGTCTACCGGTATTAGTTGAAGAATTTTTTTTAAATAATGTTATCTTAAAAAAAATTCTATTTATGGTATGTATTATAAATTATTTATAAATTCTAATTTTTGACAAAAACGCAAAGAATCGTTGAATTATCAGTTTGGTATGTTGTTCTCTCTGCACAAATTTGATCAGATTGAAGATGCAGCCTAATGCTGCGTTATCTAACGCAACTGAAGACGTACTGACTTAATATTACTGCGTGATATGATGCATTTCATCTCTCTTAAACTGGAGAGTAATTGCCTAATTAATTTTCTTAAAGCTGCTCCATCTCTTTTTGTTTGTGTATTTGGTACATTCAAACATCAGATAGAATTAAAAAAAATATATATAATTTAATGGTCTGCTTTTCATGAGTACTTTTCTAAATAGTCCATTTAAGCTGGTCTGTTGCACAGCTGATTTCTGGATGTTGCAGCCCTACAATCAGAATAGAAGAATGTACAATTTTGAGACTCGTGTGGCAGATTTGCACTTCGTTTCTGTGAAGATGGGTTTGAGACTTAAAAAAATAAAGTTTAAACTTTAAATTAAAATAAGAGACTTTAAAAAAAAAAAAAGGTTGAAAGCCAACCGAAGGCAGCGAGGGTATATACGTCTTTTCGCTGCTTTTGCCCTAAAACTTTAGGCAGACACTAAAGGGAGGGAAAGCTAAAAGCAAAAATTGGTGTGAGTGAGAGAGCATATAGCAGCTGGAGATTGAAATCTCATAGAAATATATAAACGCAAACGAATCAAAGAAAAAGAGCAAACAATGGGAAGAGAAAGAGAGCCACAGAAGCCGCAGCAACAGCAAGTCCCCTTCACCGTCGAGCAGCTCGTTCTGTCAATCCCTACAATCCTGATATCCTCCCAGATCTCGAAAATTACGTCAATGAACAGGTTGTCACTCTCTTATCGCTGTTCTTGATCAATCAGATGCTTTTCAATTCATAAATTCCGGACTGTGTTTAATAATCGATGGATCCCGTTTTGGGGATCAGAATAGCATGTAAATTCGAAATTCAGTTTAAGTGTATGTTTTTGGGCAATAAAGTTGGGTTTTTTTTTTAATGTTTATTTTTGGGGAATCCGTTGTTTAAGTTACTGTAACACAGGTGCATGTATGGTATGAAAACATGAACTTTATCTATTTCATATTAATGGTTGCAATGAAGATTTCATTAGGCACGCATAGCAACTGCTATAGGTGAAGATATAACTTTTTCAGATTATAATTTAAATAATTGGTGTTTAATAATGTATTCTGTGGTAATTTGAATTGTAAAATGAACAATTTAGTAAATAAACAATGTAATTTCACAAATACAAATTGAAGAATGAAATAAAATCCAAATTCTGTAGTATCTGATAATTGAAGAGGTTCGTAGTCACTTGTATTTAGCAGCTTCTGGGCTCCGATAATGTTTCAGTTGTAATTACAGTATGTCAGCTTCTTAAAAGTTTCCAAGATTGACTGTATCTTCCGTATCAGGTTTCCTCACAAACATACAGCTTGGATACAAATCTGTGCCTTCTTCGCCTCTATCAGGTACTTTAGCATTGAACTGTGCTAATTTCACCATGTGGTAATTTGTGTTATTGGCCCATAAACTTCTAATCAGGCATAAATCTGTAGTTGGCTTGATAGGGGATAGCAGTGACATTGTTTTTCTTGTTACAGTTTGAGCCAGAGCGGATGAGCACTCAAATTGTTGCTCGGATTTTGGTTAAGGTCTGGTTAATCTTACTTAAAACGTCTTTAAATACTCCTGCAGCTAATATTCATGTGTTTCTTATTTGTTTTTCTTAACTACCTTTCTACCAGGCACTGATGGCAATGCCAGCTCCAGATTTTAGCCTTTGCCTGTTTTTGATCCCCGAACGAGTGGTATAGCTGCTATGATTGTTTTTATTCTTGGCACATTCTTATGCACTCTCCTCATGCATCTATATACAAGGGAGTAGTACTTTAGTTTATTCAGTAGATATGGGTATATGCAAATATACATGTGTATGGTTGTTTGGGGGCTGGCTGTGGATGTATTTTTTATCCTACTATAATCTCTATCCAATTTTTTGAGTTATTTTTGAATTTAAAGCATTCTCTTCATAACTATTGTTAGAATAACTTAGGGTCTTTCTTTGTCTGTCAGCAAATGGAGGAACAGTTCAAGACCTTGATTGTTCTCTCCCATTATTTGGAGGTATGTATTTGCTGTAAAAGTTGAATCATTTATGCAAGGAGAGAATTATATATGACTACTTCATCTGCAGACAGGAAGGTTCCGCCAATTCTGGGACGAAGCAGCCAAGAGTCGCCACATAGTTGAAACTGTGCCTGGTAAAAATAAACTGTGGTAGCTACTTTTCTCATCAGATGCTGATTTTTGGTTATACTGTCTGTTTTAATTCATGCATTAACTCCAGGATTAACATTTATATATGATTATGTTAAAAATGAGTTACAAACATTGAAGTTGGAATGGCTAGGTTTGAACAGCTCTAAAATTTAGTTTAATAGTTAGACTTGGGGCTTAATCATATTTAGAATGCTATGCAACACAAAATAGTAATTGTGTGCAGATTAATTTCAAGTTTTCAGGGTCCAGGTAAGCATGGACAGGCTACTTAATTTTGTCCTTAGAATTAATGTGTTCTGAATGCTCATGCTTTTGTTGCCAAGCTGGTAATATTCGGATGCTATGATCAATATTGACCCTGTTTTGTTTTGTATGTATATCTATATATTATATGTGCTGTCGGCTGTGGCTTACAAAAGGACCAAATGCAGGTTTTGAGCAAGCAATCCAAGCATACGCACTTCATCTGCTCTCCTTGACTTATCAAAAGGTTCCACGCTCTGTGCTGGCTGAGGTATGCTTCAACTTTATTCCTGTGCTATATGTGCTGTGTTGGTTCTTATCTGTTCTGTATGGAGTTAGGGGTATAAACTGAAATGTTCTCCTTTAGACACTTGCAGTGTCCCAGAACCTGCATGCATTTTTGCCATTACTTATTTTATGCAAGGAAAACTTCATTCTCTTACTTGGATATGTGACAGGCTATAAATATTGAAGGTCTATCCTTGGACAAATTCCTGGAACAGCAAGAGGCCAACTATGGTTGGACTATAGAGAAGGGGCATGGCCGGGGCCAACTAATTGTCCTACCCCGCAATGAGTTTAACCATCCCGAGCTGAAGAAAAACACTGCTGATAGCATACCATTAGAGCACATCACCCGAATCTTCCCTATCCTTGGCTAAACCATTTCTGGAAACTAGGGATTTTTGAATTTGTTGTTACTGCTACTATTGGTTCTAAGTTTTGATGCCTCCTCTAATTCTGATTGTCTTGTTTTTATTCAAGAGCTAGTCCAAACACAGAATAGTAGAGTCGAGAAACATGATTCAATTCTTTACTCCTGAATTATATGCAACATGGAAAAACAGTCTTGATATAAAGGCAACTAGTCAACCACTCAAATTTATGTTGCAATATGTGTTGGTCTAGTTTATAATCAAAACCCTATTTCTAGTGTTTGTAATATTCTAGTTGAAAAAAAGAAGCAGAGTTTGCCATACTGCCAAATGGGAATGCTGAATGTGACGGAGGTGTTGTGTTCTTGCGTGAAAGAAAGATATTAAACTTTACGACATAATAATTATGCCTCTTTACATATTAAGATAAAATATCAAATATTTTGTTTCCTTTTCACATGAAAGTAAAAATAAATAAAATAATACGTGAAAAAAGTAGCCGATAACTTCATAAATGAGGACGATATTTATTCTAGCGGCAAACGGCCGAGGTTGAATTGTTCGGTAAATCTCATATACATCTTTCCAAGGATGATAATAGTTCTCTTTACCAAAGTGGTATTTATTAAGCGCATCGGTTACACTGATTGAATAAGAAAATAAACAATTACATGGGCAGAAGTGACAATGTACAAGATTAGCAAAACAAATAAAACCCTATTATTATTGTCCGCAATATGCCAAACATGCTAGTTTCTCGGTAAGCCATTGGCTTTCATAACCTGTAAGGCTTAATATTGACTTGCTAGGAGACTTCCAGAAATGATGTTATTGCTCCCCCTAGCTGTAAACCAGAAAATCGAAGCTTTGGAACTTGGACGGTTAAAGGCAATATCAGTCCTATAATGGGTAGGTCGTTCCTCCAAACAGTTAATATCGTTGGGATCACACTTGACCACAGATAAACACGAAGGGAAATAAAGAATCAATGACCTGAAATACTTCTAAAAGCGGAGCTCCCAAAAGAGCAGAGAATATATTTACAAGATTAATACCTACAAAGTGCATTAACTAGTAGAGGAATGAGAAAAGCAAGAGCTCCAAAAAGAATGTTTTTTTTTTTTTTTTCCTTCTCTGTTGGCTATTTACTCTTTGTACTTTGGTATCAGGTTCTGCCGAGGTTTCCACAATGGCATCAATGCTGTGCATTAGGCTTGAGGCCAGGAGGATTTCGCCTGGATGCACTGTGCAAAGGATTGTCAACACATTTTTTCTCCAAATGGTCCTTTACCATCTCTCCCTGGTCTTGATAACCTTAGCAACCTCTCTCTCTCTATATATCAATAAATCAGCATCTATCGAGCAGGTTCTGTCAATTGACGAAGAAATATATGTTTAACTTAGGGTGAAAAATGAGCTGAATTTCAGTGGCAGAGTGTCTCTCCACAGTTTACCCACTGCACGAAACTATCCGAGTACTCCTCAAGGACATTAGAATTCTGTGAATTACCATAGGATAACTCTGTCTCTGTCAGATGCCTTCCCTGCACAACATTAAATGAAGGTCAAATTAGCATGTCAAATTGCTAGGTTGGATTTTTTTTCTCTCTTTTCTTTTTTCCCCAGAAACTCAGGAATGCATCGCTCAAATGTTCAGTTCTACATTTTCACCATTTTTTCCTTGCAAACATAGAGAACGATGAAACAAAGACCAAACAGTGCCGACTATCCCAAGTAAGCTTTTTCTGGACTGTGTAACTGTTAAATCTTCAATTATTCAGTTAACATACTCCGAGAATTTATCTTTATTTCCCAAACTGCAACAGCATATATAAATCCATTGTAAATGGTTCTTGTACTAAAACTATTAGAACCATTGAACAAGTTGAGGCAAGACATTCATGCTCACCAAATTGTTCAAACCGGTCCATGTGTTGCCAGAGCATATCCACTGACAGGTTAGCTAAGAAAGATTTGCGTCAATAGTTCACTTCCATTAATAGTCCTAGTTATGTTATGCTAACCGCCAATAAAACTAGCATCTTTCATTGTTTTCTATTATTCTCCTTACTTTTCATTAATACAAACTCCACCATGCCTTTTTCTATGAAGTCTGAACTCTAAGTCAATTATCAGAATTATCCTGGTGTGACATTTTCCCCTTCTTAAGACAAAATGCTTGCTCAATCTGGATATTGGTTAGTTGATAAAGAACAGCATTAGAATTGCAGCCTGACAGTTAGAAGGTGCTGACCTTCATGCTGGATCCATATTCACTAGTGGATAGGGCAGTTTCACTCATTATCCCATTAACAACATTCTCAGATGATTGCCCAGCAACTGGAGAGCTCATAAGCACAGATGACCTGAGAAAGGACAAAAGCTGATGAGGGAGAGTGAAACATCCTTTCAAATTGACAGAGCAAAAAAAAATCCTCATATGACAAATCCAAGATTCTTGCTTCTTCTAGCATTCAGATTCACCTGATGGGCCAAATTGTGATAAGACACAGGTTCATACCTGTAACTTATGCATAGACCATAATGAAGAAAGAAAAAGAAAACAAACACCCCAAAAGCAAAGGGAAAATGATTTTAGAGAAAGACACAAACTTCATCCATTCTTCCAGAGAACCACTCCATTTTTAAACAGACCTTCCTATAAATGTACTGCAAGAACTATTGTGCTCAGGCATCCACAAAATTTTGAAAGCACAACTATTGCTTGAAAATCAATAGAAAATACCTCTCGAATGGCTCTTCTTCCCATGAATTTCCAGAGAAAGACAGCCAGTCCAAGTCAAAAAAATTTGAGCAATTAAATGTGTCCTCGGAGAAGTAAATATGATCAATTCCAAGATATCTATCTCTCTCCACATCCCCAAAAAGCTGTCTGCGAGGCATTGAGGGAGTATACCTATATAAAATATAAAACATAATGAGCAAAATCATGTGGGAAATTTAGCATCAAAGTACTTGTAATGAAGTGCTAGATGCACAATCATGACACAAGTAAAGGTCAATCCCGGTGATAGGACACTAACCAAGTAACCATGTCCAACAAAGTCTCATAATAAATTCCATGTTGCCAAAAAATGAATAGACAAGGAACAGTTTTATATTTCTGATTGATGATACCAATTTACCATGTACAAGTGAGCTAAGAAATTCAATGACATGCAAGTTTACAGACATGAGTTGATTTTATTACTGAAGAAAGAAGGGAAAAAACTTGGAGAATTTGCTTAGTAAATAAATGAGTAATATGTCAAAGTCATTAAAACTATCAACCTTGTTGAATATCATCCAAAACACTTTTGGAAATCTCTGAAGCAGAAGGCCCGTAAAAGAAGCAGAACATATATACCTAAACCAACAATGAAGAGTTTTCTTACTCTTAAATATCCGATAATTTCATCCCAACAAAATACACTAAAATGTAATGAAAATTGTGCATTTCAATAATATCTGAAGACCTTCCCTGCCAATGATCTCCAAAAATCTCTTGTACATACTTACTAACCCGTCTTACTCCAAATATACCAAAGAGGCAGGTATAACAATAAAAATGATGAGAATAAGAAAATTCCCTTGTAATACATAGTCCCCTCTGTCCCAGGTCAAATGTCACTTTTTAGAGAAAAAATCTATCCCACTTAAAATGTCACTTTATAAAATCAACATAGGATATATTACATTTATTCCAATTTCACCCTCTTATAAGTATCAACAAGACATTAATATCTTCATTAACTTTTATCTTATTTGCACATTTTTCTCCACTATATTTATCTTCAATTAAATGGGTATTATAATATTTGGAAATTAATTTTTGATAAAATTGAGAAAAACCAGTGATTAGCTTAATATGTATGAAAGAAAAAAAAAATTGACAATTGATCTGGAACAGAGGGAATAACAATCAAAAGAATTAAGATTCTTAGGTATTCTGTTAAATGCCACAATGCCTCATCCCTATAGACAAGTACGTCTGTGAGCAACTTGATGCTTCTGCCAACCACAAAAAAAAAAAAATGTAAACACTAGAACCTTTTACTTTGCAACAGAGGAGATTCCACCATTTTTGTAACCTAATGGCACTCCATGGCGAGTATATGGAGACATAACTATGAAAAGATATTACATAAGACAAGAACTAGATGGAATGATGTTATACAAGAAAAAATAAAAAAAAGTGAAGCAAGCACACCTTGAATATGCTATGTCACTTTCACAAGTTGATATCTCGGGAGATGACTCCATAAGAACATTGTTTTCTGCTTCCCATCGATCTGGCAAAGCTGAATTGGAAAATTTCTTCTGCTTCACATTTGTGGCCGACATTGGTGAGTCCCTTCCACGAAGTATGTTTCCATCTGACATGGACCTTTTGAAAAATGACCTGATGCAATGAAATTTCCCGTTATAAGATATCCTGCATCTATAAATGTATTCATATATTGTACTTGCAATACAGAAAAGAAAATCATTACAATATGAAAACACGCCTGCTTCATTCTTATGGAAGGGAAAATGACAAAGAAACAACATCGGAGTTCAGAAAAACATATACAATAATATATCAATATATCTCTGATCTTTTATCAACTCAAGTGAACATAATAACTGCAAGTTATTAAACACAAGTCAGACTAATGTACTCTACTTGATTGTAGAAAATGTTGAGCATTCAAACACAAATGCATTGCAGAACGAAATAACGGTAAATTTCCTAGAAACAATCCATCAATAAAAGGAAAGACATTTTATGTTTTTCATTCCCTAAGAGTCATTTATAAATCAAGGTTTTGTTCAACAAGTACCTAGCATCATCATCCACATTTGTTTGCCCATTCCTCTCCATACTGTAATGCTGATCTGAACTCAATTCCCAGAGTGCAGGTTTACCTGGTTGTGGCAGGAAGTGCCCCAAGAATCTGTTGAAATTGTCATTAAAAAAGGTATTTAGAAAACATGCCATACATATACAGAATATTGTAGCAGTTTGCCGCAGAATTGTATGTGGACTAGACGAAGAAATACATTATCTCTACTATATAAATGCCCATTACTGTTGTCCTCATAACATAATTTCTTTACACGCGCGCGACAAACATATATATATGAAAGATGACCTACATTCCTTCCTTCAATTAAATGCCATACACTATACATACAAGAACCCCCAAACTAATGAAGTACGTCAAAGTCGAAATCTTTTAAATTAAAACCAATGAGCCGCTTATGAGCTCAAACATAGCCCTTGTTCTTATCCCAACTAAAGGAAGACTCAACAAAACTTACACATTAATTGCATCTTGTTTTTCTGCATCCATGTATGCATTGCTGTAGTACCGTTGAAGAGTTCTTAAAAACTCTTGAGACTGGGTTGCTGCTTTCCACTGACCCCTTCTTTCAGAGAATATCTATACCATCAAGAGTTCAAAATTTTACAAATAGAGTCAAACCAGTATAAGCATCAAGTAAGAAGTTTAAAATAAATGGATACCAAATAGGATACTGAACCAAACACCACTATTTTAAGTTTACAACAAATTGCAAAGGCATTAGTGATCAACTTTCCTCTCTCTCTCTCTCTCTCTCTCTCTCTGTGTGTGTGTGTACACACACATACACACACAACAGTCTAACTATCGGGTTTCTCCATATCATTAGTGACAAAACATGTCAAACATCCATTTTCCACAAGTCAATTCACTGCTTTAAGAAATTTGAAGACATAATACTTTTGAAATTTAAGGTATCCTATACCGACCACCATATTGGACACTACTAAAGAAGGCCTGTGAGGTCAAGGATGAAAGCAATTCGATATAGGCATAAGATGAGTCTAACAGAATGCTAAAAATACTAATATTGTAGCCTGTTTAGAAACATTTTTATTGAGGAAAATGATAAATATAGCGAGCCCCAACTGGATTGGCATTAAGGGTTACTTTATTTGAGTTGAGTATTTCAGAATCACCTTATTATGTGCAGCTGACCCACCATACTGATGTGCTAGTGTGTCACCCATTCTTTCATAAAATCCCATCAGTTCATCAGCCAAGGGTGAATTGAGGTCTATCTTTGGTGTATCTATAACTCCTAAAGCATGAAGTTGGTGTCCCAGCGCAGCCAGACCATATGAATACTGTGCAACATTTGTGCGGTCAAGACAATCTATGCAATTGGTCCTGAGAACACCCTTTTGGAATGTTGGATGCTTGGCAGAACGATTTCCATTAGCAACACCATTGCCTCCACTAAGTTTCCGCTCTATTTCGTTGGAATCCTCATCATTATCGTTGCATGTGTTCTCAAGAGATAGGTTTCCATTCCCAGCATTCCTGCATGATGCTCATATGCCAAAAATGCCACCATTAGGACATGCTAACACCATAGTAAGAAACAGGATCAAAATTAATAATGTAATCTCATCATAAAATAATCATACTATTCAACTGTCTATATAATCTGCCATGCTCTCACTAGTCAATAGTCACTAGCTAATCTAAGCATTCAAATATGGCAATTCTAATGTCCTGGGATATTTAAAATGAAAAATACAACTATGTGTATCCACAGTGAAAGAAGAAATTTGAGAAACTGAGCACGCATGCCAACACAAAAACAATCAGTCAAGGCAACACATGTCTAGCAAAATGATACGTAGCCTGGCATCTAAGAAGGAAAAAAATCCGATTTCTACGCTGTCACAGTTCTACCATGAACATTAAACTAATAGACGTCAAAGATATACTTAAGAATTGAGATTATAGGACCAAATCAATATTGAAAAAGCACCAGATAATGAGAAAGAATTATTTTTCATGAAAGAATTATTTTTCATGACAAGATACAGCATAAATTATCCACCAAGAAAGTGTGAGCACAAACACAAAATGATAGACACCCATACAGAGTAGAGAAAGAAAAAATTTCTGCAATATCATGAGCAGCCTTGCCTTGAAAAACTCTGCACTCGTAACTCTTACATGAACGGTATAATGTAAATTAAATGAATATAAGCAAATGAAACTTGAAATCCAGGATTTAAGATTTTTAAATGATTTGACAGTATTAATCCACGAAATCTTACATTGGTGAGCAAGGAGCAAGAAAAGAGAATATGATATTACATATTATTGTTAGTGGTGCATGCATCCATATTATACTGGTTCTTACTGCCGACTTCAGGTAAAGAGACAAAATATCATGGATAAAAAAGGGAAGTTACATAAATGTGATCAACCAACTTACTCAAAGGTTGGCCAACTAACACACCCTTCAGGCATCAATGCTGGTGTTACTTGACAGTAAAAAAATCCTGTCAGCGTCAAAGCATATGCAGCCACTTTGCCCAGAAGTAACAGAACGTTTGTTGCTTTGCTGAGAAACAATAAAAAAAGAAACAGGTGTTTTGCCATAAATCAGCTTTTTGAAATGTTAATCTAGGTCCATGAACTTTTGCAATATAGATATTAATCAGCATAAAGGAAACATACCTTCGAGTATGTTTGTGAAGATCCCAATGAAGGAACCTTAATCTGTTCTCCTCAGACAAATCTTTATTAATATAATCAATAGCGTTAGCAAACTCTGCACGAAGAATTGATTCTCGAGGCTTCTTCTCTTGTGTCTATAACAAGAAAATAATAACATCAAACAAAGATGAGTAAAGAAAAAAAAACTAGGAAAAAGAGCTGATATTAACAGAATGAGGACACCAAGTTTTTTTCATAATAACATCATTGTCCAAAAATCTTTTATTGTTCAGCACCAGGACAAGAAGTTTGCTGCAGCAACAGAGACAACTAAGAGAATTGAATAAATGGACTGCAGAACTGCATAGGAAATTACCTTAATCAGGTTCAAAATAATGATAGGATTTCCATATCTCTTGGCAAGATTTTCAAAATGTAGTCTGGTTGCTTCATAATTTTGGTCCTTCTTTGACACTGAGAAAGACAAGAAGCCGCGTAAAATAAAAATAACAATAATAATAAAAAAAAGAATGCACTACCTGAATCCCACAAGTGCAACAACATACATATAATATCTGGTTTGATATTCAAACGTGAGGTTTCCTGTGACCAAAATAGTGGGATGGAACCACGATTTTGGACAACAGAACTTATTTGGATAGGAAACCCTTCAGGAACTTCCTCAAATACAATCTGCTCTGTCTCAACATCATTAGCTACTCTGCCCTTCTCATTTACACCACGTTTCAAATACCTAAATTGAGAAACATGCATAAAGTCGTCAAATGGCTTTCATACTTGACTAAGAGACTATAATCAGTAAATTCTATCTTATAATTAAAGATGTCCGACATTATCGTTCATTCAGGAAAAGCTACAACACAATCCACTGGGATTATCAGTAAAATTGACGAGGGTTTAGAATGCTCTCAATAGCAATGCAAACAGTATACCAAAGCCAATGCCATTTTAAGCAACTAGCCATCCGTTCTGATTAGAATAACAAGAACCAGAACAAAGTAATTACTTGGACAGGAAAAAGAAAAAGGTTTTGATTGCACCATATGCAGTCAAAAACCACTGCAGAAAATTTACTAAATAACTACACTTCACTTTAACCTAGTAAATCCAATACTAATCTGAAAGTCATCACAAGTTATCTACTGGCCAACACGTTTAAGGTTCTCTCCCTCCCTCCTTGCTCCTTTCTCCCTCTCTCTCTCTCTACAACATGAGAAATAGTATAAATACATGTCCAATTGACTAATGCTTCATGTTTATGCCTTTATTTTCAGGGGACAAATCTTGGTAGAGATTAGGTTACAGGAAGGAATGCTTTAATTGTGATCTCTAAGAACCTATATTGCCTAGAATACATCCTGCTACGGAGTGGTATATTGGTATTTAATAGAGTAACTTCACATTCATAATTCATTATATGTCTTCATAAGATTGAATTATACTAATTGATCCAATTTCAAGGTTAAGTTGCACAACATTTTGTGTTCTTTATCAGTCAGAACTAGCAATCGGAATAATTTCTACCGTAAAATTTTTCAAGCTCTGGACAATTATTAAGTTAGCAAGCCGGCTGGTTCATCAGCCGAAACATTCATTGAACATACAAATAAAAATTCTATTCTTTGACAGAATAGATATCCAGCCCTATTTTGAACAGACTGATTCCTGCATTAAGCACAAACTACATTGGAAGGAAAAGCAAAATCTGCTCCCCTACCTGGTACCCGCATAATGGCGTGAACGTCTAGCAATGAGGGTGAGTTTGAAATCCCGTCCAGATACAGGAAGTGTCACCTGCATTCACAGAAAGAAGCCATAAGCTTAAAACCAAAATATGCAGCTAGTCAAAGCACCAAAAAATCATTTGCACATATGAGAGCAGAACTCAAGAAGGAGCAAACAAATATACTTTATCATGTCATTACCAGTAATTTTCAGTTTAATAAAAATGACTAACAGTATCTGTAATTAGTTGCATTCAATGCACAAACAACTTATGTTGAGACCAAAAATATCTGAAAACATCCAGTAATTAGTTCTCTAATTATGAATGAACACTGAAATTCCATCCTTATTTCTGGTCGGCAGGTTTAGTTTTATATGTAATAAAAACAGAAAACCTTCAAATTTCTCATTGCCAAACAGAAGAGCCATATTTAAATTAAAAAAAAAGGGGGGAGAGAGAGAGAATAGTTGCATGGGAAGAGAAAAAAAAAAAGTATATGTAATTTCAGGTTAAATTTGGATCAGGCAAAATCACAGCAATTTGACTTAGCCAGGGACAAGAAATTGCCAGATAAACGATTTTGAAACAACTAGGCAACCAAAAATGGCTCACATATCTCAAAGCCACCCATTGCTCACCTGTTTAAAGAAGCCATACACTAGAGCAACTGTCCACAAAGTATTTTGAAGGTGGTTTCGTACTCCACGGGTCAAGAATTCATTCCATACGAACATCGTCTCATAGACAACTTGGCCTGTTTCTTTGTTGCACAAGTTCTTTTGAAGACTACGCATAACATGGTAAGAATAGCTAAAAAAGAAGTCCTTCGTGAGGTCCACCGTGCAAAGAAGCTTTTTGTATCTAGATCATCAAATTCAATTAAAAAAAAATCAAAAACACATCCAAAAGGGAAAAGAAAATACAGAAACACTTGGAAGGACCATAAAAAGTCATAGAACTACTAGAAATATTCACTGCCAAACATCTAATTAGCCATTATCCACAAAACACTTATAAAAGAACAATAAGCAAAAGCATTTAGTTTCTCTTCATAAATAGTGGAATTCCAACAGCATAACTAAAGAGAAAAGACGGGACCAGTTGAAAGCAAATCCAAGCAATCAATTTAATAAATAAACACTGCAAATTTGGGGCCAGATATTGTTCACCTGATTGTATGTTGATTAAAGTATCATGTTAGAACTTGTAATTAAAAAAAAAAAAAAAAAGAATCTTATTATTGGAAAAGACCTAACAAATTAATTGGGTGTTCCATAATGAAGATTAAGAAGGGTAGAAAACTGAATCACACAATAAAAAACTGTTCAACACAAAACAATGACTAGAACATTTCTGAGGATGATTTCCAATCTTTCCGAACATACAACAGATGAAATACACTTGCATGCACAGTGGACTAAAGACCTGTTCTCATTCTTTGAATCAGGGAATTTGGACTGAACAGCAGAATTTGGAAGAGGTATCATCTCACTCTTGGTGACTGCATAAACATTGTGACCACAGATTGTGCCAATCTGTCTTCTTTTTGTTATAAGCAGCATATAGTATGGCCCCAAAAATTTGATGAAGCCTAAAACAGAAAACCACAATGCTTATGGTGACTGCCAGGGTCATCTCAAATAACTGTTTTTTAAATCTTTGAAAAAGAAAAGGAAAAAATTAAAAAGAGGAACAAACCAAAATCCGCCTACCAACAATTCCATAACAAGTTGTGACAAACTTTAGCCCACCAGTGGCCTTATTTCCTTCATGTATTCGTCTTAACAGATCAGAACACTGACTTTCTGTATAGGTGGCAGAATCTTCACGAATATTTAGCTCAGAAGGGTCCAGTCGGTCAATCTTTAGAACTCTCCAATACGTCCTGCTCTTATCTCTTCCTATCATGTAAAATTTCTGAAGCATAAAGTATTGACAAGAAGCATACCGAATAAGTGAAGTATCCAAATATCAATGGTAAGCCACTTACAAAAGCAGATCAAAGCACCCTATCTAACCTAAAAAGAAAATTTGTAGTCTAAACAGCATAACTTCTGAAGCATTCCAAAAGCAGATGATGTATAATCCTTTTCACAATAAGTGTCATTAAAAAATATGGTAAACTTGCATATATAACAATAATCAATTCATTGCATCCTCTACAGCATTTAACATTCTCGCTGACCACCTAATGTTTCTGAATTTGATACGACAATAAGATGGATCCTGATTCACCATACTAAACAGATAGAACATGAAGGCAATAAACTCATCGTAGCCAATAAACACGGGGCACTAAACTCTAATCCAAGAAAGCTACCAAAGCACGGTAAGAGTCAATTTGAACAAGAAGCAAAATCCACTTAAAATTGAAACGATTAAAAAAAGACTACAAAATAAATCAAAGTGATCTCAATAAGATCAAAGAGAATGAATACCGATCGAGTCTCGTAGAGCCTGAATTTCTGCATATAAACCTGCTCAGAACGGGGCTGCTCATCGTGAATTGTGTCTGGAGAGCTAGAGGGACCCCCATTCTCTATCGATGCCATCCCCCTTATCTCTCTCTAACAAAAACCACATAAGATATTTTCGTCCCTTTTCTTATTCTCGAGTTCAATTAGATCTCTCCCCGAGCCCCAGGCTCAGGGAATTTATCACAAGGGCATGCAAAAAAGAACAAAAAGAAAAAATTATAGAAGAAAAAGAGGCAACAGAATTATCCTTCAAAACACACACAATTGCATCCTTTGCATATAATGGAGCTAGGCTGCTTCAAATACAACATTCTCCACCTCCTCTATTTCAGCTCCTTCCTTTCTTCCATTCATAACCAAACAAACAGACCTCAAATTCTCTGATCTTGAAATCGAATCAATCACAGCGAAACCACTGAGATCGAATGACAAAAGATTCAACGATAAAAACTGAGCAATTTTGAGTATTTTAACATAAAGATTGAAAGAGAGAAGGAAGAAGAATATGGAGCTAAGAGAGAATCACAGAAATGGAAAGGGAAGATGAAGGAGAATAAGAGAAGAGAAATTTTTTTAGGAGGATTCGAGATTTTTTTTTTTTTTTGGGTTCTTTTAATTATATTTTGAGTTCAATTTTTCATCTCTTTTTCTTCAAAGGCGCATCTAATTATTGATGATGTTATTGTTGTTGTGTGTTTTTTTAGCTTTGCTTTGTGTTGTTTGTTGTTTCAAGATATAAAGAAATTAATTAAATTGGAATAAATAAATAAATAAAAAGAAAAGAGAGAGAAGCTCAGATCTATAGAAGAAACGAAAGCCACATCTTCGGCGACCGCTCCATCCATCCGCACATTACCTTATGTCATAAACTATGAAATTAATTTTATTTTCTTTTTTTATGAAAAAGAAAAAAGTTTAATAACTTTAAAGACTAATTTTGTACTGTTGCTTCATTAAATACAAATGAAATCTTTTTTCTCCAGGCATAATGTATTAGAAAAATTCTGAAATTTTAGAAATTAAATTACTATCTACTGTGTGTGAAATATTGCTCCCCATCTCTTTGCAAGTATCTTTATCAAACAGCCAGATCATAGACGAAATTCTATACCATTAAATTATAAATTTTAACTTTTTAAGTTTAATTAACATCATTGATACGTTGTTTACACGACTCCAACAAGAGTGTATAAAATTTAATAAAGAGAAATTTTGATCTGATCGGTTCGATTTATTATCGATTTAATCTATTCTATTTTGGTTTTTTGTGAAGGAAAAAAAATGATATAACCGAACTAACTAAATTTTTGATAAAATAATGTCATTTTAATATACAAAGGCACAAACAAAAATAATTGAGTGATCAAAGTATTGCGCGGTTGGTTTGATCCATTAAATTTTTATTTCAGTCGGTTCAATTTATTTGATGATAATTTTCAATTTGTTTAGTTTGATAAGTTTCTAAATTGAATAAACTAAATGCTTCTTATGCACTATTATTGAGAATTAATCCGGTGCATGTATATATTTAGCGTGCGCGTATATATATTGATTGCAAAAAAATAATTTTTTATTTTTTTTATCCGTATGCATTGCATCATATATTGACAGCGTAGTATATTATTCATACGGTTATTTATCGTTTAAAATATGAAAAAAAATATAAAAAGTAAATAAATATATAAAAAAAAATTGTTTTTTAAATTTTCATTATACATTATCTACTTCTGCAGTATTATCAACGTTTAAACATAAAATATAATTCTATTACATATAATATGATTCAGACTAAAGAACTCGTGCTAATTAAACTTATTTTATATCCCAACTCACAATAGGTACTAAAAATTACTTTGTTTTTATTCAAAAATATTATTTGCTATTATTTATTTATTTTGTCACTTTCAGCTCCTACTTTTATTTTTTTACTGAGCTCTCACATTTTTCCCTTAAGTGGTGATATTATTATTATTATGTACATTGAAGTTATATACATATATATATATATAATAATATAAAAGACATGTTGTATAGGGAAAAGAATGACAAATTACGGTGACAAACCGATGGATTTAGTCTTATTTGAACGCAGTTTTTTTTTTTTAATGACAAATTTGTTTGATATTGTAATGGGAGCTCAACATATTGCGGCGCATCAAAAATAAATAAAAAATGTACGAAATTGGACCATGATATCATTATCTAGAATTCTCTATTTCAAATCATTTTCACTATTCCTGATTTTTAATATTTTCTTTCAATTGCAACTTTTCTTTGATCAGTTGTTTGTTGAATAAAATTGACATAATGTCCATTAAATTCTAATTTGTCAGCCATATTAATTTTCAAATAAAATTGACGGTCATTAGTTTTTGGTATTAATCATATATATATATAAAAAAGGTATCCATAGACTTTATTTAACTTGTAATCTATAGTAATGGGAACTAGTTCGAAGTTTGTTATAACAACCAAAAGGAAAGAATTATGGGAAAAAAAAAGGAAAAAGAAAAAAGTTGAAAATTGTGTTTTTCAATAGGACAAAGCAAGTGTGAATAAAAGGTTTAATTAGGTAGGAGAATAATTAGGTATATTGGATTCCTGAGCTAAGATATTTATCCATTGAAGTCATTTGTAATTCTGTAATGAATTTGTAGTAGCAGATTTTTTCACAAATCTAAAACAAATATTAGATAAAGAACAAAATAGACTTACAATCACTAATGATAAAGCCAAAACTTTGAAAAATTACACAATTAGAAATTAAAACATGGTAAACTAATTGTATAACATTTCTCATTCAACGTAAATATAAAACTAATCATTTTTATAGATTATATTTATACATGCATATTTTTAATAAAAAATAATATTATAAAATTTAATCATTCACAACTTGAATTATTTATGACTAAACTAATTTATAATTGTTTTTTAATAACTATTCATTTAAAAAATTACAATCTAATTTATTTATAATTTTAATCTATTTATTAATTCGTTTATGGTTCAACCGGTTCAAATTGAGACATGATGGCCGACAATGATTAAAATATTTGCCTAATCTTCACATTTATTGCTGGGATTGTACAACATCTCTTCACTGTTTTTGGTCAAATACTCAAATTAGTCTAGTTCGTCTTCTTTTTATTAATTATTTATTTATTTTTGTATGGCCGTCTCTCTAGGTTTGATGGTATATATATTAGTGTTTTTTTTTTTTTTGTACAAAGTTGTAAGTAATTTCATGTGAACTTTGAAATAGGTCTCATGTGATGAAAAGCTGTGCCCATGACAAAGACCAAACAAAATAATGAACATATCGAGCAAATTGGCATCACATGCATGGATATGGACATTCCACACTCATCTCTAAAATCAAACACAAACTACTCTATTGCGTATACATACCATTTAATTTATTACGTCAAACCACAATTCTCAATTGTATATTTTGAATCGAATGGTCAAAATTTGTTCCCTAAACTTTAATACGAGTTTCGCTCCAAACACTATTGTATATAACATATTTGGCAAAAATAAATTTTCCAACATATATATAGTCATATGAATTTTTTCTAATAATTCACTTAAATTAGGGGTGAGAAAAAAAAAACTGAAATTTAGGTTAACCAAAAAATCAATTTGAAATCGAACTAATTTTTAGATTAACCAAACCAAAAATTTAAGTTTATAGTTTTTATTTTAAAAAATTGACGGTTTAATTGCGATGTTATCTTATTTTTCCTACTTTTTTAGCAAAATGAAAAGACGACTAAAATGATGCTGTACTGTAGCGTAGTCTGGTAGTGAAGTTAAGGAATCTCTGTAATTAAAAGAAAATGAATGCTTTGGTTAGCTATAATTGGAGTTAGCTGGGTGATGTGGGAGTGGGACCACTGGGACCATAACACAACGTGGCGTTGGCGCTGGGGAATCCTGTTCTGTGCCTGTGCGTGCATTAGCATATACCATCCGGAATGGGAAAGCCGCAACTATATACCATATGCAATCCTCAATTATTAGGCCTTCAATAATGGTGCCTTTTCTTTTAAAAGGGAAAATAAGATATCATATTTATAATATTTAATTTGTTGATATAAAAATTTAATTAATTTAAATTCATTCCAATTTAAATATCTCGTTAAAATAAAAAAATTATCATATCTTTTCAATTTCTTGAGATATATTAATAATATTTAACACAGACGTAACTATCTTAGTTAAATTTGACTAAAGAAAAAATAAATATACTTCTATAAATTCAACTTTTTTAAAGTTGATTATACTAAAATATTTAAATTATGTTTTGAAATATTTTAATTTTACTAAAAAATAAAATTTAATTAAAATATTTATATATAAAATTTTAATGTATATTTTTTATTCTATTGAATCAAATTTTCTTACTATTACGTTACCGGCATTAATGCTAAAGGCACTTACTTGCTTTATTATTATTTCCTTTGATCGCACTGGCGAATTCTTCTTTGACTAGTATTATATTTATTATCACGGATCCTCGTTGAACATGTGCCATTTTCAAATGATAAGAGTCAACTTAATGGAAATGTGACGCTGAAATTACATTAATTTCTTCATCACCACTATTTAGTTGTTATTTTCTTTTCTTTTAGGCCTTTATGGATCCACATATCTCAAAAATGGTTTTTCTTTTTTTTTAAGGGTTTTCTTCTGCATTTATTTGTAGAGTTATGAGTAGAAACGTGCAAACTGTCGGTTTGGTCCAAAATCAAACTAGATTGAAAAAATTGTACATATTAAAAAATTAGATACAACAAAAGTCAAGTGTAGAATCGAACTGAATTGATAAAGTATGATTCAATCCATTATTGGACTTTAATCATGTATAAGTCCATAAATTATATTAAGACTGTTTTCCGCAAAATGCAACAATTTAAATTAGAAAAAATAAAATAATTCATCAAATTTTATCTCTAACAAATACATTTGAACCAACAAGATTATACTGTTCAGGATTTGGTTTGATTTTGCACAATCATAGTTATATGCCCGTAATGGATTGTATCTATCTGGTATGGATACCTATAAGGGCAATGTCGTATGGCTAAGAGTAGAACAGCCGGAGATTTTATTTCCCAAAATTAACAAAGAAATCTGTTTATAATTGGTTCCATATCCCATACTTTGTTAGTTTTAATAGAAAAAAATTGGTTCAGTTCAAATTATTTGAAAACTTGAATTATATAAGATAACCATTTGTTCATGATTGACCCTATTGGATGTTTCTTCATTATTAGAGCTTTGTCAATTATTCCTCCAACTAATTAGAGTGACCTAAATATTTATTTATACAAATCTTAATTTACACTAATTAAATAGTCTATAGCAGTCACAAATTGAAATTCTGATACATCATATCGAATATAAAATTACATATTTGAAAATTTAAGTAAACCGAGCGATATAAACATATATTTATGAAGATTTACAAATCGTAATTTTCAAACACATATTCTATTAGCTGTTTTTGTGGAAGAAAAGATCTTCTAATTTGTAAGATCCCATACCGGATGCTGGCAATTGATTCCATAGAGCAACAGCAATTTGCTGGTGCATTCTTTGTGTTGGATGGAAAGAATCCCACCAAATGTGTTGATTGGCCTCATCACATAATTGGCATCCCGGGACATTATTTTGGGTGTCTCCACAGTTGTAAATGCTACCATATGGTCCACTTCCACAACAGCCATTCACTCCATCTTTGAAACCTAAATAGTGGAATTAAATAGCTTTGTAATTTAGTACATTTATAGCTAATTGGATGGTTTTTTTTTTATTATTTCTATAAACAAAATGCATAAATTTTCATGATACATACCATATTTGGATGGATTATTAATGACGTGGTTGGACCAATTATATAAATTAGGGCTAGTGAACTTGAAGCCTTTTAATTGATGTACAGTATTTGTGAGGATAGCATTAAAAGCAGCATTATGCGCCAATGCTAGGGAAGAAGCTCCCTCAAAGCAGCCACCACTGGCATTGGGGTTTGATGCTCTCATGGCTGGCAGGCAACCCAGAGGCGACAGGCTAACAATTGCTAACTTTCTAGCTCCCTTATCGTACAAATCCTGAAATAATCATCAATTCAAACTTTCTTATAATTTGAAAATTTTCCCAAGATGTACGAGGAAATTTTTTATATAAAGATAAAAATATCTTTTACTTATGATGTATTTGAAATAGAATGATTTTGTACATTTATTTTTTTAACAATTTTAGATCCTAAGCTATTTGAAATGGAGATATTTTGCCGTATGTTTTTCAAAATAGATCAATTTTTGCTTTTTGAATCTATTAAAATTGATATATGATACATAATATTTTAAAAAATGATACGTGATATTATATAATTAATTGTTGTATAAAATAAAGGTAAAATCAACTAATTTTAAATTATTTGAGGGCAAAATTTATAAAAAGAAAATAAAAATTCCAGATGTGAAAATCACATTTGTCCCCATTATAAATCATATTCGAAGTAATCAAGTAAAAGATCCTTACCAAGATTGCATTGGTTAAATTTCCTGCAACCATATGAGCAAACATTTGTGGATCATACTTCTCTTGCAGTTCTGGATTGCTCAAATAACTTTCCATATAATCATTGCTCCCTATGCTAATGAAATAAACAGCTTCTTCAATGATTCTCTTAGATCGTCCTTCCCCGAGTTTATTTGTTAACGATTTCTTCGCTTCTTCGAAATTCTTCAATTGTGCCCACAGATCTATTGCCTGATTCATTATAACACCGATTTGATATAACAAAGTTAAAAAAAAAAAACCAGATTTCATACCCATCAAATGTAATACGGTGCCATGTTACTTCGAGCATTTTTTTTAATTATCAAGTCATCTGAAAACATACATACATATATATATATATATATATATATATATATATATATATTAATGCACTAGAAAAATAATATTTGAATTCATATTGCTATGCTATTTTAATTTATTTAGCTTTTTTTAAAAAAAAATAAAAACCAAAATTTATCATTTTTTTTGCAATTCTCACGCTACATTATTGTCTAAGGTAGTATCTTGTCGTAAAACATTCTGTTTTGGGCCAATCCAATTAATTTTGGACCAAATTAACGAATAACAAAAAGTTTGAGGCCAATCTGAATACTTCCTCCGAATTTTAACGAGATACTCACGATCCTTGTACCCTGCGCTGCCTCCGGGAGAACAACAGCACTGCCGGAGGCAAAATTGGCACCGTGGGTGAAATCCGCAGAGGGTTGTAAATATGGAGGATTAAAGGCAGCCTTGCATATTCAGCTGTTTGAATTAACTGTCAAATATCAGTAAATCGAACTTTAAATTTTTCAAAAATTAGACAAATTATATAAATGTATAGTATACCGATAAAATCGACGAGTATGCGGCCATTGGAGAAGCGGCCGGTAGGTCGGTGAGAGAAGGCATTCTGGCCATAAGGCTTTAAACTTGCTCTATTTAGAGGATTGATGTAATTATTGTTGCCAGCGTCGACGGAGGAGTCGCCGAAGATGAAAAAGGCAGTACTACTGTGATCGGCGGAAGCATTCGAATTGAGTGTAAATAGAAATAAAAGAAAGATGAAAAGAAGCGCCATTTCAAATTGCAGATAATTGAATTTTTGTGGGCGTCGTGTATTTGCTATTTATAGGTATTGACATTGACTTTTAGCAACGAGTCACCTTTGGCTGCTCTTCCAATTGGATGCTCCATTATTTGTTTGTTTATTTATTTATTTGACAATGACCAAATATAATACATTCCATCAAAAACATATGCCAAAAATATCAAATAAATATTTTTTCCACTTTAATACAGGAAATAGAAAAATTTTGATTTTATAAAAAATCAATGATTGGCTATTTTTTTTTCTTAATTTCAAGTATAATATTTAAATTTTTATAAGATTAAAATTAAATTTATTATTTTATTAAATTTAATGGTGCTTAATAAATAAATACAGACATATAATTTTTTTTTAAATTTCTAAAAAAATATTTAAAATAAGATAAAATAAAATAAAAAAATAACTATGTAAAATGAAACTAATGGAATAATAATTAATTTTTCTTTTTGACTTGGCCTTGTTTCTAGGCATTTTTTTTTTGGATCTCCAAGTGGCATGGCCGGTGTAAAATGCCAAGATACCAAATTTAGGTCAATGATTTTTTTCATTTGGACTTTATAAAAATTCAAATTCATAAATGAATGAAACAATAATAAGGACTAAGGGGAAATTTTGCTATTCAACCATTTGATAAAATTCATAAGAAATTTGACTTTTTTATGCAAATATACTTATAAAATATAGTTGTCTGGAATAACGTACTTATTACCTTTTATATAACAAGGTCAAAAAATAGTATAAAATGTGCCACTTCAGACAATTGAGGGATAAATTTTATTCTAGAAACAAAATTTAAGAGTATATTTAGACCAAAAATAAATATGAGCTATTTGAATTTCAAATAATTTGACTGGATAATTATCTCTTAACCCATCTAAAGATTAATTATTTTGAGATTTTATGGCCGGCACACATTTTATATGCGGTATTAATCGATGAATCAATGTAAATCAAAATAAAATAAATGGCTTGATTTAACAATAAATAATACTCTATCCAGTAAACTTTGTCACCGTGGTATTGATATTTTTAGCTCATTTTTGTGACTTTAAGAATAAAAAAATCTATAAAAATTTTTCGAGAATAAAATCATGAATATTTTAGAGGCAACAATCACATTTTTTATTAAAAAAATCACATCCTTTTGCTTTTGTGACGAAATCAAATTATAGATGCATCCCATTAATCCATATTTTATTAATCCAGTTGGGACCGCCCACGCAATTTTATATGGATTAAGTATAAATAAAGAATGTTTTATGGATGCCCTGAAAATTGCAATTTGTCGTTGTTGCTCGCCATATACTTTAGAATGATATTTACTATTATTTTTTACATATGAACCTACGGAATTAGGATTTGAACTTCAAATCAGGATTATAGACAAGACCATCACTATCAAGCTGATATTTATTACTATAATTTTTTTTTTAATTATTGCCAATGCCTGCAATTATCTTTTTTTGGACAACTTTATACATGTAATTACCGGCAATTTATATTGCTTCATAATATTCTGAAATAATTACTTAAGTTTCATAATTTTTTTTTTCTTTTCTTGGGTAAATATAAACAAAGTGGTAATATTTCAGTGATTAATATTATAAAATTTATTTCAGATATTAATACCGTTAATGTTGTATATTTTTTCTTGTTGGAAAAAAAAAAGGTCTCAAAAGCATCATCATGCGACCTCTCCACTTGTTATTAATGGAAGTGAATAATAAATTATGCTATAACGTGTTTTAATTATATTATATACTAATTAGTTGGGTAAAATAACACAATAATAATAAAAAAGGGAAACAAATCAAACACCACCTTATTAAATGCTAATGACATGATTGTCCTCAACATTTCCTTTGTTACTGGAATTGGTAACCAGAATCAGGTGCATCAACGACATCAGCAATGGTGAGCTTCTCATTGTTGAAGAAGAGATCTTGTAGGGTGTTTGGTCCCACAAGGAATGAATCTCCATTCCATAGAGTATTAGCAAATTGTTCATGAATCCTATCCGTTGGATGGAAAGAATCCCACCAAACGGAATCATCTCCATTTTCGCATAACTGGAATTCTGTCTCCTTCTTGTTCCCTCCGCAGCTGAATATACCCCCATACGGTCCACTTCCGCAGCAAGCATTCACTCCATCTTTGAATCCTGGGAGAGAAAATCATTCGAAACGATGCGTAAACTTATCGTGTGCGATGCTTGTGGGCTTGGACCTAAATAAGCCCACAATAAAAATCCAAATTTCCTAAATTTAAATCCTTGATCCTCAGTAAGAATCATTATCGGTGTGCAAAGCCTACTCCCTTCAAAATTTCATCTCTCATCATTTATTACTATCATCCCCATGCTAGATCGAGCAAAAAAAAAAAAGTTAAATGCATAAATTATTATAAAATTGAATTGATTTTTTCGGTTAATCAATTTGATAGGTTTGATTATAATTTTTATATTTTTGATTACGTTTTCGGTTTTTAGATACCCGTTAACTATTAGTTCAAGATTAACCGATATATATATATATATAATTTTTATTTTTATATCTTAAAATTTTTCCTTTTTTTATTTTTGATTTTTGATTACGGTTTCGATTTTTAAATACTTGTTAACCGTTAGTTTATGATTAACCGATTCATATATATATATATTATTTTTATACCTTATATAAATTTATATTATGTCATTTTCTTTAATTATATAGTAATATATATATATATATATTTTTTATCATATAACTTTTTATTTTTTTATATTTTTTATAGTAATATAGCAGTGATCAATTAACTTTTATATATATTTTTATCATATATTGATATTTATATTTTACTTATTAGCATTTAATTAAATTTTTTTTTATATTTTAAAGTTTATATTTTAACATTTAATATTATTCAAAATTTTATATGATTTAGAATCAAATATGTTAATTTTCAATAAATATCAAATCTATTTTAAAATATTAGTTATTAATTTGTTGATTATAAATTTTAGCTGCTAAATTATATTTATTTTATGATTTTTTGAATTACTTTATATATTTGAAATTGAATTGAATTTTATATAATTTTTTTATAATTTTATGTTATAAATTTTAATAATTAATCGAAAAATATTAATTAATCAAATTGAAAAATTGAAACCGATAAACTATTAACCGAATGTAATGAATTGATTAATAATTAGTAATTTTAAAAAATTGATATTAATGGGTTTTTTAATTTTTTGCTTGTAATACTCACTTTCAAAACAATTTTTCTTACTTCTTAAACATTTAAAACCCAATTATTTGGATTCAAACCCATTGGACCAAGGATAATTCCACTTACTTTTGTTTGTGATATGTGATTTTTTAATATTCGAAATTCATTAGTTCGCCTATTTTTTGTTTGTGATACGTGATTATTTAATATTTGAAATTCATTAGTTCGACTAGCTTAAATTTATATAAAAAAGAATCAAACATTGCCTTTCAAATATCTAAATATGTTTTAAATTTAAATTTTGAATATGAAATATCCGATTAAGGATGAAAGTATTATGTCATTCCATCTCATCTCTAGCATATTTAACATCTAGCATTACGTCGGTCATTTAGGATCCTGCTATTATGCATACTAATTAGTTATAATGGAACAGTATTGGCCTTTAACATATGAAAAACGTACCATATTCGGAGGGCTTACGAATTCTGTGACTGAGCCATTCATAAAAGTCGGAGTTGCAATATTTGAAGCCTTTCAACAAATGCTCAAGGCTTGTAAGGACAGCTCTGAGTGCATTATTATGTGCCAATGCCAGAGAAGAAGCTGCCTCAAAGCAACCATCACCGGTGGGATTCAATGCCCTCATGATTGGAAGGCAACCCAAAGGACAAAGGCTTAAAAATGCAAATTTTCTGGCTCCCTTCTCATACAAGGCCTGAATTTTACAAAATAAATAGAGGTTAATTATCAAGTTAATTTTCCAGTTTTCTTAATGACATAGACTGATTAGTACTCACTCCTTTTTTTTTTTATTTGTAACTTTTGTTATTTTTACAAGAATTAAAAAATATTAATTAGACCCAAATTTAGTATAAATTGCGTAATTTTAATTACATTATCAAATTTAATTGATTCTAAATAAATTAATATTTATTAAAAATAAAATTTAAATTTTTTCTCAAAAGTGACACATAAAAAAAAAACGGAGAGAGTTATTAATTACCTGAATTGAATTGGTTAAATTCCCAATTACCATCCCAACATACACTTCCGGGATGTATTTTTCTTGCTGTTTTGGATTTCCCAAATAACCTCCTAGATAATCATTGCTTCCTATGCTTATGAAATAGACTGCTTCTTCTATGATTTCTTTGGTTTTTTTTGCTCCTAGCTTTTCTGTTAATGATTTCTCCACCTCCTGGAAATTCTTGAGTTGTGTCGGAAGATCAATTACCTAACCAGACCAGATATATAGAATCAATCCAAATATGTATTTGATTTAGTGATTTCACGCTGGTTATTCAAAATAGACCTTACTTTTGCTCCTAAATTATTTAAAATATGACGATTTTACTTGTATTACATACAATAATCTACCACGTAATGGTACATGTCGTCTCCTAAATGTTACATCATTTTCCAAATACTAGTAGAGCAAAATTATGACATTTCAATACTTTAAAATCAAAATTCAATTAAAGAAAATGGACGTGAACAAAATTGCAAATAATTTAAAATAAAAAATTACAAAAAAATATAAAAATAAAATTGCTCTATTTCAATTAAAATAAATCATATTTGTGACTTTGATTTGAGTTGATTTTTGAATTATATAGGCCTGAGGTGAAGTCCTCACCATACCCTGATTGGTCTCAGGGAGAATTCCACCTCCACCAGAGGCAAAGTTAGCACCATTTGTATAATCAGCAGAAGGTTGTAAAAATGGAGGAATTAATGGCAACTTTGCATATTCAGCTGTATAAATCAACTCTCAAGAATCAGTCCAAGCGAACACAATTAAAACAGCAGCAATGCAAGAAATCATTAAGGAATTGAACATTCATACAAATGTAATCAATGATGACACGGCCGTCGGAGAATCGGCCGGTGGGTGAAGCAAAGAAGCCATTCCGGCCATAAGGCTTTAGATCTGCTCGATTCTCAGGGATAGTATTGATGTAATTATTGTTCCCCACATCAACAGTTGAGTCTCCAAAGATGAATAAAGCACTAGACTTAGTAGCAGAAGCCTTTAAACTTACAAAAGAAAGAAATATTACAAAGATAGAGAAGAAGTAAAGCAAATTAGACATTAGCATTTTTGCTGCAGATAATTAGTTCTTCTGTTCTTGATCTTGGTTGCTTATATATCTAAGCTGATAATCGAGTTTATCAACCAGAATTCACAGGGCGTTGAATCCAATGAAATGGGTGCACAAAGAGTCCATGACATATGCATAGTACATAAATAAATAAATTTTGGAACCTGCCAACATCAATTGTAGGATAAACAAACTTCGGAATGATCACCTTAACTCTTGTCTTCTTCTGCCTCAAATTATAAAATCTGCAGTTGACAAAGTTGCCGAATTTTTTTATCCTTTTTCAGGTACTAAACTTCCATATAAAAACAATTTCTACAGTTTTTATTTGATAATTTAATTTTATTATTAACTTCATATACGTAAGTAATGTGTACATGTGGAAATGTGTAACGGGTCATGCAAGTAATTCGATGCACGTAATCGGCTATAAGAGAAAAAAATTATTCTATACCGATTAATCGGTGTATTTATATGGATACCAAACTAATTTGCTTACGAGTGATTTAAAATTTTAACTTTTAAATTTCATAATAAGGTATAAATAACATTACGCTGCAATAATTAAATTAATATTAGTATAATTAAATTTTAGGAATGAGAGTTAAATTTACTTCTAAATTATTAAAAATGATGCATATTTGCCACTTAATAATGTTTTGAGTCAAATTTATTTATAAAATATTGAAAATGATATATATTTGTTTCTTAAATATGTCTTTAGCTAAAATTATTTATGTTGTTACATAATTTGTTCAACTTTTCCACTGAAATGGAACTGTAGTTAAGCTAACAATAAACATATGGTAGATTGATTAAAGTAACTAAACTTGTCACATGTATATTTCAAGTTGATAACTTATTTTAACTTTTAAAAAATATTAAAATTTCTTAATATTAGATAGTATTTATTTGCTTTTCTATACTTTGTTTATTTTGACAAGTTCAACATTATAAATTTTAACTATTTTTTTTAAGAGTTAAAAAATAGTGTCATTTTATAGTGTACATATTTTCATATAATAATTTGTAATTTTTTATCAGTTTTGAATTAAACTTTTGAAAAGTGGTTCAATAATTTTTTGTAAATAATAAATGAACTGAAATTTTTTGTTGAAAGTCAAATTATTTTAATTATTATCCACTATTTTCATAAAAGAAAAAGTAAGTAATTACATTTTAATAACTATATTAATTTTATATATTTTGTATATTCTAAAATTTTATTTTTACCTTACATATCCTCTTTTTATATCATCAATAAAAGTTTAATTTGCATAAAAAAAACCTCAATATTGGTTTATTATGAACATATGTCCAAATTGAACAATGCACAGCCCTTGAGTTGTAGTTTAAGGCTCGACATATGCAGAACTTTTTGCATTTGTAAAGTTTTTTCAGTCGAGTCTTTTGCACTCTTATACCTAAATTGCCGTTTGTATTTTTGTAAAGTACTAACTATGTTTGATATATAGATGGCATTTGTTCCACTTAACTCTTAAGCCACATAGAACCATAATAATTACTCTTATCCCCTTCGGAAAATCAAGATTTTACATGGAAACTCCACATATGTGAGAGTTACACCAGGAGGAATGTGTAAAAAAGCAAAAACGATGCGTTTCGCAATTCTATTTCAGGTGGCACGTAAAAGTCTACTTGAAATCGGGAAAAACGGATTTTATTCGGTGCTATCAATATACGTGAAGGTTTCCGTGTTCTTTTTTCCTTTACCGTATGAAAACCAATAGATTCATCATCTGCATTCTGGCGGTGCCACCTGATAGGAGAAATCCTCGAAGGGAGGCAGAGTGTGCTCTATGCACAGGCTATTGTTTTGCCTCGCAAAATCCTCACCAGCTTCTTCCCATCCTCTCTCTGCTCAATCCAAACCCTAATAATCGGAAATTACTCAAATTCTGACAATCAAAATAATTAAAAGCTTTGCAGTTTAAGTACGGGAACCCTATTTATATATCAGCATCGATTTCTTCCAGAACTTTATCAATGACGTCGTCAAAGCGATATTACAAGGACAAAATCGCTCGTCGGAAGTAAGTTACAAGTTTGGAGGTAATTTCTTCTGCCAAGTTTCTCTTCGTAGTTTTAACACTGGAATTTTTCGCAGAGAGGAGAAAGCGGAGGAACCAGAAACACCTAAATATAGGGACCGTGCTAAGGAGAGAAGAGAAGATCAAAATCCCGATTATGAGCCCACTGAATTGGGGTCTTTTCATGCGGTTGCTCCTCCTGGTGCTGTTGATCTCCGGTCAGCTGACGCGAACAAGATTTCCATTGAGAAGAGCAAGTACCTTGGAGGTATGTGTTTTCTTCACCAAATACTGTGGCCATGAATTGTTACGTTTATTTTTTGCTCGTATTTTTTCTGCCTGTGGTGCTAAGTGGAGAACGTGTTCAGGTGATGTTGAGCACACGCATTTAGTGAAGGGATTGGATTATGCTTTGCTTAATAAAGTTAGAAGTGAGATTGATAAGAAGCCAGATGCTGGAGACGATGCTGATGGAAAATCCAGGTAATTGAATATGTTTTAAACTTCCACAACTTCTTGTGGCTTTTTTTCATGAAAGTAGTAATAAGTCTTTGTAAGTCTAGTGAAGGGAATAAAACATAACAGTCCGTGCATTTTCTGATTTTATCTGTTGCCGCAGTTTTAACCCTTTACCTTTCTGTATCTTAGTTTAGTCTCTTTAGTTGGTAAGCTTGATTTGTATATGTATAATATATATTCTTCATTGGCATTAACATACAGTGTTTTTGATGGGTAGGACATCCAAGGAAGACCAGCAATTGTCATTCCGCACTGCAACTGCAAAGGTGAGCCAATTTCTTTGTTTATAAATGGAGCTATGGAATATATTCTTGTTTATTTTAGTTAATGTTAAGTTAATTTTCTCTCTTTGCCCAATAATTTTTATATACGATCTGATTTCAATGTTCCAGTCTGTGTATAAATGCATTGTGAAGCCTCAAGCTATTATGAAGACAAATGAGATGTTTCTTCCCGGTCGAATGGCATTTATTTTTAACATGGTAAGTGTTTGTGTGCAATTCTGAATATGCATTAGCGTAATTGTGATATGCAGTGGTGGAATTATCGTTATTACTGTTCCTCCCATTCTATATATACAGTAGCGAACATGCATGTTTCAATTGTCTTTTTGGTTTGTCCAAATTCAAGATCAAAAGGAACAGTTGATGTTAGATTTTACTAAATGAAACTTAAGCAAATATGGACTGAATCTGCATGTGTCAAATATGTGAGTTCACTGTTCACTGTGTTGATATTGTAGTGCTTGTATTCGTTGTGCTTATTTGATTTATGAACACGTCTAAACTCCTTAATATCTGATCTGTATTTTAATTTTTGTTCCTTTCTTGGGTGCATTAGGAGGGTGCATATTCTCATGACATCCCAACCACATTGCAGAGGAGTAAAGCTGACTGTCCAGTTCCCGAGGTTTGTTTATTGTTTATCTGTTGCCTCAGCATTTTTGAGTAAATAGCAGAGAGCATATCTGAGTTTTATATTTTTTTGCAGGAAATGGTTACTGTTAGTGTTGATGGGTCTGTGCTGGATCGAATTGCTAAAATTATGTCATATCTTCGCCTTGGATCTTCTGGGAAGGTTCTCAAGAAGAAAAAGAAGGAGAAAGATGCAAAAGGTAGCTGCTGTATTTCACTTTCTTTGTTTGCTGGATTTATTTTTGAAAGAAACATCATGTTTTCATTAATTCTTTCTTTGTTTTAATTGTTTTAAACTGCCATCCTAGAATATACAATCTTGCTTTAATTCTACTAGCCATGCAACATATTAGATTTTGCCTCTTCGATATTACAAGTTGTTTCAATTTATGTTTGAAACAACAGTAAATAGAAGAAACACCACACTTGATGTACTTGCTGATCGTATGTAAGACAAGTAACTAACAGGTGAAGTTGCAGAGTTTCTGACCTCGCTGGATTCTGTGTTTCTGATTCTGATTAGCAGAGTGTTTGAGCAATATTGTTTTGCATTATGGTTTCAGATATAGGACGGAAATGGGTCAGGATCTCTATTGATATCAGATTGGCTGTTCCTTATGCGTGTTCAACTTCTTATATCCATTCATTTGCATGCCATGGTTTTTAGTTTTACTTCTCATCTTTATTGTATCTCATAGGAAAATTTTCGGCACTTGGCAATCAATACAATGAAGAGGATAAGTATTCAAAATCTAATGTTGAAACCTTAAATAATAAAATGGAAAGAGAGATTCTGCCACCTCCACCACCACCACCACCACTTCCCAAAAAAATGCAATCTGATTCTCGAGAGAAGCAGGGTCCGGCTGTCGCTAGAGAAGAAGATAATGACATTTTTGTGGGAGATGGCGTTGACTATGAAGTCCCTGGCAAAGACATAAGCCAAAGTCCTATCTCAGAGGACATGGAAGAGTCTCCTCGAAACAAGGAAAGACCTTCTTATTTCAGTGAACCTGTTTATGGCCCAGTTCCTCCATCTGGACCTTCTCAGGAATGGCAAGATCTTGTAAGTGGATAGTCTTGAGAAGTTTTAATTAGTCTCAAATAGACAAGAATATGTAATTTTAGTGACATTTTGGAAATGGTATAGTTTGCCTTTTTGCTGCCTAGTCTTGCAGTCTGTTGTGCCTATTATAATGCATCATTTTTGCTTTCTTGTCAGAATGGATATGATGCATTGCAAGCGCAAGCATTGGCTGGTGGATACCAGGGAGAGTGGCAGGATTATCAATATGCTGAGCAACTGGCATATCCGGAACAGTATCTCCAGCAGGCATATGACATGCAAGCAGCTTCAAACATTGGACAGGACCCACGATTCATGACTCAAGAAGAGAAGGATCGGGGTTTAGGATCGGTGTTCAAGCGAGATGATCAGAGGCTTCAACAATTGAGGGAGAAGGATGCCAGAGAAAAGGATCCAAATTTTATCTCTGAGAGTTATTCTGAATGTTACCCTGGGTATCAAGAGTATAATCGTGAGATTGTTGACAGTGATGATGAAGATGACTTGTCAAAAATGGACATGGGCGGACGGGTAAGTGATCAAACTTTAAATAAAAAGTTAACCATCATTACTTTTTCCAGTAAGGAAGTAATTCACATCTCTTGTACTTCTAACCTTCTATATGCTACAATAAGTTTCATCTGGGGGATATTTTGAAGTTGCGACTTCCTTCCTGGTTCCTTATGATGCAAAAGAAGATCTTGAAGTTTATCAGCATCTATCTGAGGGATTTCATGATTTTGGCGCTAATTCATGTAGTTGAAACTCTCTTAACAGGCAAAAGGTCGTCTTCATCAATGGGACTTTGAGACAGAGGAGGAATGGGCAAAATACAATGAGCAGAAGGAAGCAATGCCAAAAGCTGCATTCCAGTTTGGTGTGAAGATGCAAGATGGTAGGAAGACACGGAAACAAAACAAGGACCAGAAGCTGAATAATGAGTTGCACCAGATTAATAAAATACTCGCAAGAAAGAAAATGGAAAAGGAGAATGCTGATGGTGGCCATTTTGATGATGAGATGCAACTTACTAAAAAGCCACGAATATGATGATGTCCGGAATCTGAACTTCAACAAATTTTGCTTGCACTGTTTTCACCATCTTCTCAACTTTGTAACATGAATGTGACAACAATGCAATAGCGTCCCCTGAGTTTTTGTTAAATGATATTATTGTTTACTCCCTTCATTCTATAGAGAGTCATTTTTATAGGTTTTTTCTTCTATCTAAATTTTCATTGTATAAAATTAAGAAATTATTAGTTAGCCTTTGAATTGTGTGCATTTCCATCATCTTTCACTACAAGTTTGCGAAATTTTGTGGAATAAATGATGCTTTATACGTTGCTTTTCATCTGTCATTTTTTTATCCTTTTACCACAAGTGTATGTTTTAAATATTAAGAGAATTTATAATTGTTACATTTTTTTTTTCAACTCAGTCTTGTTTTGATATTCTATATATTAATATTATTTTTGTTATTTTTTTCTATTTTAATTAATAAAATGATAATATAGTTGGTTACAATTTTTTTTCCGTAAGATTGAAACGTTATAATAATTACATTAATCTATGTGAAAAAATTAAAATGACACTTGAAGTAAAAAAAATAATTACTAATAGAAATTGACGTACACTGGTTAACCACTTTGTATTTTATTTCAATTCATTAATATCAATTTTTTTAAAATTAAAGTTTAAATTTAGTCCATTAATTATTGGTTAACTATTGAAAAAATAAAAATATCTAATTATTTTATATTTTATAAAAAAAACATGCATTCATAAATATACTATAAATTCTAAAAATTTTAGAAATAAAAATACAAGTTATTAAAATTTAATGCCAATACAATAAAAAAATTACATTTATACTGTAACGTTCCCAGATTCGCCGCTAGTGAATATTGTCCGCTTTGCCACTTGTTTGCTTTGGAGACCATGCCGACGCTAAGTGACTCACGATTTTGCTTTTGAGGTACCCCAAAACGCATCAACTAGGGAGATGTATCCACATCCTTATAAGGCATGCTTCGTTCTCCACTCCAACCGATGTGGGATCTCACAATTAACCCCCCTTAGGGCCTAGCGTCCTCGCTGGCACATCGATCCGGCACCGGCTCTGATTTCGATTCTAACGTCCCCAAATTCGCCGCTAGTGAATATTGTCCGCTTTGCTACCTGTCACGCCACATGTCTACTTTGGAGACCATATCGACGCTAGGTGACTCACGATTTTGCTTTTGGGATACCCCAAACGCATTCGCCGCTAGTGAATATTATCCGCTTTGCCACTTGTCACGCCACATGTCTATACATGGGCATAAACATAAATGTACACATGGATGATTGATACATAATATTAGTGTCAGTGTATAAACATATGGCGTAACAGGTGGCAAAGCGGATAATATTCACTAGCGACGAATCCGGGGACGTTACATATACTCTACACCACAATAAAAAGATAATTCAATATTCATATACCATTTATATAGTGGATAATTTTTTGTTATAAAAATGTAAAAAGTATCCTTATGGACTAATATGTGCCAAAATATAGAGTTCTCATAATGGTCCCACTACATACTTCCTATGGTCAATGGTCCTCCCACGCATGATAATGTTTTATACACATTACAATTATCTATATGTTTACTGAATTTCTCACAAAACTATCATATGAAGCATAATCTAATTTAAGTTTTGGAGACCTAAATCGGAAAAAATCTAGTCTAAACTTTTTGATCATTTTTTTTTGGTAATATTAGGCCATCTACTGCTGAATCCGTTGCCAATGAAGCCCTTGATGGTTTTTGGAAGATATTAATTGGTGCCTCAGCGGGGATCGAACCCATGATTATAAGGTTAAAGGCCATTTCTTTTACAATTAACTGTTGTACCGTAGTTAGCCAAACATTAAATTTAAATTCAAATCCATTAAATACAACTTTTTAAAAATTAAAAGTTTATCTCCATGTTCAATCAGACCGTTTTATCTCATAAACCAATTTAGACTCAATTTAATTACCGCTTTGATGAATTTTTGGCTTTTCTAGACTTAATTAATAATTGGTTTCATATTTTTGTGGTTGAATGATTTTGATATTTAACTTTTTTTCCTATGCAAGCGTGCCAAATTTAGGGTGCCATTCGGTGCACTGCACGCTATTGTTGACTCTTAATCGGAAGGTATGCACGCACATGCCGCATCAGATCTCTAAGACTTGAGTTAATTTTGTAATTTTCCAATTAACTTTTTTTTTTTTTAAATTTATGAGGTATTGCATCCTAATAATTTTGTGAAACTCTTGAAATTAACTTTTTAATTAAATTGTAAGGCTTTTTGGCAACTAATTAAATTTTCATAGTTAAAAAAGTTTATAACTTTAATAAATTCATCTAGGATTATACATAGTTCTTGAATTTTTTTTAATTCAACTGGAACCCAATTAACATTGAATTTTTTTATTAGAACTAAACTAAATTGTACACATATGGTCATATGACGCTGCCCCAAAGCTCAGGAGCTTTCTTTGGAGAATCATGGCCAATAGCTTGGGACGTTCAAGTAATCTAGCAAGGAGAGGCATGAAAGTGAACATATGCGAGATGTGTGGCCAAGATGTGGAGACCCTGTAGCATTCATTCTTCTTTTGTGAAGTTTCAAGAGCAATCTGGTTTGCTAGTGCAATTTGTTTCAAACCTTAGTTACAACGTTTTCCCTTGATTCAGATTTGGTGGTGCAATATCTGTAAGAATCTTGTGCTCTCATATGATAGTTTAAAGACTCATTTAGCCTATGTGCTTTGAGGTATTTGGGGATGTAGGAGCAATTCCTTGAAAGCTGTCAGAAGAGTTCCTCTTAACCTCTACCGAAAACTCCGATTTCTTGGAGCCCACCTATTTTCCCCTATGTGAAGGTAAATTGTGATGCAAACTTTAACAAGGCCAAAAAAAAAATTGCTTTTGGGCTTTTATATGCACCGACGAAAATTCGAGAATGCTGGATATGAAGTGTGGACCTTTGCCTGCATCGATAGTGGATCCTTGGCCCTTCGTCAAGCCGTCTTGTTTGCACATGAAGCAAAGGATTTCTCATCTGGTTTTCGAGTTTGATTCCTTGTCTTTGATCCAAACCACTGACAGAGCTATTGAACTGATGCCGTTAGAAAATCATGGCCATTGTTGACGAGACTTTTCTTGTTGGCTAATGCTTTTGTTTATGTTTCGTTATATTTTGTCAAAAGAGCTGCCAATAGAGCTACTGACTTTTTGGGCAAGTGGTGTGAACAAGGGAACGATCAAACATTCAAATATATATTAATAACTAAAAGTATAAACCAATCCCTAAAATTTGGCAAAAAATATAATTTAGACCCTAAAATTTAATTTGATATAATATCACTCTTAATATTTCAAAATTGAAGCAATTTATTTTCCAAAAATAACGACTGACACTTAAAAATTTGATACGTATCACTCAAGTATTGGACATGTATAATTTTAGGGGATAAATTGCTCCGATTTTTAAATTTTAAGAGTGACATTATATTAAATGAAATTTAAAGTTTAAATTGCACTTTTTGCTAAATTTTAGTAGGCAATTTGCATCTTTAGTCTATATTAAATTTGGGCCAAAAGTGCAAATTGCCTACAAATTTTAGCAAAAAGTGTAATTCAACCCCTAAATTTTAATTTAATGCAATATCATCCGTAATATTTCAAAATTTAAGCAATTTAATCTCCTAAAATGACAGTTTAATCAGTTTGATCATTATTTGTGTGTTAACCGTTGATGTGGCGATATGGATAATAAGTGACACTATAGGATTTGATATATAGGATATGACGTGACTAAAAATGAACACGTCAATAGACATGTGTCCCTCATACACATGTTCCTTTTTAGCCATGTCATATCGTACATGTCAAATTCTAAAATGCCGCGTATCATCATATTGTCACATTAGCGGTCAATATACAAATAATGGTCAAACTGATGAAACTATTTTTTTAGAGGTCAAATTACCTCAATTTTAAAATAAGATAACATTACACCAAATTAAATTTCAAGAGTTGAATTGCACTTTTTTAAAATTTTAAGGGACGATTTGCAATTTTAGCCTTAATTTTACTATATAAACTAGGAGTGGGAAAATTTGTAGATAATATTATTTACAACTTCTATTATAGGCTCATAATATAACTTAATTTTATAATTATTGTACTTTAATAAATTAATAATTATATTTATATTAATCAACCAAATATTGTTTAACAATTTTCTTATGTTTAATTAATTAATAAATGCGTAAAATAAAAAAAATTAAATATACTAGCTTACCAAATCTTACTAATTATTAATTAAGAATACAGTTAATTGAAATTTGTAAATTAACCTTTCTAACTAATTATTATTCAAGTAGATGAATTGAGTTTTATAATAAAAAAAGATGACTGATTGTGTTAGAACAGTTGATTAAATGAAAAATCAAAATTAAGAATTTATATAATTTGATTGATTAGTAATTATTTAACAAAAATTGAATCGTGAATTGCGCAAATGATTTTAGCTTAATATTATGTGTATGCACTAGAAAATAATACAACTTTTTAAAGAGCATAATTTTATATGACTATAATGTAAATCCATTAACTAACATCTCGAATTATTTTGACTTTATTACTTATTATTGTTACAATTACACAACAGCAGCAATAATATTATTATTTTCAATTATTATTATTATTGTTCAATTATTGCTACAATTATTATTGTAGAATTATTATTATTATTATTGTTGAAAAAAATAAATTGCCAATAATTATTCAGGAGACAAATGAGGTTGGAAAGACTAATTTAATTACCTTACATATTATTTTTTGAGATGGAGAATCGTACTTTTATCAAAAAGAAAAAAAAAAAGATGGAGATTTGTAATTCTTTATCTATGAATGTATTTTTTTATAGAATTTTTATTTAGTTTTTAATGATAGTGTTATGATTATTAATTTTGCTAGATATTTCTTTCAAAAAATTGAATTATTTGAAACACTGAATTATTTTTATTCTATTATTTATGATAATTTTTGTATCGATTTATCTCGAATTTTTAAAATAATACCCTACATAAAATTCTTGTATATAATTACAAGGCATCAACTTAGAAATCTTTAGACTTTTAAAACAAAAATGAAAAATTTTCAATACCCGAATTGCATCGGGTCGGACATCCTTAACTTCATCCACCGAAATGATAATTCCTAAAGGGATCTTTTCATTTCTACCTATATTTCTACTATCAATTTTAAATATACCACTTTTGCTAAAGACAAAAAACTTTGTCTATGACAAATTTTTCTTTTACTCCTTATTCTTTTATCCTTGTTGTCTTCTAAGATCATTTCTAATATTTATTAAGGCAATTCTTATTTTTACAATTAATTTTTCTTTTCTATGCATTTCTTGTAAAGATATTCGTCTAAAATTTTCTGATATATCTTTCTGAGATTGATATTCATTTTCGTTATTATATAAAGCTTCAAGTTGTTCATTCATTTCGGTTATTATTTCGTTAATATTTTCTTCTGAATTTAAATTTAATAAGCTTAAATATTCGCCAAATTTTTCTATTATACTGGTCATCTCTTTTAGTTATGTATTAAAATTTGTAATTTTTATTTAGAAAATTTTAGATCATTTATTAATAATTTTATTACTTTTGGGTTTACTTTTATTTTCTTTAAATTATTTATTCTTTTAATTAATTCTGTTATATATTGTTCTTGTTTTTTAATATCTTGTTCAATATTCATTTATATATTTTCTATGTCTTGACAGGCTAGATTTATTTCATTTTTCATTTTTTCTATATCAGCTTCTATTTCATTTTTTATTGAAATTAATTCATTTTTTATCTCTTGTAATCTAGGTAATCCATATTCTTCTTTTATGTCGTATATATTATTTATTTCCATATATGTACACTCATTTCTTGCTTTCCTAATTTTTTCTTTATAATATTTTATCTTTCCTGTCATTTCATAAATTGATTTTAATATTTTATCTATATTTTCTTTAATAATAAAACTTACTATATATGACATTTTATAAAGTTTTACTTATTTTTATTTTAATATAAGGCTTTGATATCAATAGAGGGTCGGAATTCGTTACGGATCGTTTTTTCAAAATAAGTAAGGTAATAGTTTTATTATGGTAAATAATTTTAATTTATCTTTGTTATTTACTTTTTATTTCTAAAAGGTACGTGGCAGAAGACCATGATAAATAAATTATCCTTTGGAAACCAATAGCCCGCAGGTCTATCTTGCAGCCGATATACCTTATAGAATTAATGTCTTCTTCTTCTGAAATTAATGTTATTTGTATTTCTATTTATTTCTTGACAAGTTTCTATTATTTCAGATATAATAGTATTTTTTACAAAATTATCTTTAAATAAATTATTAATGATTTGGGTTTTTATACTATTTTCTAAATTTGTAGTTCCTATTATATCTAAATTTTGTTGAAAATTAAGATTGATATTATTTTTTATCATATTCATATCATTAATGACAAAATTTATTTCTCTTTCTTCACTTAAATCTTTTGAATTTAAATATTCTAATATATTCATCCTAAAGGAATTCTATTTATTTTATCCTTTATTATCTGAATTCTAGATGCATTTACTTTAAGTATGTATTTTAAATTTTCTATTCTTTCTTCTATATTATATATAGGAATTAGATTTAATCTTATTATAAGTCTATATAACTTTTCTTCTTGTTTTAATTGTTCTTTTAGTAATCGATTATATATATGTATATCATTTATAGTTGTTTGTAAATTTCTAATTCGTTGTTTTAGTCTGTCCATAACAACTAGAACAATTTAAACAATTTCATGTTTGAAAATATTCTTTCTTTTCACCATTTTCCTAGCATGCAATATCCAACTAAGAAATAGAATTGAAAATTATAACCATTACTAACAGAGATCAGGGTTTCGTTATACCTTTAAATCTCCTTCAGTGGTCCACTATGCTTCCTTCAATGCTGCTAGACTCCTGCTATCAACGATTTCTGATAACAGCTCACCCTTAGACGGTTGACGTTCTGGGCTAAGTTGATCGTCTCCAAGTTTATACCCTTCTGCCCTTTTTCACCTTAAAACGGGCTTGGTAACATCAGGAGAGACTACTGAATTGTATTCAGCTAACAACAAAGTTGTAGACATGTGAATTTTCTGATGAGAATTGTGGTATATGAGTGATCTGACTCTCTTAGTATATCGAAAATAATTTTCTATATTTCTTAATGGATTGCAAACTGCTAAGTACTATGGTTACTCAGAAAGAAAGATTTCTGAAATTAGAATTTCATTACTAAATAAAAGATTTTACAAAAGGTAAGTAGGCTAAAAGCTTTACAAAACTAAACTTAAGCTTTGAGTTTTTCAGCCGTGCCCATTAAAGAAGAGTGATTGGGTTTTTATAGAGGTTACACCCTGCCTCTATTATTGAACTTACATTATTATATTCTATTATTGCTCTATTACATCACTGCTTACGTTTACATTTTTGTTTTCTTTCTTCAATTATTTCTTGATTTTCTTCAAAGGGGGTCCAGCTCCACTAGCCCTTGTCGCGAGCTTTTGCTTTCTGCTGGAGATTCCTTTTTTATCTGCTTTTTGAAAAGTTCTTTGGTCGTTTCTGCCATTGGTAGACTTCCTTCCATTATTGTGTCGAGATATCCTTCAAGAAGATATTTCTGATGCCATTTTGTAGCTGGATTAGTGATTAAAATATTATCTTGAAAAACAGTATAGTATTTTTTATTATCTGATAAAATTTCTCTAAGTCCACGAACATTTGCTTCAATGGTCTTCATTCTCATTTCTGGAATATTTTTAAGGATTAATGGATGTAAATTGAAAGTCTTCTATTCATCTGGAATAAGTTCTTGTTTAGTAGTACCCATTCTGATAAAGGTTTCTGTAGGAATTTCAATATTCTTAACATCATCCCATTCAGGAATAATGCTAAAGATACGAACATAAATTTTATTGAATTTTGTAATTCCATTAAATATCTCAATTTGAGATTTGACTGTTGCTGGGAGTTGCTGTACTTCTTCTAGGTTTTCTCCTGGATAGATGGTATGAACTAGTCTAAAACGATAAAGTTTTTGAACTGTTCTTGGATCTGCTCCTTTTCTGATGATTGCTTTGTTGTATGTATTGTTGATCGGAATAGTGCTAATTCCGACAGCATTAGTAACTTTTGCTAGATATTGCAGAGCTTTAAGAAAATCTGCTTCCCATTGCTTCCGAATTTCTGTATTATTTAATTGAGATCTCTCATCATCATTCCATTGCTGGGATGATACTGAAATATCTCTGGGAGTTATCAATCGAGAATTAATATTCCCAATTGAAGAGGTTCCCAAATTTCTCGAATTTACTTCCTGTGATGATTCAGGATTGTCCAAATATTGAACAGATCGTCTGATCATCATATTTCTCGAAATTTCTTGCTCTAGTTCTTTCTTGGCTGTAGTACCAAGAACAGTCATTTTTTGAGAACTAGTGCTTTCTTCCTTAGATTCTTTTTGACGCAAAAGCGCCTGTGCATAATTCATTGAAATCTGACTAATCTCATTATCTATTTCTAGAAGACGAGATATAGCCTTTTTCATGGATTCCATTACTTCCTTTTTCTCTGCAGTGAGTTTTACAACTCTTTCTGAACTTTTTTCCATTTTCTTTATGCCTGCAAAGAAAGGGTTAATCTTCTTTTTTAGTTAATGGTCTACTTAATAAATCTGCCAATACGTTGTCCTTTCCTGGAATATACTCAATATCAAAATTGAAGTTAGTAAAATATTCTTGCCATCTTTACTTTTTAATATTGCTTCCCAATAATCATCTGAAGCATCTGTTTCTAATAATAATTCTTCGTTTTCTTCTGGTAAGGGTAACTTTGGTAATTGTTTGCAATATTTCTTTATTTCTTTTACTGCCTTTGTGTCAATATCTGTCCAAATCCATGGCTTATCACCTTTTAACTTATCTTGTAATACTTTTCTCTTTTTTGAGCATTCTTTAATAAAGTCACTAGCATATGTGACGTGTCCTAAAAATTGTTGGACCATTTTTCTACTTTCTAACTTATCTGGAAATTTTAATAAAGATTCCGCTATATGTGGTTGTAATTCAATTTCTCCTTTTGTTATAGAAAATCCTAAGAAATCTATTTTCTTTTTTGCTATATCTGATTTTTCTTTTGACAACATAAGTCCATGTTTAAAACATCTTAATAAAAATTGTTTTATATGTTTATAATGTTCTTCTAAACTTTTACTGAAAATAATTATATCATCAATGTATACTAAACAAAAATGTCTTAAATCTTTAAATGTATCATCCATCTTTCTTTGAAATAATTGAGGGGCATTACAGAGTCCAAATGGCATGACTAACCATTCGTAATGTCCTTTTGGTGTACTAAAAGCTGTATATTTAATACTTTTTGGATGCATTTTTATTTGCCAAAATCCTGATTTACAATCAAATTTAGAATACCATGTTTTTCCTTTTATACTATTGATAAGAATTTCTTTATTGGGTATTAAATATCCATCAAATTCTGTTGCTTTATTAAGCTTTTTATAATTAATTACCATTCTTGGTTTATTTCGTTTTATTTCTGCATGATTTCTAACCATAAAGGCTGGACTACTATAAGGACTTTTACTTGATCTAATAAGTTTTTTATCGAGTAATTCTTTTATTTGTATATCAAATTCTTTTTCATCCTCTTCATTATAAAACATTATTTTGCTTCTTATTGGTATATCGTGTTTTAGATTTATTAAAGCATAAATACCATTTCTCTCCCATTTTTCTATAGGATTTGTTCCTATACATTTTTCTAATAAGAAAATTATTTCTTGTGGGGTTGTGAAGGTTTCAATAAATTGAGTTTCTTCATTTTTTCTAATGGGTTCTTTTTCTACAATCTCACCACGGTTCGCTGTGCGAGGAATTAAGGGTGAAGTTTTCCATTTAAAGGCTTGCTGAAATCTGGGACATATAATTTTGTGATTACATGGAGTTGTTAAACGAATATACTGAGAACCAATACTCAAAGGATAATACTTTGTTAACCAATCATTTCCTAATAAAATATCACATCCATGAGTAATGGATTGAAATAATTTAGATATTTGGAGTATATTGGATTGAACTTGTATTATTACTTTTTCTGTAATAAGATCATATTTGGTTGTATTTCCTGTAATATCAATTCCTAGTTTATAATCTTTAGTTTTTTGCCATAAATGTTCTGGGAATACATAAGGTTGTGCTAAAGTTATTGCAGAACTAGTATCAATAAAGGCATGATATGAGACTGTATGATATTCTTTATATATAATTTCGATATTGATATAAATACTAAATGGACTAGTTTCTATTCCTTGAAACTTTGTAGTTGTTTCCATCATATTGAAACATAAGATAATCTTTTGTAAGATTATATGGTGATATTTGCTCTAAAAAGTCTAATCCTAATAAAATTGAAATTTGTGTAGAAGAGATTGTATCCATATGTATTTGTATTGGAATAATTACTATTTTTCCTTGAATATCTGTTAAGGCGAGATTTATTTTTACATATTTATTAATTATATGTTCTTGTCCAGAATAATCTAAAAATTCATAATTTGTATCTAGATTGTACTTTTGGAATGAAAATACTAAGCTTTCATGAATATGACTTTTTGCTGCTCCAGTATCTATTAATGTTTTTAATAATTTCCATTCTCCTCCAATATCTAATTCTGTTTCGATATAATATTGATCTGCTTTTACTGATGATCTTAAATCAATACTTCTTCTAGACTGATTATGTACTTTTCCTTGTTCATCTAATATTAATATGTTATTTTCTTTTGATTGACTCTTTTTTGAATGTTCTCCCGAAGATATTAACAATCTTTCTCCTACATGTTGTATTCTTGGGGTAATTCCTATATTTTTATTTCTTTGTCTTAAATCCATTGTTAACTCATCTAAAATTGTCATACTAGATGATGTTAATTGTCTTGGTGGTATGTATTCTATTAAATCTGAAAAGGTGTCATCTATATCAACTTGTAATCTTATATTAGTTTTTTGTAGTTTTTTATGATGACTTGTAGTGAATGCATATATTGTTCTGTAGGTGACAGAAAATACTTTTGAACCACTTGACATTTCTATTCTATGTAGTTTATGATATAGGTTAAGTGCTTGATCTATATTTTTATCTTGTAGACTTACTGAAAAATCTGGTATTATTGTGAATTTCAATTTTTTATATACTAAATTTCCTGATACTGCTCCTAGAAGGGCGTCTATAGGATCATTTAGTATTCTATCATCCATACAAAATAATTGATGGTTTACGTGGGTTATATAAGTTATATTAATTTTTTATATTATATTATAAATATAAAAATTATTCATATTTATATATTTTTAAATATAAAGAATTAATTTTATTTTTATAATTTTTTTTAAATACCACAAGTTTATAAATTTGTAGTGTCCTAAAATTTAAAATTACTTTTAAATTGGTGGTATATGTTGATCTTTTCGGTGCAGGTTTATTAGTTGTATATGTCGATCTTTGGAAATAATTGTTTGTTGTGGAGTTAATATATATGGGAATATAATATATTATAAATCTACCATAAAATTTAATTTTCAAATTGTATAATTGTTGTTGGGAATGTAAAAAAATCGTATGAAATATTATCAATAGTAAAAGTCCAATGAATACAAAAGTGAATCATGCTACAAGAATCTTCTTAGTGATTAATTTTTACTTATTTTATTAATTTACTATGGATAATTTTTCTATATTATAGCTGTACTCAAATAAAGAAGATTAAATAGAATCTCATGTAAAATTTCAGATTCGATTTTTTTTAATGATAATTTTGTAATTAGTGATTGTATTCTTCTTTTTAATAATTAAAACAAAAAAATTAATTAAAAACGATAATATTTTTCATAATTTTATTTTTATAAATATTTTTTAAATACCACATACATATAAATTAATAGTGTCATAAAATTTAAAATTATATATAAATTTTATAAAAAATTAATATTATCCTAAAATTTAAAATTACTTATCAATTGGATATGTGGCATGTGATTTAGTGCCACTTGCATTAGACAAAACAGTTTTCAAATTTTAAAATTTAATTAGTTAAATAAGCTAACTAACAGCAGTATCAGATCCATCAGCTTTCAATTAGCTAGAAAATAATGCATTTTGTCGGATGCAGCAGTGGTATTGCTCATGTTAGTATCTGCTGCAAGTGATTGGAACATTATGCTGTAAGAAGTTTGCAAGTGATTGGATCCACACCGCCGCTGCCGCCACCATCCTATGCTTCACCGGGCCGCTGATGTCGGTTAACCCAAGTTGTGGCCCAATCTCAAGGACGGGAGCCCATCTTCGTAAGCTCAACAACAAATGTCCTTGTCTTGAACACAAATTTGTTAATAAAATACTCCACAAACCATCTCTGAAGTAATGTGGGGCAAGACGCAAGAATTGCTTTTGGATTATCTACATGTGCGTCTGTGTGGATAATATATGTGTGCGTGTGTGTGTGTACAACAAAGGCATCCCTTTCAATTTAAGCAACGTCCACGAAATGAAATCTTTTGATTTTTATCTCATTGCCCCGAAATGAATTGATGAAAAGCAATACGCGTTTTTATAATCTATGGATAAATCGATGCCGAAGAACTATTGGCCCATTATCAAAGTTGGGAAAGTGGTCTGTCTCCTTTGTGTGTTCTGAATTTCTTAGAAATGGAGGATAACTAAAGCTTTCCAAAGTTAAAACGATTCCATTTCCATTGGAGTCAACCCCACATCAGCAATACTAAAAGCTCGATTCTTCTCCGATTACAACTCCATAGATTTATGCCAAGTCCCTCTATCGTAAATCTCTCGAATCTATTTTAAGTGTTTTGTATTAGGATTGATATTTGATAATCTTTTTATTTAAAATAACATCTTAGAAGTGAAAAATTCCAATTTTAATCAATTAAAAGAGTTGATAGACTTTCAATTATTAATTATTTTAACTATAGCTGATTTTTTTTCCTTTTGAATTGGAACTATAGATCGTTCTCCATTTTTTATAACTTAATATTTGAATCAAATATTCTTTTACAAGGACATGTAATAGTCTAATGATTGAAAATAAATATAAAATATTATATTTTTTTTTAAATGGCCTACAGTCGAATAAAATTATCTTTATATCAAAAAATGAATTGAATTATTTTCCTAAAAAGGAATTTTATTATATTTTTTAAAAAGGAAATTTAAAATAGAATATATGACATAAAAATAAAATTATCTTCCTAAAAAGATAGTTAATTATCTTCCTAAATAACATTTAAAATTTAAAATAGAATATATGACATAAAAATAAAATTATCTTCCTAAAAAGATAGTTAATTATCTTCCTAAATAACATTTAAAAGGGTTTATGACACCCCCTCAAAAAGAGCAGGTTAATAAATTTTACCGAATTACCGTTGATCTCTGTGCGTGTGCCCCGAATCAACGGCCCCTAAAAGGGGGTGGAGAAGTAATTTACGTATTTACAGAAAACTACAAGGATATAGGGGTAATTTACTAAAACAACAGGGCGGCGCAAAATCCCAAAAACAAGATGCAAATCGGTGCTTTTAGTCTCGTCTCCTTGCAGGCTTGAAATTCCTACCCGTAACGTATTCTGCTTCTTAGCTTTGAACTTAACTTCCTATTCCTCTTAGCTTTGGGATTTTTCTGTTTCCTACTTAAATATCACAAAACTACAAACATGATATAGACCGAAACTTCCTTTGAAATTCCCTAGTAAAGATGGGGAACAAGTTTGCTACGATGTTGCCCATACTCCGTAGCAGGCATAAAAAGCCAAAATTTGAGTCAAAGTTTGAAACTTGCAAGGAGATTCTGAACCACAACAATGGTGAAGAAATTTTCGTCACACCTGATTCATCTTACCGATGGTTTGATAAAGATGAGGAAATCAAAGATGAAATCTTTATCCAAAACCCAGATGATTCTGCTAGTTTTATTTGCGAAATCTGTGTGGAGCCAAGGGCATTAATTGATTCATTCAATCTCAAGGGCTGCACACACTTTTACTGTATTGGTTGTACTGTTAGCTATATAACTTCCAAGCTTGATGATAATGTTACCAGAATTTGTTGCCCAGTATCAGATTGTGAAGGAGTATTAGAGCCTGAATATTGCAGGGAAATCCTTCCAAAAGATGTTTTTGATAGATGGGGTATTGCTTTATGTGATTCTGTGATTGATGATTCACAGAAATTTTATTGCCCTTATAAGGATTGCTCTGCCTTGTTCATTCATGATAGAGGAATGGAGATTCAAAATTCTGTTTGCCCTTTTTGCAATAGAGAATTTTGTGTAAAGTGTAAAGTTCCTTGGCATTCAGAGATTAGTTGTACAAAGTTTCAGAAATTGAAGAAGAAAGGGGATGATAGTTTGTTGGTTGATCTTGCTAAGAGGAAGAACTGGAGAAAGTGTCCTAAGTGCAAGGTTTATGTTGAAAAAACAGTTGGATGCTTCTACATGAAGTGCAGGTCTCTTTATTTACCATTAATCGCTCCTGTTAGTTCTTCATTCCAAAATTTGCTTTTGTTGTTTTTGATGTTTAATTGTTGGTGTTCTGCTTTTGATTTGTTGCAAATTCCAGTTTATAGACTTCTGATTTCTGTTATGGGAAACAGTATATGCTAAAGGTGATTAGTAATTTAACAAAAACAGATAGTAATCAAGTAGAGAAAAAAAATAAATCAATAATCAAAGGATTCCAGAGATGTCATTAAGAGGGCAGTTTAAGTTGAAAGATGAGTTGTTCATTAATTTCTCATGAGTGCCAAATAAAAAAAAAAAGCTTGTTAGTTTGCAATCACAAATCTGGTTTTTGATATTTTAAGGACTTGTTTAGATAGTATTTTGTTGTAAGGTAATTGAGAGATTTTGTAGTCATGGAATATGTTTAATAACTCAAGGGATTCAAGGTTTAACAATCAAAATCTTATCTATATAGACCCACACCCACATCCACTTACAAAATCAGCTAGAGCTTCTCTTTGTTCATCTGTTGTTATCACATACCATTATTGATGGTTTGAATTGCTATGATCACCATGTAGTTGGCTTCTCTGCCTTGGATAATCAAGCTCTGCACTTGCTAGATATGCTGATTTTATTATGTGAATTCTTTTGTCACTGTAGTTCTGCAGGCAAGTTACTTTTTTTAGAAGCGAATCATTATTAAAGTTTGAATTTAGCGACTATAGATGAAATTAATCCATATATTGATCCGAGCAAAGTAGATAATAACCTTTCACATAAAACTATTTTCATAATATGGTTTTTGTTGTTATTTATATTTCATTTTTGAGTTATGGGATTTTCAGGTGTGGATATGCTTTCTGTTACAAATGTGGTACTCGTTCCAGCACTACAACTCATGCTTGCCCTAACCCTAAGTGTAAGGCGTAGATGCACACAATTCTTAACATTTCTTCTTTTAGTGAGTTATCATCAAGTTTAACTACATTCTATATGGGTTTGACTTCATGTAAATATTCTCAATTTCTATGTTAAATACAAATTTTCACTATCCTATTTTTTTCTTCCAGAAAAAGAATATTTAATAGCAATAAGAAAATTTTGACGGGCAATCGGTGCAGTCTTTGACTGGATAAGCCGTCTATGAAACCTTTTTGTAAATTTAACCATCAACAACCTTACCTAACCGTTAAGTTTGACCAATTGTTCCGGTAGTAGAATAACAACATATTTTGTGTTTTCCAAATAGATTGTACTTTCATGTGTAATTATTACTCATAATCTATTTAAATTGATATATTTTGTCATAATACATAATAATTTGTATATTAAAATTGAATTAAAAATAAGTTTATTTCACATTTAAATTTCTGGTTACCACTTTAAAAGATATTTTCAAATTAAGTGGCGCACGTATATTGTTGTGGCATAATAAATATTTTGTCTTTAAAATGGGCAAAGTCTAATATACACTCAATACTTTTGGATGTGTAATTTGGTAAAATTTCACCCATCACTATCCTAAAACTATTAGTGTTAATTAATTGAGTAGGAAATAAGAATTAAGTATAAATTGCCTTTTTTTGGTTATATATATACTTTTTTTACAATATATACAAATAAAACTATCTAATTATTAAAATTCTACAATTTGATAATTAAATTATTTTAATGAATTTTTGCTTTTATTAATAATAAATCAATTTGTCATTGATTTCACTTTATTGCTAAATGAAACTTTCATATATTTTGTAAGCTGATAAGAAAAATTCACTTTCTAATTTGTGACTTTTTTTTGAAAGATATTAGATATATATTTAAATAAGTGTAGTAAATTTAAAGAAAATATTACAATTTAATTATTAAAATTAATAAAATTTATTATTAATTTTTAATTATTATTAAATAAAAATTCAAAAAAATAATTTTTTTATAAAAAATTCAAATTTTCATTTATATTAATGAAAAAATTAACGAAGTTTCTTAATTGAAAGAATACGGCAATATTAATGTCTAATTAATAAAAGTTTAAATTAAAATATAGTTGAAATGTTTTGATTAGCACTAACTTTAATTCATTATACACAAAATAAAAAAGTTCATTTTCCTATTGAGTTATAGTGAAATTTGACTATTACACTTCTAGTCGTGCTGTTTCTTTGGTTTGCTTTTGTTAAAGAGAGGGGAAAAGTTGGAAAATGAAAAGATACTACTTAGCTCCTAAGCTGCTTTATATATAAGAATGGAACGAAATTTAACCTACCAGTTTTCTGCTAGCATGAATAGTACTAGTTTGGATTTATTTAAATGAAATTTCATATGTATGAAATATGGATAATTGAAAGAGTCACTTCAATTAATTAATGAATCCGTGGACTTTAAGGGTCAAATGGGTACAGAAAAAAAGAAGAAGAAGAAGCAGCAGAAATTCCAATTAATCTCTAAAATTTGATTAAAAGATAAATTAATCATCTAATATTTATTTTGATATAATATCTCATTTAAAATTTATAAATAAAAGTAATATTACCTCAAAATTAATAAATTTATTATTTTAATTATTTTTTATTAGTTAACTACTGACATAATATAAGTTTGATATGTTAACATGAATTAAATTGCTCTAATTTATAAATTTTAAGGGGTAAATTATCCTTTTTAAAATATTTTACAGATTTTTTTTGTATTTTCAGTTTTATTATGTAGCATTATTTTTGGCATATAGTCTGACCTATTATGAGCTGACTTATCACTTTTTAATTTCGATATTACGTTAACAGTCATTTGATAAAAAATAATAAATATAATAAATTTATTAGTTTTTTGATAATATTGTTTCAATTCATAAATTTTAAGGAAAATATTATAATAAAATAAATATTAAAATTTTAATTTTTTTTTATCAAACACGTAATGGATCTTTTTGCAATATATATATATATATATAAGTTTGGATGGTAATCAATAGAATTTTGAATTTGAATTGAACTCTTATTCCCTGAATTAATTCAATTCTCCTTTTCCATGCTGATATAGCATAAGATCACACTTCACCAAGAGTCTACCCAATCCCCCAAAATTGCCATGGTAATCCAACAGACACACACCCCAAATCCCCCATCACAACTCAAAATTAGATCAGAAGAGAAGCCTAAATTAGAGAAATCAGAGATGACGGAGATTGTGAACCTTGATGATTTTGATGCTGATGGGTTTCTTTCCACTCCCATTTCCAATAGAGGCACCTCCAAGCGAACTGCAATTTCTGTTGAGCAGTACAGTGAAGAAAGAGACCTCAACATTGCACTCAGGGCTTCTCTCACCTCACACGGAACTTCGGTTGATCTCCCTCAGCAAACTCAAAATTTTTTCTACAATGTTGATGATTATGATGACAATCATGACTATGATGTTAAGGTACTTAGCTTCAAACCCGCTATTTCTGTAAAATCAAGAAATCGTTTTAAACAATCGGTGGTCGAAAAGGGACAATCTTCAAAATCTGAAAGCGACCCAGAATTTATTTGCGGGATTTGCTTTGAACCCAAAACTAAAAAAGAGACCTTTTCAATCAAGGGATGTACCCACTCTTATTGTACGGACTGCATGGCCAAGTATGTAGCTTCAAAGTTACAGGACAACATTTCCCACATTTCTTGCCCTGTTTCAGATTGTGGAGGCTTATTAGAGCCTGAGCATTGCCGCTCAATTCTTCCTCAGGAAGTGTTTGATAGGTGGGGAAGTGCTTTGTGTGAAGCTGTGATTCTTGGGTCTCAAAAATTTTATTGCCCTTTTAAGGATTGCTCAGCAATGTTGATTAACGATGGAGGAGAGATTATTAGGGAATCTGAGTGTCCTAATTGCAGGAGATTGTTCTGTGGACAATGTAAAGTCCCTTGGCATTCAGGGATTGAGTGCCTTGAGTTTCAGAAATTGCATAAGGATGAGAGAGAAAGAGAAGATATAATGCTGATGAAGCTTGCAGACAATAAGCAATGGAGAAGGTGCCCAAATTGTAGGGTCTTTGTTGAGAGAACTGCAGGTTGCAAATTTATCAGATGCAGGTATTTCATGTTTGCTGTTTTTTTAATGGGTTCTTGTGCGTTACTGGTTTTTTCTCTGAGCCTTTGTTTGGATGACAGTAACTTGGAAGGGAATTTAATTTACTTTAATGGAGTAAATGAGAGTCATGTAAATTTAATTTACTCTCATTTACTCCATCCAAACAAAGGCTGAAACTTTAACTAATTGCATGTTTTCAGTTTATCAACTGCTGGGAATAGGCCATGAGTAATTTTTAAAGTGATTAAGAAACCATTACCCTTCCGAGGAGTATTGAATTGAAAAATGGTAAGTTCACCTGTAACCACAAATATGCAGAAATTTAACATTTAACATTGATGCGATCTGCAATTTCTTCTCAAATCCATAATTAACATTGATCTGACGTGAACAAAAACTTTGAAATACCAAGCAGCTGGCAAAACTTATACTCGTGCTACCTCACACTAATGCCATCTAAACTTTAGACTTCATATAATAGGATCCTTGCAAATAATGGCTGATAAAGATGTTCCGCTATATTGGAACCAGCTGTACAACAAGGATATCTCCTCAGCGGGGACATGGCTGATAAAGATGTCGAACGGTAGTTTCTGAGTTTAAAAAATCCAGGGAATTGAGAGATGATAGGTCTGTTCATAGTTCTCAATTCAGGGAATTTTGAGATTGTTTTCTTTAACAGCTGAAAACCCCCCCTATACCATGAAATCACCTGTACTGTAGCATCCACCTTCTTTTGAGTATAGAAACCGAGTGCAAGTAACATTTAATTGTGTGTTCAACTAAATAGGCATACCATCAGTAAAATTGGATTTGGAAGGTTTAATGTCAAGTGCATGTCAAAAGGGATGGATCATCACAGATGTCATTAATAGGTTCCACAATTAATCTCTTAATAGGACCTTGTCACAATCAATTGCAATATGATAGAGAGTACATTTAACATGGCTTTGGCATTGATTTGGTAGTTTGTGCAATGTCCACGTCTCTCTGTCCTTTGAGTATTATCTTCATCAAACATTTTTGGGAAAATTTGTCTACAGAATAACGTAGATAACTTCATTGTTTCATAGCAATTAGTGAGTTCCTATGAGACCATGATTTTGTGCATGTTTTGTCGTTTGGATGTTTATCTCAGGTGTGGAGCTTGTTTCTGCTACGGCTGTGGAACTACTAAAATAAGCTCTGACTCCCATATCTGTAATTACTGCAAGGGTTAAAGTCTCGGCATAAATTAAGTTTGTCAGAATCTATTAATTAGTATAAAGTATCCTTTTATAGATCTTCTCTACTACGGCAGCTAATTTGTCTCAATTTCACCTTGTAAATAAGGCAGTAAAGCTATGTTTGGTAAGAAGTAATGGATTGTAATGTATTAAGTAATATAATAAATTAAAAAATATGATGTAATGGATACATTACTAATATATTGTATCCATGTTTGATTATATTCGTAATATAATGTAAATATTAATATATTTCTATATTTAGTTTAGAACGTGAGTGAAAAATGGTTGAAAATTTTAAATGTGTGATGCTTATATATGGCTCAATTAATAGTCATGATTTGATCATCAAATTTTTGATCAAATGACTATGATTAATTCACTTGTTCACTTATGATTGGTCCAATTTATTTTGTTGTCAAATTTTTATCAAAATTAATATTTAGGATGTATTTAAAATTTTAGCTCAAAATGAGTTCGTTTTGGTATATTTCAAAGATCGAAATTAAATTATCGGTTCGAAAGTTAATTTTTTGAATTTATCCAATTAATTTTTTACTTTTAAAAATTCATTTATATTATTTTAAGAGCTTTCATGTGAGCGGAATAATTTTTTGAGATCCTTTGAATATTTTTTAGCTAGTCAAAATTTTAATCAATCTTTTGTGGTTTTGCTACTTATTTTTATTTTTGACTTTTAGTAA